>JBBMRE010000185.1:600000-1074101 GCA_037974335.1 Prionace glauca | reverse complement strand
TCACGTGCTCACTGTGTCTCTTGGTCCCTGTGTCTCTCTCTCGGTCCCTGAGTCTCCCTCGATCCGTGTGTCTCACTCGGTCCCTGTGTCTCTCTCATCCCTGTGTCACTCTCGGTCCTGGTGTCTCTCTTGGTCCCTGTGTCTCTCTCTCAGTCCCTGTGTCTCTCTCTCAGTCCCTGTGTCTCTCTCTCAGTCCCTTTGTCTCTCTCGGTCCCTGTGACTCGCTCAGTCCCTGTGTCTCTCAATCGGTCCCAGTGTCTCTCTCTCGGTCCCTGTGTCTCTCTCCCTCGGTCCCTGTGTCTCTCTCGGTCGCTGTGTCTCACTCGGTCCCTGTGTCTCTCTCGGTCCCTGTGTCTCCCTCTCACCCCTGTGTCTCACTCGGTCCCTGTGACTCTCTCCCTCGGTCCCTGTGTCTCTCTCGGTCCCGGTGGCTCTCTCTCTCGGTCCCTGTGTCTCTCTCGGTCGCTGTGTCTCACTCGGTCCCTGTGTCTCTCTCTCGGTCCCTGTGTCTCTCTCTCTCAGTCCCTGTGTCTCTCTCGGTCCCTGTGTCTCTCTCGGTCCCTGTGACTCTCTCTAGGTCCTTGTGTCTCCTCGGTCCCTGTGTCTCTATCTGGTTCCCTGTGTCTCACTCGGTCCCTGTGTCTCTCACTCGGTCCCTGTATCTCTCTCTCGGTCCCTGTGTCTCTCTCGGTCCCTGTGTCTCACTCGGTCCCTGTGACTCTCTCCCTCGGTCCCTGTGTCTCTCTCGGTCCCGGTGTCTCTCTCTCTCGGTCCCTGTGTCTCTCTCGGTCGCTGTGTCTCTCTCACCCCTCTGTCTCTCTCGGTCCTGGTGTCTCTCTTGGTCCCTGTGTCTCCCTCTCTCAGTCCCTGTGTCTCTCTCTCAGTCCGTGTGTCTCTCTCTCGGTGCCTGTGTCTCTCTCTGGGTCCCTGTGTCTCACTCGGTCCCTGTGTCTCTCTCTCGGTCCCTGTGTCTCTCTCTCTCAGTCCCTGTGTCTTTCTCGGTCCCTGTGTCTCTCTCGGTCCCTGTGTCTCTCTTGGTCCCTGTGACTCTCTGTAGGTCCTTGTGTCTCTCTCGGTCCCTGTGTCTCTTTCTGGGTCCCTGTGTCTCACTCGGTCCCTGTGTCTCTCTCGGTCTGTGTGTCTCTCTCGGTCCTAGTGTCTCTCTTGGTCCCGGTGTCTCTCTCGGTCCCTGTGTCTCTTTCTGGGTCCCTGTGTCTCACTCGGTCCCTGTGTCTCTCTCGGTCCCTGTGTCTCTCTCGGTCCCTGTGTCTCACTCGGTCTGTGTGTCTCTCTCGGTCCTAGTGTCTCTCTCTCTCAGTCCCTGTGTCTCTCTCGGTTTCAGTGTCTCACTCGGTCCCTGTGTCTCTCTCGGTCCCTGTGTCTCTCTCGGTCTCTGTGTCTCTCTCGGTCCTAGTGTCTCTCTCTCTCAGTCCTGTGTCTCTCTCGGTCTCTATCTCTCTCTCGGTCCCTGTCTTTCTCTCTCGGACAATTGTGTCTCTCTCTCGGTCCCTGTGTCTCACTCGGTCCCTGTCTCTCTCTCTCTCAGTTTCAGTGTCTCTGTTGGTCCCAGTGACTCTCTCGGTCCCTGTGACTCTCTCTAGGTCCTTGTGTCTCTCTCGGTCCCTGTGTCTCTCTCTCTCGGTCCCTGTGTCTCACTCGGTCCCTGTGTCTCTCTCTCGGTCCCTGTGTCTCTCTCTCGGTCCCTGTCTCTGTCTCTCGGTCCCTGAGTCTCTCTCTCGGTCCCTGAGTCTCTCTCTCGGTCCCTGTGTCTCTCTCGGTCCCGATGTCTCTCTCGGTCCCAGTGTCTGTCTCTTGCTCCCTGTGTCTTTCTCGGTCCCTGTGTCTCACTCGGTCCCTGTGTCTCTCCCGGTCCCTGTCTCTCTCTCTCAGTCCCTGTGTCTCTCGCTCGGTCCCTGTGTCTCTCTTGGTCCCTGTGTCTCTCTCGGTCCCTGTATCTCTCTCTCACCCCTCTGTCTCTCTCGGTCCTGTGTCTCTCTTGGTCCCTGTGTCTCTCTCTCTCAGTCCCTGTGTCTCTCTCTCAGTCCGTGTGTCTCTCTCTCGGTGCCTGTGTCTCTCTCTCGGTCCCTGTGACTCTCTCAGTCCCTGTGTCTCTCTCGGTCCCTCTGTCTCTCTCGGTCCCTGTGACTCGCTCAGTCCCTGTGTCTCTCACTCGGTCCCTGTGTCTATCTCTCTCGGTCGCTGTGTCTCTCTCTCGGTCCCTGTGTTTCTCTCAGTCCCTGTGTCTCTCTCGTTCCCTCTGTCTCTCTCTAGGACCTTGTGTCTCTCTCGGTCCCTGTGTATCTCTCTGGGTCCCTGTGTCTCACTCGGTCCCTGTGTCTCTCTCTCTCGGTCCCTGTATCTCTCGCTCAGTCCCTGTGTCTCTCTTTCGGTCCCTGTGTCTCTCTCTCGGTCCCTGTGTCTCTCTCTCTCGGTCCCTGTGTCTCTCTCTCTGTCCCTGTCTCTCTCTCGGTCCCTGTCTCTCTCTCTCGGTCCCTGTCTCTCTCTCGGACCCTGTCTCTCTCTCTCGGTCCCTGTTTCTCTCTCTCGGTCCCTGTCTATATCTCGGACCCTGTCTCTCTCTCTCGGTCCCTGTGTCTCTCTCGGTCCCGGTGTGTCGCTCGATCCCTGTGTCTCTCTTTTGCTCCCTGTGTCTCTCCCGGTCCCTGTCTCTCTCTCTCACCCCTGTGTCTCTCTCTCGGTCCCTGTGTCTCTCTCTCTCAGTCCCTGTGTCTCTCTCGCTCACTGTCTCTCTCTTGGTCCCTGTGTCTCTCTCTCGGTCCCTGTGTCTCTCTCTCTCAGTCTCTGTGTCTCTCTCGGTCCCTGTGTCTCTCTCGGTCCTTGTGTCTCTCTCTCGGTCCCTGTGTCTCTCTCTCTCAGTCCCTGTGTCTCTCTCGCTCACTGTCTCTCTCTCGCTCACTGTCTCTCTCTCGGTCCCTGTGTCTCTCTCGGTCTCTGTGTCTCTCTCTCGATCCCTGTGTCTCTCTTGGTCCCTGTGTCTCTCTCGGTCCCTGTATCTCTCTCTCACCCCTGTGTCTCACTCGGTCCCTGTGTCTCTCCCGGTCCCTGTCTCTCTCTCTCAGTCCCTGTGTATCTTTCTCTGTCCCGGTGTCTCTCTATCGGTCACTGTGTCTCTTTCTCGGTCCCTGTGTCTCTCTTGGTCCCTGTGTCTCTCTCGGTCCCTGTATCTCTCTCTCACCCCTGTGTCTCTTTCAGTCCCTGTGTCTCTCTCTCGGTCCTGGTGTCTCTCTCGGTCCCTGTGTCTCTCTCTCGCTCCTTGTCTTTCTCTCTCGGACGATTGTGTCTCTCTCTCGGTCAATGTGTCTCAGTCGGTCCCTGTGTCTCTCACTCGGTCCCTGTCTCACTCTCGGTCCCTGTGTCTCACTCGGTCCCTGTCTATCTCTCTCAGTTTCAGTGTCTCTGTCGGTCCCTGTGACTCTCTCGGTACCTGTGTCTCTCTCTAGGTCCTTGTGTCTCTCCCGGTCCCTGTGTCTCTCTCTGGGTCCCTGTGTCTCACTCGGTCACTGTGTCTCTCTCTCAGTCCGTGCGTCTCTCTCGGTCCCTGTATCTCTCTCTCACCCCTGTGTCTCTCTCAGTCCTGGTGTCTCTCTTGGTCCCTATGTCTCTCTATCAGTCCCTGTGTCTCTCTCTCAGTCACTGTGTCTCTCTCTCGGTGCCTGTGTCTCTCTCTCGGTCCCTGTGACTCTCTCAGTCCCAGTGTCTCTCTCGGTCCCTGTGTCTCTCTCTCGGTCCCTGTGTCTCTCTCTCGGTCCCTGTGTCTCTCTCTCGGTCCCTGTGTCTCTCTCGGTCCCTGTGTCTCTCTCTCGGTCCCTGTGTCTCTCTCTCGGTCCCGGTGTCTCTCTTGGTCCCTGTGACTCGCTCAGTTCCTGTGTCTCTCACTCGGTCCCTGTGTCTCTCTCTCGGTCCCTGTGTCTCTCTCCCTTGGTCCCTGTGTCTCACTCGGTCCCTGTGTCTCTCTCTCTCGGTCCCTGTGTCTCTCTCAGTCCCTGTGTCTCACTCGGTCCCTGTGTCTCTCTCGGTCCTTGTGTCTCTCTCTCGGTCCCTGTGTCTCTCTCGGTCCCTGTGGCTCTCTCTCGGTCCCTGTGTCTCTCTCGGTCCCTGTGTCTCGCTCTCGGTCCTTGTGTCTCTCACTCGGTCCCTGTGTCTCTCTCGGTCCCTGTATCTCTCTCTCAGTCCCTGTGTCTCTCTCGGTCACTGTCTCGCTCTCGGTCCCTGTGTCTCTCTCGGTCCCTGTGTCTCTCTCGATCACTGTCTCGCTCTCGGTCACTGTCTCTCTCTCGGTCCCTGTTTCTCACTCGGTCCCTGTGTCTCCCTCAGGCCTTGTGTCTCTCTCTCGGTCCCTGTGTCTCTCTCTCTCAGTCCCTGTGTCTCTCTCGGTCACTGTCTCTCTCTCGGTCCCTGTGTCTCTCTCTCTCAGTCTCTGTGTCTCTCTCGGTCCCTGTGTCTCTCTCGGTCCTTGTGTCTCTCTCTCGGACCATGTGTCTCTCTCTGTCAGTCCCTGTGTCTCTCTCGCTCACTGTCTCTCTCTCGCTCACTGTCTCTCTCTCGGTCCCTGTGTCTCTCTCGGTCCCAGTGTCTCCCCCAGTCCCTGTCTCTCTCTCTCAGTCCCTGTGTCTCTTTCTCTGTCCCGGTGTCTCTCTCTCGGTCACTGTGTCTCTCTCTCGGTCCCTGTGTCTCACTCGGTCCCTGTGTCTCTCCCGGTCCCTGTCTCTCTCTCTCAATCCCTGTGTCTCTCTCTCGGTCCCTGTGTCTCTCTTCGTCCCTGTGTCTCTCTCGGTCCCTGTATGTCTCTCTCACCCTTGTGTCTCTCTCAGTCCCTGTGTCTCTCTCTCGGTCCTGGTGTCTCTCTCGGTCCCTGTGTCTCTCTCTCGCTCCCTGTCTTTCTCTCTCGGACGATTGTGTCTCTCTCTCGGTCCCTGTGTCTCACTCGGTCCCTGTCTCACTCTCTCAGTTTCAGTGTCTCTGTCGGTCCCTGTGCATATCTCGGTACATGTGTCTCTCTCTAGGTCCTTGTGTCTCTCCCGGTCCCTGTGTCTCTCTCTGCGTCCCTGTGTCTCACTCGGTCCCTGTCACTCTCTCGGTCCCGGTGTCTCACTCGGTCCCTGTGTCTCTCTCTCTCTCGGACCCTGTCTCTCTCTCTCTCGGTCCCTGTGTCTCTCTCGGTCCCGGTGTCTCTCTCGGTCCCTGTGGTCTCTCTCGGTCCCTGTGTCTCTCTCTTACTCCCTGTGTCATTCTCGGTCCCTGTGTCTCACTCGGTCCCTGTGTCTCTCCCGGTCCCTGTCTCTCTCTCTCTCAGTCCCTGTTTCTCTCTCTCTGTCCCGGTGTCTCTCTCTCGGACACTGTGTCTCTCTCTCGGTCCCTGTGTCTCTCTCCCTCGGTCCCTGTGTCTCTCTCGGTCCCTGTGACTCGCTCAGTCCCTGTGTCTCTCTCCCTCGGTCCCTGTGTCTCTCTCTCGGTCCCTGTCTCTCTCTCTCAGTCCCTGTGTCTCTCTCGGTCACTGTCTCGCTCTCGGTCCCTGTCTCTCTCTCGGTCCCTGTCTCTCTCTCTCGGTCCCTGTGTCTCTCTTGGTCCCTGTGTCTCTCCCTCGGTCCCTGTGTCTCTCTCGGTCCCTGTATTTCTCTCTCCGTCCCTGTGTCTCTCTCGGTTGCTGTCTCTCTCTCGGTCCCTGTGTCTCTCTCGGTCCCTGTGTCTCTCTCGGTTGCTGTCTCTCTCTCGGTCCCTGTGTCTCTCTCGGTCCCTGTGTCTCCCTCGGTCCCCGTGTCTCTCTCTCGGTCCCTGTGTCTCCCTCTCGGTCCCTGTGTCTCTCTCGGTCCCTGTGTCTCCCTCGATCCCCGTGTCTCCCTCTCGGTCCCTGTGTCTCTCTCGGTCCTTGTGTCTCTCTCTCGGTCCCTGTGTCTCTCTCTCGGTCCCTGTGTCTCTCTCTCAGTCCCTGTGTCTCTCTCTCGGTCCCTGTGTCTCGCTCTCGGTCCCTGTCTCTCTCTCGGTCCCTGTGTCTCACTCGGTCCCTGTGTCTCTCTCTCAGTCCCTGTGTCTCTCTCGGTCACTGTCTCCCTCTCGGTCCCTGTGGCTCTCTCGGTCCTTGTGTCTCTCTCTCGGTCCCTGTGTGTCTCTCTCTCGGTCCCTGTGTCTCTCTCGGTCCCTGTGTCTCTCTCTCTCAGTCCCTGTGTCTCTCACTCGGTCCCTGTGTCTCTCCCTCGGTCCCTGTGTCTCCCTCGGTCCCCGTGTCTCTCTCTCGGTCCCTGTGTCTCCCTCTCGGTCCCTGTGTCTCTCTCGGTCCCTGTGTCTCCCTCGATCCCCGTGTCTCCCTCTCGGTCCCTGTGTCTCACTCGGTCCCTGTCTCCCTCTCGGTCCCTGTGGCTCTCTCGGTCCTTGTGTCTCTCTCTCGGTCCTTGTGTCTCTCTCGGTCCTTGTGTCTCTCTCTCGGTTCCTGTTTCTCTCTCTCTCAGTCCCTGTGTCTCTCTCTCGGTTCCTGTGTCTCTCTCTCTCGGTCCCTATCTCTCTCTCTGTCCCGGTGTCTCTCTCTCTCGGTCACTGTGTCTCTCTCTCAGTCCGTGTGTCTCTCTCGGTCCCTGTGTCTCTCTCTCGGTCCCTGTGTCTCTCTCTCGGTCCCTGTGTCTCTCTCTCGGTCCCTGAGTCTCTCTCTCGGTCCCTGTCTCTCTCTCTCGGTCCCTGTGTCTCTGTCTCGGTCCGTGTCTCTCTCGGTCCCGATGTCTCTCTCTTGCTCCCTGTGTCTTTTACGGTCCCTGTGTCTCAATCGGTCCCTGTGTCTCTCCCGGTCCCTGTCTCTCTCTCTCTCAGTCCCTGTGTCTCTCGCTCGGTCCCTGTGTCTCTCTTGGTCCCTGTGTCTGTCTCGGTCCCTGTATCTCTCTCTCACCCCTCTGTCTCTCTCGGTCCTGGAGTCTCTCTTGGTCCCTGTGTCTCTCGCTCAGTCCCTGTGTCTCTCTCTCAGTCCCTGTGTCTCTCTCTCGGTCCCTGTGTCTCTCTCAGTCCCGGTGTCTCTCTCGGGCCCAGTGTCTCTCTCTTGGTCCCTGTATCTCTCTCTCGGTCCCTGTGTCTCTCTCGGTCCCTGTGACTCGCTCAGTCCCTGTGTCTCTCACTCGGTCCCTGTGTCTCTCTCTCTCGGTCCCTGTGTCTCTCTCTCTCGGTCCCTGTGTTTCTCTCTCTGTCCCTGTCTCTCTCTCGGTCCCTGTGTCTCTCTCGGTCTCTGTGTCTCACACGGTCCCTGTGTCTCTCTCGGTCCCAGTGTCTCTCTCGGTCCCTCTGTCTCTCTCTCGCTCCCTGTCTTTCTCTCTCGGACGATTGTGTCTCTCTCTCGGTCCCTGTGTCTCACTCGGTCCCTGTCTGTCTCTCTCAGTTTCAGTGTCTCTGTCGGTCCCTGTGTCTCTCTCTAGGTCCTTGTGTCTCTCCCGGTCCCTGTGTCTCTCTCTGCGTCCCTGTGTCTCACTCGGTCCCTGTGTCTCTCTCTCTCGGACCCTGTCTCTCTCTCTCTCTCGGTCCCTGTGTCTCACTCGGTCCCTGTGTCTCTCCCGGTCCCTGTCTCTCTCTCTCAATCCCTGTGTCTCTCTCTCGGTCCCTGTGTCTCTCTTCGTCCCTGTGTCTCTCTCGGTCCCTGTATCTCTCTCTCACCCCTGTGTCTCTCTCAGTCCCGGTGTCTCTCTATCGGTCCTGGTGTCTCTCTCGGTCCCTGTGTCTCTCTCTCGCTCCCTGTCTTTCTCTCTCGGACGATTGTGTCTCTCTCTCGGTCCCTGTGTCTCACTCGGTCCCTGTCTCTCTCTCTCAGTTTCAGTGTCTCTGTCGGTCCCTGTGACTATCTCGGTACATGTGTCTCTCTCTAGGTCCTTGTGTCTCTCCCGGTCCCTGTGTCTCTCTCTGCGTCCCTGTGTCTCACTCGGTCCCTGTCACTCTCTCGGTCCCGGTGTCTCACTCGGTCCCTGTGTCTCTCTCTCTCGGACCCTGTCTCTCTCTCTCTCGGTCCCTGTGTCTCTCTCGGTCCCGGTGTCTCTCTCGGTCCCTGTGTCTCTCTCGGTCCCTGTGTCTCTCTCTTACTCCCTGTGTCATTCTCGGTCCCTGTGTCTCACTCGGTCCCTGTCTCACTCTCTCAGTTTCAGTGTCTCTGTCGGTCCCTGTGACTATCTCGGTACATGTGTCTCTCTCTAGGTCCTTGTGTCTCTCCCGGTCCCTGTGTCTCTTTCTGCGTCCCTGTGTCTCACTCGGTCCCTGTCACTCTGTCGGTCCCGGTGTCTCACTCGGTCCCTGTGTCTCTCTCTCTCGGACCCTGTCTCTCTCTCTCTCGGTCCCTGTGTCTCTCTCGGTCCCGGTGTCTCTCTCGGTCCCTGTGTCTCTCTCGGTCCCTGTGTCTCTCTCTTACTCCCTGTGTCATTCTCGGTCCCTGTGTCTCACTCGGTCCCTGTGTCTCTCCCGGTCCCTGTCTCTCTCTCTCTCAGTCCCTGTTTCTCTCTCTCTGTCCCGGTGTCTCTCTCTCGGACACTGTGTCTCTCTCTCGGTCCCTGTGTCTCTCTCCCTCGGTCCCTGTGTCTCTCTCGGTCCCTGTGACTCGCTCAGTCCCTGTGTCTCTCTCCCTCGGTTCCTGTGTCTCACTCGGTCCCTGTGTCTCTCTCTCTCGGTCCCTGTGTCTCTCTCAGTCCCTGTGTCTCACTCGGTCCGTGTGTCTCTCTCGGTCCTTGTGTCTCTCTCTCGGTCCCTGTGTCTCTCTCGGTCCCTGTGGCTCTCTCTCGGTCCCTGTGTCTCTCTCGGTCCCTGTGTCTCGCTCTCGGTCCTTGTGTCTCTCACTCGGTCCCTGTGTCTCTCTCGGTCCCTGTGTTTCTCTCTCAGTCCCTGTGTCTCTCTCGGTCACTGTCTCGCTCTCGGTCCCTGTGTCTCTCTCGGTCCCTGTGTCTCTCTCGATCACTGTCTCGCTCTCGGTCCCTGTCTCTCTCTCGGTCCCTTGTCTCACTCGGTCCCTGTGTCTCCCTCGGTCCTTGTGTCTCTCTCTCGGTCCCTGTGTCTCTCTCTCTCAGTCCCTGTGTCTCTCTCGGTCACTGTCTCTCACTCGGTCCCTGTGTCTCTCTCGTTCCATGTGTCTCCCTCTGACTCCTGTGTCTCTCTCTCGGTCCCAGTGTCTCTCTCTCTCAGTCTCTGTGTCTCTCTCGGTCCCTGTGTCTCTCTCGGTCCTTGTGTCTCTCTCTCGGACCCTGTGCCTCTCTCTGTCAGTCCCTGTGTCTCTCTCGCTCACTGTCTCTCTCTCGCTCACTGTCTCTCTCTCGGTCCCTGTGTCTCTCTCGGTCCCAGTGTCTCTCCCAGTCCCTGTCTCTCTCTCTCAGTTCCTGTGTCTCTTTCTCTGTCCCGGTGTCTCTCTCTCGGTCACTGTGTCTCTCTGTCGGTCCCTGTGTCTCACTCGGTCCCTGTGTCTCTCCCGGTCCCTGTCTCTCTCTCTCAATCCCTGTGTCTCTCTCTCGGTCCCTGTGTCTCTCTTCGTCCCTGTGTCTCTCTCGGTCCCTGTATCTCTCTCTCACCCCTGTGTCTCTCTCAGTCCCTGTGTCTCTCTCTCGGTCCTGGTGTCTCTCTCGGTCCCTGTGTCTCTCTCTCGCTCCCTGTCTTTCTCTCTCGGACGATTGTGTCTCTCTCTCGGTCCCTGTGTCTCATTCGGTCCCTGTCTCTCTCTCTCAGTTTCAGTGTCTCTGTCGGTCCCTGTGACTATCTCGGTACATGTGTCTCTCTCTAGGTCCTTGTGTCTCTCCCGGTCCCTGTGTCTCTCTCTGCGTCCCTGTGTCTCACTCGGTCCCTGTCACTCTCTCGGTCCCGGTGTCTCACTCGGTCCCTGTGTCTCTCTCTCTCGGACCCTGTCTCTCTCTCTCTCGGTCCCTGTGTCTCTCTCGGTCCCTGTGTCTCTCTCGTACTCCCTGTGTCTCACTCGGTCCCTGTGTCTCTCCCGGTCCCTGTCTCTCTCTCTCTCAGTCCCTGTTTCTCTCTCTCTGTCCCGGTGTCTCTCTCTCGGACACTGTGTCTCTCTCTCGGTCCCTGTGTCTCTCTCCCTCGGTCCCTGTGTCTCTCTCGGTCCCTGTGACTCGCTCAGTCCCTGTGTCTCTCTCCCTCGGTCCCTGTGTCTCTCTCTCGGTCCCTGTCTCTCTCTCTCAGTCCCTGTGTCTCTCTCAGTCACTGTCTCGCTCTCGGTCCCTGTCTCTCTCTCGGTCCCTGTCTCTCTCTCGGTCCCTGTGTCTCTCTAACTCGGTCCCTGTGTCTCTCTCGGTCCCTGTGTCTCTCCCTCGGTCCCTGTGTCTCTCTCGGTCCCTGTATTTCTCTCTCCGTCCCTGTGTCTCTCTCGGTTGCTGTCTCTCTCTCGCTCCCTGTTTCTCTCTCGGTCCCTGTGTCTCTCTCGGTTGCTGTCTCTCTCTCGGTCCCTGTGTCTCTCTCGGTCCCTGTGTCTCCCTCGGTCCCCGTGTCTCTCTCTCGGTCCCTGTGTCTCCCTCTCGGTCCCTGTGTCTCTCTCGGTCCCTGTGTCTCCCTCGATCCCCGTGTCTCTCTCTCGGTCCCTGTGTCTCCCTCGGTCCCCGTGTCTCTCTCTCGGTCCCTGTGTCTCCCTCTCGGTCCCTGTGTCTCTCTCGGTCCCTGTGTCTCCCTCGATCCCCGTGTCTCTCTCTCGGTCCCTGTGTCTCCCTCTCGGTCCCTGTGTCTCTCTCGGTCCTTGTGTCTCTCTCTCGGTCCCTGTGTCTCTCTCTCTCTCAGTCCCTGTGTCTCTCTCTCGGTCCCTGTGTCTCGCTCTCGGTCCCTGTCTCTCTCTCGGTCCCTGTGTCTCACTCGGTCCCTGTGTCTACCTCTCAGTCCCTGTGTCTCTCTCGGTCACTGTCTCTATCTCGGTCCCTGTGTCTCCCTCTCGGTCCCTGTGGCTCTCTCGGTCCTTGTGTCTCTCTCTCGGTCCCTGTGTCTCTCTCTCTCAGTCCCTGTGTCTCTCTCGGTCACTGTCTCTCACTCGGTCCCTGTGTCTCTCTCTCTGTCCCTGTGTCTCTCTTGGTCCCTGTGTCTCTCTCTCACCCCTGTGTCTCTCTCGGTCCTGGTGTGTCTCTTGGTCCCTGTGTCTCTCCCGATCCCTGTCTCTCTGTCTCTCAGTCCCTTTGTCTCTCTCTCTTGGTTCCTGTGTCTCTCTCTCTCGGTCCCTATCTCTCTCTCTGTCCCGGTGTCTCTCTCTCTCGGTCACTGTGTCTCTCTCTCGGTCCCTGTGTCTCTCTCTCGGTCCCTGAGTCTCTCTCTCGGTCCCTGTCTCTCTCTCTCGGTCCCTGTGTCTCTCTCGGTCCCTGTGTCTCTCTCTCGGTCCCTGTGTCTCTCTCTCGGTCCCTGAGTCTCTCTCTCGGTCCCTGTCTCTCTCTCTCGGTCCCTGTGTCTCTGTCTCGGTCCGTGTCTCTCTCGGTCCCGATGTCTCTCTCGGTCCCTGTCTCTCTCTCTCTCAGTCCCTGTGTCTCTCTCTCGGTCCCTGTGTCTCTCTCTCAGTCCCTGTGTCTCTCTTAGTCCCTGTGTCTGTCTCGGTCCCTGTATCTCTCTCTCACCCCTCTGTCTCTCTTGGTCCCTGTGTCTCACTCTCGGGCCCAGTGTCTCTCTCTTGGTCCCTGTATCTCTCTCTCGGTCCTTGTGTCTCTCTCGGTCCCTGTGACTCGCTCAGTCCCTGTGTCTCTCACTCGGTCCCTGTGTCTCTCTCTCGGTCCCTGTGTCTCTCTCTCTCGGTCCCTGTGTCTGTCTCTCTGTCCCTGTCTCTCTCTCGGTCCCTGTGTCTCTCTCGGTCTCTGTGTCTCACACGGTCCCTGTGTCTCTCTCGGTCCCTCTGTCTCTCTCTCGCTCCCTGTCTTTCTCTCTCGGACGATTGTGTCTCTCTCTCGGTCCCTGTGTCTCACTCAGTCCCTGTGTCTCTCACTCCGTCCCTGTCTCTCTCTTGGTCCCTGTGTCTCACTCGGTCCCTGTCTGTCTCTCTCAGTTTCAGTGTCTATGTCGGTCCCTGTGTCTCTCTCTCGGTCCCTGTGTCTCTCTCTCGGTCCCTGTATCTCACTCGGTCCCTGACACTCTCTCGGTCCCTGTGTCTCACTTGGTCCCTGTGTCTCTCTCTCGGTTCCTGTCTCTCTCTCTCGGTCCCTGTCTCTCTCTCGGACCCTGTCTCTCTCCCTCGGTCCCTGTGTCTCTCTCTCTGTCACTGTGTTTCTCTCGGTCCCTGTGTCTCTCTCGGTCCCTGTGTCTCTCCCGGTCCTGTCTCTCTCTCTCACCCCTGTGTCTCTCTCTCTCAGTCCCTGTGTCTCTCTCGCTCACTGTCTCTCACTCGGTCACTGTGTCTCTCTCGTTCCATGTGTTTCCCTCTCACCCCTGTGTCTCTCTCTCGGTCCCTGTGTCTCTCTCTCTCAGTCTCTGTGTCTCTCTCGGTCCCTGTGTCTCTCTCGGTCCCCGTGTCTCTCTCTCGGTCCCTGTGTCTCTCTCTCTCAGTCCCTGTGTCTCTCTCAGTCCCTGTGTCTCTCTCGCTCACTGTCTCTCTCTCGCTCACTGTCTCTTTCTCGGTCCCTGTGTCTCTCTCGGTCTCTGTGTCTCACTCGGTCCCTGTATCTCTCTCGGTCCCAGTGTCTCTCCCAGTCCCTGTTTCTCTCTCTCAGTCCCATTGTCTCTTTCTCTGTCCCGGTGTCTCTCTCTCGGTCACTGTGTCTCTCTCTCTCGATCCCTGTGTCTCTCTGGGTCCCTGTGTCTCTCTCGGTCCCTGTATCTCTCTCTCACCCCTGTGTCTCACTCGGTCCCTGTGTCTCTCCCGGTCCCTGTCTCTCTCTCTCAGTCCCTGTGTCTCTTTCTCGGTCCCTGTGTCTCTCTTGGTCCCTGTGTCTCTCTCGGTCCCCGTATCTCTCTCTCACCCCTGTGTCTCTCTCGGTCCCTGTGTCTCTCTATCGCTCCCTGTCTTTCTCTCTCGGACGATTGTGTCTCTCTCTCGGTCACTGTGTCTCAGTCGGTCCCTGTGTCTCTCTCGGTCCCTGTGTCTCTCACTCGGTCCCTGTCTCTCTCTCTCGGTCCCTGTGTCTCACTCGGTCCCTGTCTCTCTCTCTCTCAGTTTCAGTGTCTCTGTCGGTCCCTGTGACTCTCTCGGTACCTGTGTCTCTCTCTAGGTCCTTGTGTCTCTCCAGGTCCCTGTGTCTCTCTCTGGGTCCCTGTGTCTCACTCGGTCCCTGTCACTCTCTCGGTCCCTGTGTCTCATTCGGTCCCTGTGTGTCTCTCTCTCTCGGACCCTGTCTCTCTCTCTCTCTCTCGGTCCCTGTGTCTCTCTCGGTCGCTGTGTCTCACTCGGTCCCTGTGTCTCTCTCGGTCCCTGTGTCTCTCTCTCTCGTCCCTGTGTCTCTCTCCGTCACTGTATCTCTCTCAGTCTCTGTGTCTCTCTCGGTCCCTGTGTCTCACTCGGTCCCTATCTCTCTCTCTCAGTTTCAATGTCTCTCTCGGTCCCTGTGTCTCTCTCTAGGTCCCTTTGTCTCTCTCTGGGTCCCTGTGTCTCTCTTTGGGTCCCTGTGTCTCACTCGGTCCCTGTCACTCTCTCAGTCCGTGTCTCTCTCGGTCCCTGTGTCTCTCTCAGTCCCGGTGCCTCTCTCGGTCCCTGTGTCTCTCTCTTGCTCCCTGTGTCTTTCTCGGTCCCTGTGTCTCACTCGGTCCCTGTGTCTCTCCCGGTCCCTGTCTCTCTCTCTCTCAGTCCCTGTTTCTCTCTCTCTGTCCCGGTGTCTCTCTTTCAGTCCCTGTGTCTCTCTCGGTCCCTGTGCCTCTCTCGGTCCCTCTGTCTCTCTTGGTCCCTGTGTCTCTCTCGGTCCCTATATCTCTCTCTCACCTCTGTGTCGCTCTCGGTCCTGGTGTGTCTCTTGGTCCCTGTGTCTCTCCCGGTCCCTGCCTCTCTCTCTCAGTCCCTGTGTCTCTTTCTCGGTCCCTGTGTCTCTCTTGGTCCCTGTGTCTCTCTCGGTCCCCGTATCTCTCTCTCACCCCTGTGTCTCTCTCGGTCCCTGTGTCTCTCTATCGCTCCCTGTCTTTCTCTCTCGGACGATTGTGTCTCTCTCTCGGTCACTGTGTCTCAGTCGGTCCCTGTGTCTCTCTCGGTCCCTGTGTCTCTCACTCGGTCCCTGTCTCTCTCTCTCGGTCCCTGTGTCTCACTCGGTCCCTGTCTCTCTCTCTCTCAGTTTCAGTGTCTCTGTCGGTCCCTGTGACTCTCTCGGTACCTGTGTCTCTCTCTAGGTCCTTGTGTCTCTCCAGGTCCCTGTGTCTCTCTCTGGGTCCCTGTGTCTCACTCGGTCCCTGTCACTCTCTCGGTCCCTGTGTCTCATTCGGTCCCTGTGTGTCTCTCTCTCTCGGACCCTGTCTCTCTCTCTCTCTCTCGGTCCCTGTGTCTCTCTCGGTCGCTGTGTCTCACTCGGTCCCTGTGTCTCTCTCGGTCCCTGTGTCTCTCTCTCTCGTCCCTGTGTCTCTCTCCGTCACTGTATCTCTCTCAGTCTCTGTGTCTCTCTCGGTCCCTGTGTCTCACTCGGTCCCTATCTCTCTCTCTCAGTTTCAATGTCTCTCTCGGTCCCTGTGTCTCTCTCTAGGTCCCTTTGTCTCTCTCTGGGTCCCTGTGTCTCTCTCTGGGTCCCTGTGTCTCACTCGGTCCCTGTCACTCTCTCAGTCCGTGTCTCTCTCGGTCCCTGTGTCTCTCTCAGTCCCGGTGCCTCTCTCGGTCCCTGTGTCTCTCTCTTGCTCCCTGTGTCTTTCTCGGTCCCTGTGTCTCACTCGGTCCCTGTGTCTCTCCCGGTCCCTGTCTCTCTCTCTCTCAGTCCCTGTTTCTCTCTCTCTGTCCCGGTGTCTCTCTTTCAGTCCCTGTGTCTCTCTCGGTCCCTGTGCCTCTCTCGGTCCCTCTGTCTCTCTTGGTCCCTGTGTCTCTCTCGGTCCCTGTATCTCTCTCTCACCTCTGTGTCGCTCTCGGTCCTGGTGTGTCTCTTGGTCCCTGTGTCTCTCCCGGTCCCTGCCTCTCTCTCTCAGTCCCTGTGTCTCTTTCTCGGTCCCTGTGTCTCTCTTGGTCCCTGTGTCTCTCTCGGTCCCCGTATCTCTCTCTCACCCCTGTGTCTCTCTCGGTCCCTGTGTCTCTCTATCGCTCCCTGTCTTTCTCTCTCGGACGATTGTGTCTCTCTCTCGGTCACTGTGTCTCAGTCGGTCCCTGTGTCTCTCTCGGTCCCTGTGTCTCTCACTCGGTCCCTGTCTCTCTCTCTCGGTCCCTGTGTCTCACTCGGTCCCTGTCTCTCTCTCTCTCAGTTTCAGTGTCTCTGTCGGTCCCTGTGACTCTCTCGGTACCTGTGTCTCTCTCTAGGTCCTTGTGTCTCTCCAGGTCCCTGTGTCTCTCTCTGGGTCCCTGTGTCTCACTCGGTCCCTGTCACTCTCTCGGTCCCTGTGTCTCATTCGGTCCCTGTGTGTCTCTCTCTCTCGGACCCTGTCTCTCTCTCTCTCTCTCGGTCCCTGTGTCTCACTCGGTCCCTGTGTCTCTCTCGGTCCCTGTGTCTCTCTCTCTCGTCCCTGTGTCTCTCTCCGTCACTGTATCTCTCTCAGTCTCTGTGTCTCTCTCGGTCCCTGTGTCTCACTCGGTCCCTATCTCTCTCTCTCAGTTTCAATGTCTCTCTCGGTCCCTGTGTCTCTCTCTAGGTCCCTTTGTCTCTCTCTGGGTCCCTGTGTCTCTCTCTGGGTCCCTGTGTCTCACTCGGTCCCTGTCACTCTCTCAGTCCGTGTCTCTCTCGGTCCCTGTGTCTCTCTCAGTCCCGGTGCCTCTCTCGGTCCCTGTGTCTCTCTCTTGCTCCCTGTGTCTTTCTCGGTCCCTGTGTCTCACTCGGTCCCTGTGTCTCTCCCGGTCCCTGTCTCTCTCTCTCTCAGTCCCTGTTTCTCTCTCTCTGTCCCGGTGTCTCTCTTTCAGTCCCTGTGTCTCTCTCGGTCCCTGTGCCTCTCTCGGTCCCTCTGTCTCTCTTGGTCCCTGTGTCTCTCTCGGTCCCTGTATCTCTCTCTCACCTCTGTGTCGCTCTCGGTCCTGGTGTGTCTCTTGGTCCCTGTGTCTCTCCCGGTCCCTGCCTCTCTCTCTCAGTCCCTGTGTCTCTTTCTCGGTCCCTGTATCTCTCTCTCTCTCGGTCCCTATCTCTCTCTCTGTCCCGGTGTCTCTCCATCTCGGTCACTGTGTCTCTCTCTGGTCCCTGTGTCTATCTCTCTCGGTCCCTGTGTCTCAGTCGGTCCCTGTGTCTCTCACTCGGTCCCTGTCTCTCTCTCGTTCCCTCTGTCTCTCTCTAGGTCCTTGTGTCTCTCTCGGTCCCTGTGTCTCTATCTGGGTCCCTGTGTCTCACTCGGTCCCTGTGTCTCTCTCTCGGTCCCTGTATCTCTCTCTCGGTCCCTGTGTCTCTCTCGGTCCCTGTGACTCGCTCAGTCCCTGTGTCTCTCTCTCGGTCCCTGTGTCTCTCTCTCGGTCCCTGTGTCTCTCCCTCTCGGTCCCTGTGTCTCTCTCTCTGTCCCTGTCTCTCTCTCGGCCCCTGTGTCTCTCTCGGTCCCTATGTCTCTCACGGTCCCTCTGTCTCTCTCTCGCTCCCTGTCTTTCTCTCTCGGACGATTGTTTCTCTCTCTCGGTCCCTATGTCTCGCTCAGTCCCTGTGTCTCTCACTCAGTCCCTGTCTGTCTCTCTCAGTTTCAGTGTCTCTGTCGGTCCCTGTGTCTCTCTCGGTCCCTGTATCTCACTCGGTCCCTGTCACTCTCTCGGTCCCTGTGTCTCACTCGGTCCCTGTGTCTCTCTCTCGGTCCCTGTCTCTCCCTCTCTCGGTCCCTGTCTCTCTCTCGGACCCTGTCTCTCTCCCTCGGTCCCTGTCTCTCTCTCGGTCCCTGTCTATCTCTCGGACCCTGTCTCTCTCTCTCGGTCCCTGTGTCTCTCTCTCTGTCACTGTGTTTCTCTCCGTCGCTGTGTCTCTCTCGGTCCCGGTGTCTCGCTCGATCCCTGTGTCTCTCTCTTGCTCCCTGTGTCTTTCTCGGTCCCTGTGTCTCTCCAGGTCCCTGTCTCTCTCTCTCACCCCTGTGTCTCTCTCTCGGTCCCTGTGTCTCTCTCTCTCAGTCCCTGTCTCTCTCTCGGTCCCTGTCTCTCTCTCGGTCCCTGTGTCTCTCTCCCTCGGTCCCTGTGTCTCTCTCGGTCCCTGTGTCTCTCCCTCGTTCCCTGTGTCTCTCTCCCTTGGTCCCTGTGTCTCACTCGGTCCCTGTGTCTCGCTCTCGGTCCTTGTGTCTCTCACTCGGTCCCTGTGTCTCTCTCGGTCCCTGTGTCTCTCTCTCAGTCCCTGTGTCTCTCTCGGTCACTGTCTCGCTCTCGGTCCCTGTGTCTCTCTCGGTCCCTGTGTCTCTCTCAATCACTGTCTCGCTCTCGGTCCCTGTCTCTCTCTCGGTCCCTGTGTCTCACTCGGTCCCTGTGTCTCCCTCGGTCCTTGTGTCTCTCTCTCGGTCCCTGTGTCTCTCTCTCTCAGTCCCTGTGTCTCTCTCGGTCACGGTCTCTCACTCGGTCCCTGTGTCTCTCTCGTTCCATGTGTCTCCCTCTGACCCCTGTGTCTCTCTCTCGGTCCCAGTGTCTCTCTCTCTCAGTCTCTGTGTCTCTCTCGGTCCCTGTGTCTCTCTCGGTCCTTGTGTCTCTCTCTCGGACCCTGTGTCTCTCTCTGTCAGTCCCTGTGTCTCTCTCGCTCACTGTCTCTCTCTCGCTCACTGTCTCTCTCTCGGTCCCTGTGTCTCTCTCGGTCCCAGTGTCTCTCCCAGTCCCTGTCTCTCTCTCTCAGTTCCTGTGTCTCTTTCTCTGTCCCGGTGTCTCTCTCTCGGTCACTGTGTCTCTCTGTCGGTCCCTGTGTCTCACTCGGTCCCTGTGTCTCTCCCGGTCCCTGTCTCTCTCTCTCAATCCCTGTGTCTCTCTCTCTCGGTCCCTGTGTCTCTCTTCGTCCCTGTGTCTCTCTCGGTCCCTGTATCTCTCTCTCACCCCTGTGTCTCTCTCAGTCCCTGTGTCTCTCTCTCGGTCCTGGTGTCTCTCTCGGTCCCTGTGTCTCTCTCTCGCTCCCTGTCTTTCTCTCTCGGACGATTGTGTCTCTCTCTCGGTCCCTGTGTCTCATTCGGTCCCTGTCTCTCTCTCTCAGTTTCAGTGTCTCTGTCGGTCCCTGTGACTATCTCGGTACATGTGTCTCTCTCTAGGTCCTTGTGTCTCTCCCGGTCCCTGTGTCTCTCTCTGCGTCCCTGTGTCTCACTCGGTCCCTGTCACTCTCTCGGTCCCGGTGTCTCACTCGGTCCCTGTGTCTCTCTCTCTCGGACCCTGTCTCTCTCTCTCTCGGTCCCTGTGTCTCTCTCGGTCCCTGTGTCTCTCTCTTACTCCCTGTGTCATTCTCGGTCCCTGTGTCTCACTCGGTCCCTGTGTCTCTCCCGGTCCCTGTCTCTCTCTCTCTCTCAGTCCCTGTTTCTCTCTCTCTGTCCCGGTGTCTCTCTCTCGGACACTGTGTCTCTCTCTCGGTCCCTGTCTCTCTCCCTCGGTCCCTGTGTCTCTCTCTCGGTCCCTGTCTCTCTCTCTCAGCCCCTGTGTCTCTCTCAGTCACTGTCTCGCTCTGGGTCCCTGTCTCTCTCTCGGTCCCTGTCTCTCTCTCGGTCCCTGTGTCTCTCTCCCTCGGTCCCTGTGTCTCTCTCTCGGTCCCTGTGTCTCTCCCTCGGTCCCTGTGTCTCTCTCGGTCCCTGTATTTCTCTCTCCGTCCCTGTGTCTCTCTCGGTTGCTGTCTCTCTCTCGCTCCCTGTGTCTCTCTCGGTCCCTGTGTCTCTCTCGGTTGCTGTCTCTCTCTCGGTCCCTGTGTCTCTCTCGGTCCCTGTGTCTCCCTCGGTCCCTGTGTCTCTCTCTCGGTCCCTGTGTCTCTCTCGGTCCCTGTGTCTCCCTCGATCCCCGTGTCTCTCTCTCGGTCCCTGTGTCTCCCTCTCGGTCCCTGTGTCTCTCTCGGTACTTGTGTCTCTCTCTCGGTCCCTGTGTCTCGCTCTCGGTCCCTGTCTCTCTCTCGGTCCCTGTCTCTCTCTCGGTCCCTGTGTCTCACTCGGTCCTTGTGTCTCTCTCTCAGTCCCTGTGTCTCTCTCTCGGTCCCTGTGTCTCTCTCTCTCAGTCCCTGTGTCTCTCTCGGTCACTGTCTCTCACTCGGTCCCTGTGTCTCTCTCTCGGTCCCTGTGTCTCTCTTGGTCCCTGTGTCTCTCTCTCACCCCTGTGTCTCTCTCGGTCCTGGTGTGTCTCTTGGTCCCTGTGTCTCTCCCGATCCCTGTCTCTCTCTCTCTCAGTCCCTGTGTCTCTCTCTCGGTCCCTGTGTCTCTCTCTCTGTCCCGGTGTCTCTCTCTCTCGGTCACTGTGTCTCTCTCTCTCGGTCCTGGTGTGTCTCTTGGTCCCTGTGTCTCTCCCGATCCCTGTCTCTCTCTCTCTCAGTCCCTGTGTCTCTCTCTCAGTCCCTGTGTCTCTCTCTCAGTCCCTGTGTCTCTCTCTCGGTCCCTGTGTCTCTCTCTCTCAGTCCCTGTGTCTCTCTCGGTCACTGTCTCTCACTCGGTCCCTGTGTCTCTCTCTCGGTCCCTGTGTCTCTCTCGGTCCCTGAGTCTCTCTCTCGGTCCCTGTCTCTCTCTCTCGGTCCCTGTGTCTCTGTCTCGGTCCGTGTCTCTCTCGGTCCCGATGTCTCTCTCGGTCCCAGTGTCTCTCTCTTGCTCCCTGTGTCTTTCACGGTCCCTGTGTCTCAATCGGTCCCTGTGTCTCTCCCGGTCCCTGTCTCTCTCTCTCTCAGTCTCTGTGTCTCTCTCTCGGTCCCTGTGTCTCTCTCTCAGTCCCTGTGTCTCTCTTGGTCCCTGTGTCTGTCTCGGTCCCTGTATCTCTCTCTCACCCCTCTGTCTCTCTTGGTCCCTGTGTCTCTCTCTCGGGCCCAGTGTTTCTCTCATGGTCCCTGTATCTCTCTCTCGGTCCCTGTGTCTCTCTCGGTCCCTGTGACTCGCTCAGTCCCTGTGTCTCTCACTCGGTCCCTGTGTCTCTCTCTCGGTCCCTGTGTCTCTCTCTCTCGGTCCCTGTGTCTCTCTCTCTGTCCCTGTCTCTCTCTCGGTCCCTGTGTCTCTCTCGGTCTCTGTGTCTCACACGGTCCCTGTGTCTCTCTCGGTCCCTGTGTCTCTCTCTCGCTCCCTGTCTTTCTCTCTCGGACGATTGTGTCTCTCTCTCGGTCCCTATGTCTCACTCAGTCCCTGTGTCTCTCACTCCGTCCCCGTCTCTCTCTTGGTCCCTGTGTCTCACTCGGTCCCTGTCTGTCTCTCTCAGTTTCAGTGTCTCTGTCGGTCCCTGTGTCTCTCTCTCGGTCCCTGTGTCTCTCTCTCGGTCCCTGTGTCTCTCTCTCGGTCCCTGTATCTCACTCGGTCCCTGTCACTCTCTCGGTCCCTGTGTCTCACTTGGTCCCTGTGTCTCTCTCTCGGTTCCTGTCTCTCTCTCTCGGTCCCTGTCTCTCTCTCGGACCCTGTCTCTCTCCCTCGGTCCCTGTGTCTCTCTCTCTGTCACTGTGTTTCTCTCGGTCCCTGTGTCTCTCTCGGTCCCTGTGTCTCTCCCGGTCCTGTCTCTCTCTCTCACCCCTGTGTCTCTCTCTCTCTCAGTCCCTGTGTCTCTCTCGCTCACTGTCTCTCACTCGGTCACTGTGTCTCTCTCGTTCCATGTGTTTCCCTCTCACCCCTGTGTCTCTCTCTCGGTCCCAGTGTCTCTCTCGGTCCTTGTGTCTCTCTCTCGGTCCCTGTGTCTCTGTCTCTCAGTCCCTGTGTCTCTCTCAGTCCCTGTGTCTCTCTCGCTCACTGTCTCTCTCTCGCTCACTGTCTCTTTCTCGGTCCAGGTGTCTCTCTCGGTCTCTGTGTCTCACTCGGTCCCTGTATCTCTCTCGGTCCCAGTGTCTCTCCCAGTCCCTGTTTCTCTCTCTCAGTCCCATTGTCTCTTTCTCTGTCCCGGTGTCTCTCTCTCGGTCACTGTGTCTCTCTCTCTCGATCCCTGTGTCTCTCTTGGTCCCTGTGTCTTTCTCGGTCCCTGTATCTCTCTCTCACCCCTGTGTCTCTTTCTCGGTCCCTGTGTCTCACTTGGTCCCTGTGTCTCTCCCGGTCCCTGTCTCTCTCTCTCAGTCCCTGTGTCTCTTTCTCGGTCCCTGTGTCTCACTTGGTCCCTGTGTCTCTCTCGGTCCCCGTATGTCTCTCTCACCCCTGTGTCTCTCTCGGTCCCTGTGTCTCTCTATCGCTCCCTGTCTTTCTCTCTCGGACGATTGTGTCTCTCTCTCGGTCACTGTGTCTCAGTCGCTCCCTGTGTCTCTCTCGGTCCCTGTGTCTCTCACTCGGTCCCTGTCTCTCTCTCGGTCCCTGTGTCTCACTCGGTCCCTGTCTCTCTCTCTCTCAGTTTCAGTGTCTCTGTCGGTCCCTGTGACTCTCTCGGTACCTGTGTCTCTCTCTAGGTCCTTGTGTCTCTCCAGGTCCCTGTGTCTCTCTCTGGGTCCCTGTGTCTCACTCGGTCCCTGTCACTCTCTCGGTCCCTGTGTCTCATTCGGTCCCTGTGTGTCTCTCTCTCTCGGACCCTGTCTCTCTCTCTCTCTCTCGGTCCCTGTGTCTCTCTCGGTCGCTGTGTCTCACTCGGTCCCTGTGTCTCTCTCGGTCCCTGTGTCTCTCTCTCTCGTCCCTGTGTCTCTCTCCGTCACTGTATCTCTCTCGGTCTCTGTGTCTCTCTCGGTCCCTGTGTCTCACTCGGTCCCTATCTCTCTCTCTCAGTTTCAATGTCTCTCTCGGTCCCTGTGTCTCTCGCTAGGTCCCTTTGTCTCTCTCTGGGTCCCTGTGTCTCTCTCTGGGTCCCTGTGTCTCACTCGGTCCCTGTCACTCTCTCAGTCCGTGTCTCTCTCGGTCCCTGTGTCTCTCTCGGTCCCGGTGTCTCTCTCGGTCCCTGTGTCTCTCTCTTGCTCCCTGTGTCATTCTCGGTCCCTGTGTCTCACTCGGTCCCTGTGTCTCTCCCGGTCCCTGTCTCTCTCTCTCTCAGTCCCTGTTTCTCTCTCTCTGTCCCGGTGTCTCTCTCTCAGTCCCTGTGTCTCTCTCGGTCCCTGTGTCTCTCTCTCGGTCCCTCTGTCTCTCTTGGTCCCTGTGTCTCTCTCGGTCCCTGTATCTCTCTCTCACCTCTGTGTCGCTCTCGGTCCTGGTGTGTCTCTTGGTCCCTGTGTCTCTCCCGGTCCCTGCCTCTCTCTCTCAGTCCCTGTGTCTCTTTCTCGGTCCCTGTATCTCTCTCTCTCAGTCCCTATCTCTCTCTCTGTCCCGGTGTCTCTCCCTCTCAGTCATTGTGTCTCTCTCTGGTCCCTGTGTCTATCTCTCTCGGTCCCTGTGTCTCAGTCGGTCCCTGTGTCTCTCACTCGGTCCCTGTCTCTCTCTCGTTCCCTCTGTCTCTCTCTAGGTCCTTGTGTCTCTCTCGATCCCTGTGTCTCTATCTGGGTCCCTGTGTCTCACTCGGTCCCTGTGTCTCTCTCTCGGTCCCTGTATCTCTCTCTCGGTCCCTGTGTCTCTCTCGGTCCCTGTGACTCGCTCAGTCCCTGTGTCTCTCTCTCGGTCCCTGTGTCTCTCTCTCGGTCCCTGTGTCTCTCCCTCTCGGTCCCTGTGTCTCTCTCTCTGTCCCTGTCTCTTTCTCGGTCCCTGTGTCTCTCTCGGTCCCTATGTCTCTCACGGTCCCTCTGTCTCTCTCTCGCTCCCTGTCTTTCTCTCTCGGACGATTGTGTCTCTCTCTCGGTCCCTATGTCTCACTCAGTCCCTGTGTCTCTCACTCAGTCCCTGTCTGTCTCTCTCAGTTTCAGTGTCTCTGTCGGTCCCTGTGTCTCTCTCTCGGTCCCTGTGTCTCTCTCGGTCCCTGTATCTCACTCGGTCCCTGTCACTCTCTCGGTCCCTGTGTCTCACTCGGTCCCTGTGTCTCTCTCTCGGTCCCTGTCTCTCTCTCTCGGTCCCTGACTCTCTCTCGGACCCTGTCTCTCTCCCTCGGTCCCTGTGTCTCACTTGGTCCCTGTGTCTCTCTCTCGGTCCCTGTCTATCTCTCGGACCCTGTCTCTCTCTCTCGGTCCCTGTGTCTCTCTCTCTGTCACTGTGTTTCTCTCGGTCGCTGTGTCTCTCTCGGTCCCGGTGTCTCGCTCGATCCCTGTGTCTCTCTCTTGCTCCCTGTGTCTTTCTCGGTCCCTGTGTCTCTCCAGGTCCCTGTCTCTCTCTCTCACCCCTGTGTCTCTCTCTCGGTCCCTGTGTCTCTCTCTCTCAGTCTCTGTGTCTCTCTCGGTCCCTGTGTCTCTCTCGGTCCTTGTGTCTCTTTCTCTGTCCCGGTGTCTCTCTCTCTCGGTCACTGTGTCTCTCTCTCGATCCCTGTGTCTCTCTTGGTCCCTGTGTCTCTCTCGGTCCCTGTATCTCTCTCTCACCCCTGTGTCTCACTCGGTCCCTGTGTCTCTCCCGGTCCCTGTCTCTCTCTCTCAGTCCCTGTGTCTCTTTCTCGGTCCCTGTGTCTCTCTTGGTCCCTGTGTCTCTCTCGGTCCCCGTATCTCTCTCTCACCCCTGTGTCTCTCTCGGTCCCTGTGTCTCTCTATCGCTCCCTGTCTTTCTCTCTCGGACGATTGTGTCTCTCTCTCGGTCACTGTGTCTCAGTCGGTCCATGTGTTTCTCACTCGGTCCCTGTCTCTCTCTCGGTCCCTGTGTCTCACTCGGTCCCTGTCTCTCTCTCTCAGTTTCAGTGGCTCTGTCGGTCCCTGTGACTCTCTCGGTACCTGTGTCTCTCTCTAGGTCCTTGTGTCTCTCCAGGTCCTTGTGTCTCTCTCTGGGACCCTGTGTCTCACTCGGTCCCTGTCACTCTCTCGGTCCCTGTGTCTCATTCGGTCCCTGTGTGTCTCTCTCTCTCGGACCCTGTCTCTCTCTCTCTCTCTCGGTCCCTGTGTCTCTCTCGGTCGCTGTGTCTCACTCGGTCCCTGTGTCTCTCTCGGTCCCTGTGTCTCTCTCTCTCGTCCCTGTGTCTCTCTCCGTCACTATATCTCTCGCGGTCTCTGTGTCTCTCTCGGTCCCTGTGTCTCACTCGGTCCCTATCTCTCTCTCTCAGTTTCAGTGACTCTCTCGGTCCCTGTGTCTCTCTCTAGGTCCCTTTGTCTCTCTCTGGGTCCCTGTGTCTCTCTCTGGGTCCCTGTGTCTAACTCGGTCCCTGTCACTCTCTCAGTCCGTGTCTCTCTCGGTCCCTGTGTCTCTCTCGGTCCCGGTGTCTCTCTCGGTCCCTGTGTCTCTCTCTTGCTCCCTGTGTCTTTCTCGGTCCCTGTGTCTCACTCGGTCCCTGTGTCTCTCCCGGTCCCTGTCTCTCTCTCTCAGTCCCTGTTTCTCTCTCTCTGTCCCGGTGTCTCTCTCTCAGTCCCTATGTCTCTCTCGGTCCCTGTGTCTCTCTCTCGGTCCCTCTGTCTCTCTTGGTCCCTGTGTCTCTCTCGGTCCCTGTATCTCTCTCTCACCCCTGTGTCTCTCTCGGTCCTGGTGTGTCTCTTGGTCCCTGTGTCTCTCCTGGTCCCTGCCTCTCTCTCTCAGTCCCTGTGTCTCTTTCTCGGTCCCTGTGTCTCTCTCTCTCGGTCCCTATCTCTCTCTCTGTCCCGGTGTCTCTCCCTCTCGATCACCCTGTCTCTCTCTCAGTCCGTGTGTCTCTCTCGGTCCCTGTATCTCTCTCTCACCCCTGTGTCTCTCTCGGTCCTGGTGTCTCTCATGGTCCCTATGTCTCTCTATCAGTCCCTGTGTCTCTCTCTCAGTCACTGTGTCTCTCTCTCGGTGCCTGTGTCTCTCTCTCGGTCCCTGTGACTCTCTCAGTCCCTGTGTCTCTCTCGGTCCCTGTAACTCTCTCTCGGTCCCTGTGACTCGCTCAGTCCCTGTGTCTCTCACTCGGTCCCTGTGTCTCTCTGTCTCGGTCACTGTGTCTCTCTCCCTCGGTCCCTGTGTCTCTCTCGGTCCCTGTGTCTCTCTCTCTCGGTCCCTGTGTCTCTCTCTCGGTACCTGTGTCTCTCTCTCTCGGTCCCTGAGTCTCTCTCGGTCCCTGTGTCTCTCTCGGTCCCTGTGTCGCTCAGTCGGTCCCTGTCTCTCACTCGCTCCCTGTCTTTCTCTCTCGGACGATTGTGTTTCTCTCTCGGTCCCTGTGTCTCACTCAGTCCCTGTGTTTCTCACTCGGTCCCTGTCTCTCTCTTGGTCCCTGTGTCTCACTCGGTCCCTGTCTGTCTCTCTCAGTTTCAGTGTCTCTGTCGGTCCCTGTGTCTCACTCGGTCCCTGTCACTCTCTCGGTCCCTGTGTCTCACTCGGTCCCTGTGTCTCTCTCTCGGTCCCTGTCTCTCTCTCTCGGTCCCTGTCTCTCTCTCGGACCCTGTCTCTCTCCCTCGGTCCCTGTGTCTCACTTGGTCCCTGTGTCTCTCTCTCTCAGTCTCTGTGTCTCTCTCGGTCCCTGTGTCTCTCTCGGTCCTTGTGTCTCTCTCTCGGTCCCTGTCTCTCTCTCTCGGTCCCTGTCTCTCTCTCGGACCCTGTCTCTCTCTCTCGGTCCCTGTTTCTCTCTCTCGGTCCCTGTCTATATCTCGGACCCTGTCTCTCTCTCTCGGTCCCTGTGTCTCTCTCTCTGTCACTGTGTTTCTCTCGGTCCCTGTGTCTCTCTCGGTCCCGGTGTGTCGCTCGATCCCTGTGTCTCTCTCTTGCTCCCTGTGTCTTTCTCGGTCCCTGTGTCTCTCCCGGTCCCTGTGTCTCTCTCTCACCCCTGTGTCTCTCTCTCGGTCCCTGTGTCTCTCTCTCTCAGTCCCTGTGTCTCTCTCGGTCACTGTGTCTCTCTCGGTCCTTGTGTCTCTCTCGTTCCATGTGTTTTCCTCTCACCCCTGTGTCTCTCTCTCGGTCCCTGTGTCTCTCTCTCTCAGTCTCTTTGTCTCTCTCGGTCCCTGTGTCTCTCTCGGTCCTTGTGTCTCTCTCTCGGTCCCTGTGTCTCTCTCTCTCAGTCCCTGTGTCTCTCTCGCTCACTGTCTCTCTCTCGCTCACTGTCTCTCTCTCGGTCCCTGTGTCTCTCTCGGTCTCTGTGTCTCTCTCTCGATCCCTGTGTCTCTCTTGGTCCCTGTGTCTCTCTCGGTCCCTGTATCTCTCTCTCACCCCTGTGTCTCACTCGGTCCCTGTGTCTCTCCCGGTCCCTGTCTCTCTCTCTCAGTCCCTGTGTATCTTTCTCTGTCACGGTGTCTCTCTATCGGTCACTGTGTCTCTTTCTCGGTCCCTGTGTCTCTCTTGGTCCCTGTGTCTCTCTCGGTCCCTGTATCTCTCTCTCACCCCTGTGTCTCTTTCAGTCCCTGTGTCTCTCTCTCGGTCCTGGTGTCTCTCTCGGTCCCTGTGTCTCTCTCTCGCTCATTGTCTTTCTCTCTCGGACGATTGTGTCTCTCTCTCGGTCACTGTGTCTCAGTCGGTCCCTGTGTCTCTCTCGGTCCCTGTGTCTCTCACTCGGTCCCTGTCTCTCTCTCTCGGTCCCTGTGTCTCACTCGGTCCCTGTCTCTCTCTCTCTCAGTTTCAGTGTCTCTGTCGGTCCCTGTGACTCTCTCGGTACCTGTGTCTCTCTCTAGGTCCTTGTGTCTCTCCAGGTCCCTGTGTCTCTCTCTGGGTCCCTGTGTCTCACTCGGTCCCTGTCACTCTCTCGGTCCCTGTGTCTCATTCGGTCCCTGTGTGTCTCTCTCTCTCGGACCCTGTCTCTCTCTCTCTCTCTCGGTCCCTGTGTCTCTCTCGGTCGCTGTGTCTCACTCGGTCCCTGTGTCTCTCTCGGTCCCTGTGTCTCTCTCTCTCGTCCCTGTGTCTCTCTCCGTCACTGTATCTCTCTCAGTCTCTGTGTCTCTCTCGGTCCCTGTGTCTCACTCGGTCCCTATCTCTCTCTCTCAGTTTCAATGTCTCTCTCGGTCCCTGTGTCTCTCTCTAGGTCCCTTTGTCTCTCTCTGGGTCCCTGTGTCTCTCTCTGGGTCCCTGTGTCTCACTCGGTCCCTGTCACTCTCTCAGTCCGTGTCTCTCTCGGTCCCTGTGTCTCTCTCAGTCCCGGTGCCTCTCTCGGTCCCTGTGTCTCTCTCTTGCTCCCTGTGTCTTTCTCGGTCCCTGTGTCTCACTCGGTCCCTGTGTCTCTCCCGGTCCCTGTCTCTCTCTCTCTCAGTCCCTGTTTCTCTCTCTCTGTCCCGGTGTCTCTCTTTCAGTCCCTGTGTCTCTCTCGGTCCCTGTGCCTCTCTCGGTCCCTCTGTCTCTCTTGGTCCCTGTGTCTCTCTCGGTCCCTGTATCTCTCTCTCACCTCTGTGTCGCTCTCGGTCCTGGTGTGTCTCTTGGTCCCTGTGTCTCTCCCGGTCCCTGCCTCTCTCTCTCAGTCCCTGTGTCTCTTTCTCGGTCCCTGTGTCTCTCTTGGTCCCTGTGTCTCTCTCGGTCCCCGTATCTCTCTCTCACCCCTGTGTCTCTCTCGGTCCCTGTGTCTCTCTATCGCTCCCTGTCTTTCTCTCTCGGACGATTGTGTCTCTCTCTCGGTCACTGTGTCTCAGTCGGTCCCTGTGTCTCTCTCGGTCACTGTGTCTCTCACTCGGTCCCTGTCTCTCTCTCTCGGTCCCTGTGTCTCACTCGGTCCCTGTCTCTCTCTCTCTCAGTTTCAGTGTCTCTGTCGGTCCCTGTGACTCTCTCGGTACCTGTGTCTCTCTCTAGGTCCTTGTGTCTCTCCAGGTCCCTGTGTCTCTCTCTGGGTCCCTGTGTCTCACTCGGTCCCTGTCACTCTCTCGGTCCCTGTGTCTCATTCGGTCCCTGTGTGTCTCTCTCTCTCGGACCCTGTCTCTCTCTCTCTCTCTCGGTCCCTGTGTCTCTCTCGGTCGCTGTGTCTCACTCGGTCCCTGTGTCTCTCTCGGTCCCTGTGTCTCTCTCTCTCGTCCCTGTGTCTCTCTCCGTCACTGTATCTCTCTCAGTCTCTGTGTCTCTCTCGGTCCCTGTGTCTCACTCGGTCCCTATCTCTCTCTCTCAGTTTCAATGTCTCTCTCGGTCCCTGTGTCTCTCTCTAGGTCCCTTTGTCTCTCTCTGGGTCCCTGTGTCTCTCTCTGGGTCCCTGTGTCTCACTCGGTCCCTGTCACTCTCTCAGTCCGTGTCTCTCTCGGTCCCTGTGTCTCTCTCAGTCCCGGTGCCTCTCTCGGTCCCTGTGTCTCTCTCTTGCTCCCTGTGTCTTTCTCGGTCCCTGTGTCTCACTCGGTCCCTGTGTCTCTCCCGGTCCCTGTCTCTCTCTCTCTCAGTCCCTGTTTCTCTCTCTCTGTCCCGGTGTCTCTCTTTCAGTCCCTGTGTCTCTCTCGGTCCCTGTGCCTCTCTCGGTCCCTCTGTCTCTCTTGGTCCCTGTGTCTCTCTCGGTCCCTGTATCTCTCTCTCACCTCTGTGTCGCTCTCGGTCCTGGTGTGTCTCTTGGTCCCTGTGTCTCTCCCGGTCCCTGCCTCTCTCTCTCAGTCCCTGTGTCTCTTTCTCGGTCCCTGTATCTCTCTCTCTCTCGGTCCCTATCTCTCTCTCTGTCCCGGTGTCTCTCCATCTCGGTCACTGTGTCTCTCTCTGGTCCCTGTGTCTATCTCTCTCGGTCCCTGTGTCTCAGTCGGTCCCTGTGTCTCTCACTCGGTCCCTGTCTCTCTCTCGTTCCCTCTGTCTCTCTCTAGGTCCTTGTGTCTCTCTCGGTCCCTGTGTCTCTATCTGGGTCCCTGTGTCTCACTCGGTCCCTGTGTCTCTCTCTCGGTCCCTGTATCTCTCTCTCGGTCCCTGTGTCTCTCTCGGTCCCTGTGACTCGCTCAGTCCCTGTGTCTCTCTCTCGGTCCCTGTGTCTCTCTCTCGGTCCCTGTGTCTCTCCCTCTCGGTCCCTGTGTCTCTCTCTCTGTCCCTGTCTCTCTCTCGGCCCCTGTGTCTCTCTCGGTCCCTATGTCTCTCACGGTCCCTCTGTCTCTCTCTCGCTCCCTGTCTTTCTCTCTCGGACGATTGTTTCTCTCTCTCGGTCCCTATGTCTCGCTCAGTCCCTGTGTCTCTCACTCAGTCCCTGTCTGTCTCTCTCAGTTTCAGTGTCTCTGTCGGTCCCTGTGTCTCTCTCGGTCCCTGTATCTCACTCGGTCCCTGTCACTCTCTCGGTCCCTGTGTCTCACTCGGTCCCTGTGTCTCTCTCTCGGTCCCTGTCTCTCCCTCTCTCGGTCCCTGTCTCTCTCTCGGACCCTGTCTCTCTCCCTCGGTCCCTGTCTCTCTCTCGGTCCCTGTCTATCTCTCGGACCCTGTCTCTCTCTCTCGGTCCCTGTGTCTCTCTCTCTGTCACTGTGTTTCTCTCCGTCGCTGTGTCTCTCTCGGTCCCGGTGTCTCGCTCGATCCCTGTGTCTCTCTCTTGCTCCCTGTGTCTTTCTCGGTCCCTGTGTCTCTCCAGGTCCCTGTCTCTCTCTCTCACCCCTGTGTCTCTCTCTCGGTCCCTGTGTCTCTCTCTCTCAGTCCCTGTCTCTCTCTCGGTCCCTGTCTCTCTCTCGGTCCCTGTGTCTCTCTCCCTCGGTCCCTGTGTCTCTCTCGGTCCCTGTGTCTCTCCCTCGGTCCCTGTGTCTCTCTCCCTTGGTCCCTGTGTCTCACTCGGTCCCTGTGTCTCTCTCTCTCGGTCCCTGTGTCTCTCTCAGTCCCTGTGTCTCACTCGGTCCCTGTGTCTCTCTCGGTCCTTGTGTCTCTCTCTTGGTCCCTGTGTCTCTCTCGGTCCCTGTGGCTCTCTCTCGGTCCCTGTGTCTCTCTCGGTCCCTGTGTCTCGCTCTCGGTCCTTGTGTCTCTCACTCGGTCCCTGTGTCTCTCTCGGTCCCTGTGTCTCTCTCTCAGTCCCTGTGTCTCTCTCGGTCACTGTCTCGCTCTCGGTCCCTGTGTCTCTCTCGGTCCCTGTGTCTCTCTCAATCACTGTCTCGCTCTCGGTCCCTGTCTCTCTCTCGGTCCCTGTGTCTCACTCGGTCCCTGTGTCTCCCTCGGTCCTTGTGTCTCTCTCTCGGTCCCTGTGTCTCTCTCTCTCAGTCCCTGTGTCTCTCTCGGTCACTGTCTCTCACTCGGTCCCTGTGTCTCTCTCGTTCCATGTGTCTCCCTCTGACCCCTGTGTCTCTCTCTCGGTCCCAGTGTCTCTCTCTCTCAGTCTCTGTGTCTCTCTCGGTCCCTGTGTCTCTCTCGGTCCTTGTGTCTCTCTCTCGGACCCTGTGTCTCTCTCTGTCAGTCCCTGTGTCTCTCTCGCTCACTGTCTCTCTCTCGCTCACTGTCTCTCTCTCGGTCCCTGTGTCTCTCTCGGTCCCAGTGTCTCTCCCAGTCCCTGTCTCTCTCTCTCAGTTCCTGTGTCTCTTTCTCTGTCCCGGTGTCTCTCTCTCGGTCACTGTGTCTCTCTGTCGGTCCCTGTGTCTCACTCGGTCCCTGTGTCTCTCCCGGTCCCTGTCTCTCTCTCTCAATCCCTGTGTCTCTCTCTCTCGGTCCCTGTGTCTCTCTTCGTCCCTGTGTCTCTCTCGGTCCCTGTATCTCTCTCTCACCCCTGTGTCTCTCTCAGTCCCTGTGTCTCTCTCTCGGTCCTGGTGTCTCTCTCGGTCCCTGTGTCTCTCTCTCGCTCCCTGTCTTTCTCTCTCGGACGATTGTGTCTCTCTCTCGGTCCCTGTGTCTCATTCGGTCCCTGTCTCTCTCTCTCAGTTTCAGTGTCTCTGTCGGTCCCTGTGACTATCTCGGTACATGTGTCTCTCTCTAGGTCCTTGTGTCTCTCCCGGTCCCTGTGTCTCTCTCTGCGTCCCTGTGTCTCACTCGGTCCCTGTCACTCTCTCGGTCCCGGTGTCTCACTCGGTCCCTGTGTCTCTCTCTCTCGGACCCTGTCTCTCTCTCTCTCGGTCCCTGTGTCTCTCTCGGTCCCTGTGTCTCTCTCTTACTCCCTGTGTCATTCTCGGTCCCTGTGTCTCACTCGGTCCCTGTGTCTCTCCCGGTCCCTGTCTCTCTCTCTCTCTCAGTCCCTGTTTCTCTCTCTCTGTCCCGGTGTCTCTCTCTCGGACACTGTGTCTCTCTCTCGGTCCCTGTCTCTCTCCCTCGGTCCCTGTGTCTCTCTCTCGGTCCCTGTCTCTCTCTCTCAGCCCCTGTGTCTCTCTCAGTCACTGTCTCGCTCTCGGTCCCTGTCTCTCTCTCGGTCCCTGTCTCTCTCTCGGTCCCTGTGTCTCTCTCCCTCAGTCCCTGTGTCTCTCTCTCGGTCCCTGTGTCTCTCCCTCGGTCCCTGTGTCTCTCTCGGTCCCTGTATTTCTCTCTCCGTCCCTGTGTCTCTCTCGGTTGCTGTCTCTCTCTCGCTCCCTGTGTCTCTCTCGGTCCCTGTGTCTCTCTCGGTTGCTGTCTCTCTCTCGGTCCCTGTGTCTCTCTCGGTCCCTGTGTCTCCCTCGGTCCCTGTGTCTCTCTCTCGGTCCCTGTGTCTCTCTCGGTCCCTGTGTCTCCCTCGATCCCCGTGTCTCTCTCTCGGTCCCTGTGTCTCCCTCTCGGTCCCTGTGTCTCTCTCGGTACTTGTGTCTCTCTCTCGGTCCCTGTGTCTCGCTCTCGGTCCCTGTCTCTCTCTCGGTCCCTGTCTCTCTCTCGGTCCCTGTGTCTCACTCGGTCCTTGTGTCTCTCTCTCAGTCCCTGTGTCTCTCTCTCGGTCCCTGTGTCTCTCTCTCTCAGTCCCTGTGTCTCTCTCGGTCACTGTCTCTCACTCGGTCCCTGTGTCTCTCTCTCGGTCCCTGTGTCTCTCTTGGTCCCTGTGTCTCTCTCTCACCCCTGTGTCTCTCTCGGTCCTGGTTTGTCTCTTGGTCCCTGTGTCTCTCCCGATCCCTGTCTCTCTCTCTCTCAGTCCCTGTGTCTCTCTCTCGGTCCCTGTGTCTCTCTCTCTGTCCCGGTGTCTCTCTCTCTCGGTCACTGTGTCTCTCTCTCTCGGTCCTGGTGTGTCTCTTGGTCCCTGTGTCTCTCCCGATCCCTGTCTCTCTCTCTCTCGGTCCTTGTGTCTCTCTCTCGGTCCCTGTGTCTCTCTCTCTCAGTCCCTGTGTCTCTCTCGGTCACTGTCTCTCACTCGGTCCCTGTGTCTCTCTCTCGGTCCCTGTGTCTCTCTCGGTCCCTGAGTCTCTCTCTCGGTCCCTGTCTCTCTCTCTCGGTCCCTGTGTCTCTGTCTCGGTCCGTGTCTCTCTCGGTCCCGATGTCTCTCTCGGTCCCAGTGTCTCTCTCTTGCTCCCTGTGTCTTTCACGGTCCCTGTGTCTCAATCGGTCCCTGTGTCTCTCCCGGTCCCTGTCTCTCTCTCTCTCAGTCTCTGTGTCTCTCTCTCGGTCCCTGTGTCTCTCTCTCAGTCCCTGTGTCTCTCTTGGTCCCTGTGTCTGTCTCGGTCCCTGTATCTCTCTCTCACCCCTCTGTCTCTCTTGGTCCCTGTGTCTCTCTCTCGGGCCCAGTGTTTCTCTCATGGTCCCTGTATCTCTCTCTCGGTCCCTGTGTCTCTCTCGGTCCCTGTGACTCGCTCAGTCCCTGTGTCTCTCACTCGGTCCCTGTGTCTCTCTCTCGGTCCCTGTGTCTCTCTCTCTCGGTCCCTGTGTCTCTCTCTCTGTCCCTGTCTCTCTCTCGGTCCCTGTGTCTCTCTCGGTCTCTGTGTCTCACACGGTCCCTGTGTCTCTCTCGGTCCCTGTGTCTCTCTCTCGCTCCCTGTCTTTCTCTCTCGGACGATTGTGTCTCTCTCTCGGTCCCTATGTCTCACTCAGTCCCTGTGTCTCTCACTCCGTCCCCGTCTCTCTCTTGGTCCCTGTGTCTCACTCGGTCCCTGTCTGTCTCTCTCAGTTTCAGTGTCTCTGTCGGTCCCTGTGTCTCTCTCTCGGTCCCTGTGTCTCTCTCTCGGTCCCTGTGTCTCTCTCTCGGTCCCTGTATCTCACTCGGTCCCTGTCACTCTCTCGGTCCCTGTGTCTCACTTGGTCCCTGTGTCTCTCTCTCGGTTCCTGTCTCTCTCTCTCGGTCCCTGTCTCTCTCTCGGACCCTGTCTCTCTCCCTCGGTCCCTGTGTCTCTCTCTCTGTCACTGTGTTTCTCTCGGTCCCTGTGTCTCTCTCGGTCCCTGTGTCTCTCCCGGTCCTGTCTCTCTCTCTCACCCCTGTGTCTCTCTCTCTCTCAGTCCCTGTGTCTCTCTCGCTCACTGTCTCTCACTCGGTCACTGTGTCTCTCTCGTTCCATGTGTTTCCCTCTCACCCCTGTGTCTCTCTCTCGGTCCCTGTGTCTCTCTCGGTCCTTGTGTCTCTCTCTCGGTCCCTGTGTCTCTGTCTCTCAGTCCCTGTGTCTCTCTCAGTCCCTGTGTCTCTCTCGCTCACTGTCTCTCTCTCGCTCACTGTCTCTTTCTCGGTCCAGGTGTCTCTCTCGGTCTCTGTGTCTCACTCGGTCCCTGTATCTCTCTCGGTCCCAGTGTCTCTCCCAGTCCCTGTTTCTCTCTCTCAGTCCCATTGTCTCTTTCTCTGTCCCGGTGTCTCTCTCTCGGTCACTGTGTCTCTCTCTCTCGATCCCTGTGTCTCTCTTGGTCCCTGTGTCTTTCTCGGTCCCTGTATCTCTCTCTCACCCCTGTGTCTCACTCGGTCCCTGTGTCTCTCCCGGTCCCTGTCTCTCTCTCTCAGTCCCTGTGTCTCTTTCTCGGTCCCTGTGTCTCTCTTGGGCCCTGTGTCTCTCTCGGACCCCGTATGTCTCTCTCACCCCTGTGTCTCTCTCGGTCCCTGTGTCTCTCTATCGCTCCCTGTCTTTCTCTCTCGGACGATTGTGTCTCTCTCTCGGTCACTGTGTCTCAGTCGCTCCCTGTGTCTCTCTCGGTCCCTGTGTCTCTCACTCGGTCCCTGTCTCTCTCTCGGTCCCTGTGTCTCACTCGGTCCCTGTCTCTCTCTCTCTCAGTTTCAGTGTCTCTGTCGGTCCCTGTGACTCTCTCGGTACCTGTGTCTCTCTCTAGGTCCTTGTGTCTCTCCAGGTCCCTGTGTCTCTCTCTGGGTCCCTGTGTCTCACTCGGTCCCTGTCACTCTCTCGGTCCCTGTGTCTCATTCGGTCCCTGTGTGTCTCTCTCTCTCGGACCCTGTCTCTCTCTCTCTCTCTCGGTCCCTGTGTCTGTCTCGGTCGCTGTGTCTCACTCGGTCCCTGTGTCTCTCTCGGTCCCTGTGTCTCTCTCTCTCGTCCCTGTGTCTCTCTCCGTCACTGTATCTCTCTCGGTCTCTGTGTCTCTCTCGGTCCCTGTGTCTCACTCGGTCCCTATCTCTCTCTCTCAGTTTCAATGTCTCTCTCGGTCCCTGTGTCTCTCTCTAGGTCCCTTTGTCTCTCTCTGGGTCCCTGTGTCTCTCTCTGGGTCCCTGTGTCTCACTCGGTCCCTGTCACTCTCTCAGTCCGTGTCTCTCTCGGTCCCTGTGTCTCTCTCGGTCCCGGTGTCTCTCTCGGTCCCTGTGTCTCTCTCTTGCTCCCTGTGTCATTCTCGGTCCCTGTGTCTCACTCGGTCCCTGTGTCTCTCCCGGTCCCTGTCTCTCTCTCTCTCAGTCCCTGTTTCTCTCTCTCTGTCCCGGTGTCTCTCTCTCAGTCCCTGTGTCTCTCTCGGTCCCTGTGTCTCTCTCTCGGTCCCTCTGTCTCTCTTGGTCCCTGTGTCTCTCTCGGTCCCTGTATCTCTCTCTCACCTCTGTGTCGCTCTCGGTCCTGGTGTGTCTCTTGGTCCCTGTGTCTCTCCCGGTCCCTGCCTCTCTCTCTCAGTCCCTGTGTCTCTTTCTCGGTCCCTGTATCTCTCTCTCTCGGTCCCTATCTCTCTCTCTGTCCCGGTGTCTCTCCCTCTCGGTCACTGTGTCTCTCTCTGGTCCCTGTGTCTATCTCTCTCGGTCCCTGTGTCTCAGTCGGTCCCTGTGTCTCTCACTCGGTCCCTGTCTCTCTCTCGTTCCCTCTGTCTCTCTCTAGGTCCTTGTGTCTCTCTCGGTCCCTGTGTCTCTATCTGGGTCCCTGTGTCTCACTCGGTCCCTGTGTCTCTCTCTCGGTCCCTGTATCTCTCTCTCGGTCCCTGTGTCTCTCTCGGTCCCTGTGACTCGCTCAGTCCCTGTGTCTCTCTCTCGGTCCCTGTGTCTCTCTCTCGGTCCCTGTGTCTCTCCCTCTCGGTCCCTGTGTCTCTCTCTCTGTCCCTGTCTCTTTCTCGGTCCCTGTGTCTCTCTCGGTCCCTATGTCTCTCACGGTCCCTCTGTCTCTCTCTCGCTCCCTGTCTTTCTCTCTCGGACGATTGTGTCTCTCTCTCGGTCCCTATGTCTCACTCAGTCCCTGTGTCTCTCACTCAGTCCCTGTCTGTCTCTCTCAGTTTCAGTGTCTCTGTCGGTCCCTGTGTCTCTCTCTCGGTCCCTGTGTCTCTCTCGGTCCCTGTATCTCACTCGGTCCCTGTCACTCTCTCGGTCCCTGTGTCTCACTCGGTCCCTGTGTCTCTCTCTCGGTCCCTGTCTCTCTCTCTCGGTCCCTGACTCTCTCTCGGACCCTGTCTCTCTCCCTCGGTCCCTGTGTCTCACTTGGTCCCTGTGTCTCTCTCTCGGTCCCTGTCTATCTCTCGGACCCTGTCTCTCTCTCTCGGTCCCTGTGTCTCTCTCTCTGTCACTGTGTTTCTCTCGGTCGCTGTGTCTCTCTCGGTCCCGGTGTCTCGCTCGATCCCTGTGTCTCTCTCTTGCTCCCTGTGTCTTTCTCGGTCCCTGTGTCTCTCCAGGTCCCTGTCTCTCTCTCTCACCCCTGTGTCTCTGTCTCGATCCCTGTGTCTCTCTCTCTCAGTCTCTGTGTCTCTCTCGGTCCCTGTGTCTCTCTCGGTCCTTGTGTCTCTTTCTCTGTCCCGGTGTCTCTCTCTCTCGGTCACTGTGTCTCTCTCTCGATCCCTGTGTCTCTCTTGGTCCCTGTGTCTCTCTCGGTCCCTGTATCTCTCTCTCACCCCTGTGTCTCACTCGGTCCCTGTGTCTCTCCCGGTCCCTGTCTCTCTCTCTCAGTCCCTGTGTCTCTTTCTCGGTCCCTGTGTCTCTCTTGGTCCCTGTGTCTCTCTCGGTCCCCGTATCTCTCTCTCACCCCTGTGTCTCTCTCGGTCCCTGTGTCTCTCTATCGCTCCCTGTCTTTCTCTCTCGGACGATTGTGTCTCTCTCTCGGTCACTGTGTCTCAGTCGGTCCATGTGTTTCTCACTCGGTCCCTGTCTCTCTCTCGGTCCCTGTGTCTCACTCGGTCCCTGTCTCTCTCTCTCAGTTTCAGTGGCTCTGTCGGTCCCTGTGACTCTCTCGGTACCTGTGTCTCTCTCTAGGTCCTTGTGTCTCTCCAGGTCCTTGTGTCTCTCTCTGGGACCCTGTGTCTCACTCGGTCCCTGTCACTCTCTCGGTCCCTGTGTCTCATTCGGTCCCTGTGTCTCTCTCTCTCTCGGACCCTGTCTCTCTCTCTCTCTCTCGGTCCCTGTGTCTCTCTCGGTCGCTGTGTCTCACTCGGTCCCTGTGTCTCTCTCGGTCCCTGTGTCTCTCTCTCTCGTCCCTGTGTCTCTCTCCGTCACTATATCTCTCGCGGTCTCTGTGTCTCTCTCGGTCCCTGTGTCTCACTCGGTCCCTATCTCTCTCTCTCAGTTTCAGTGACTCTCTCGGTCCCTGTGTCTCTCTCTAGGTCCCTTTGTCTCTCTCTGGGTCCCTGTGTCTCTCTCTGGGTCCCTGTGTCTAACTCGGTCCCTGTCACTCTCTCAGTCCGTGTCTCTCTCGGTCCCTGTGTCTCTCTCGGTCCCGGTGTCTCTCTCGGTCCCTGTGTCTCTCTCTTGCTCCCTGTGTCTTTCTCGGTCCCTGTGTCTCACTCGGTCCCTGTGTCTCTCCCGGTCCCTGTCTCTCTCTCTCAGTCCCTGTTTCTCTCTCTCTGTCCCGGTGTCTCTCTCTCAGTCCCTATGTCTCTCTCGGTCCCTGTGTCTCTCTCTCGGTCCCTCTGTCTCTCTTGGTCCCTGTGTCTCTCTCGGTCCCTGTATCTCTCTCTCACCCCTGTGTCTCTCTCGGTCCTGGTGTGTCTCTTGGTCCCTGTGTCTCTCCTGGTCCCTGCCTCTCTCTCTCAGTCCCTGTGTCTCTTTCTCGGTCCCTGTGTCTCTCTCTCTCGGTCCCTATCTCTCTCTCTGTCCCGGTGTCTCTCCCTCTCGATCACCCTGTCTCTCTCTCAGTCCGTGTGTCTCTCTCGGTCCCTGTATCTCTCTCTCACCCCTGTGTCTCTCTCGGTCCTGGTGTCTCTCATGGTCCCTATGTCTCTCTATCAGTCCCTGTGTCTCTCTCTCAGTCACTGTGTCTTTCTCTCGGTGCCTGTGTCTCTCTCTCGGTCCCTGTGACTCTCTCAGTCCCTGTGTCTCTCTCGGTCCCTGTAACTCTCTCTCGGTCCCTGTGACTCGCTCAGTCCCTGTGTCTCTCACTCGGTCCCTGTGTCTCTCTGTCTCGGTCACTGTGTCTCTCTCCCTCGGTCCCTGTGTCTCTCTCGGTCCCTGTGTCTCTCTCTCTCGGTCCCTGTGTCTCTCTCTCGGTACCTGTGTCTCTCTCTCTCGGTCCCTGAGTCTCTCTCGGTCCCTGTGTCTCTCTCGGTCCCTGTGTCGCTCAGTCGGTCCCTGTCTCTCACTCGCTCCCTGTCTTTCTCTCTCGGACGATTGTGTTTCTCTCTCGGTCCCTGCGTCTCACTCAGTCCCTGTGTTTCTCACTCGGTCCCTGTCTCTCTCTTGGTCCCTGTGTCTCACTCGGTCCCTGTCTGTCTCTCTCAGTTTCAGTGTCTCTGTCGGTCCCTGTGTCTCACTCGGTCCCTGTCACTCTCTCGGTCCCTGTGTCTCACTCGGTCCCTGTGTCTCTCTCTCGGTCCCTGTCTCTCTCTTTCGGTCCCTGTCTCTCTCTCGGACCCTGTCTCTCTCCCTCGGTCCCTGTGTCTCACTTGGTCCCTGTGTCTCTCTCTCTCAGTCTCTGTGTCTCTCTCGGTCCCTGTGTCTCTCTCGGTCCTTGTGTCTCTCTCTCGGTCCCTGTCTCTCTCTCTCGGTCCCTGTCTCTCTCTCGGACTCTGTCTCTCTCTCTCGGTCCCTGTTTCTCTCTCTCGGTCCCTGTCTATATCTCGGACCCTGTCTCTCTCTCTCGGTCCCTGTGTCTCTCTCTCTGTCACTGTGTTTCTCTCGGTCCCTGTGTCTCTCTCGGTCCCGGTGTGTCGCTCGATCCCTGTGTCTCTCTCTTGCTCCCTGTGTCTTTCTCGGTCCCTGTGTCTCTCCCGGTCCCTGTCTCTCTCTCTCACCCCTGTGTCTCTCTCTCGGTCCCTGTGTCTCTCTCTCTCAGTCCCTGTGTCTCTCTCGCTCACTGTCTCTCTCTCGGTCCCTGTGTCTCTCTCGTTCCATGTGTTTTCCTCTCACCCCTGTGTCTCTCTCTCGGTCCCTGTGTCTCTCTCTCTCAGTCTCTTTGTCTCTCTCGGTCCCTGTGTCTCTCTCGGTCCTTGTGTCTCTCTCTCGGTCCCTGTGTCTCTCTCTCTCAGTCCCTGTGTCTCTCTCGCTCACTGTCTCTCTCTCGCTCACTGTCTCTCTCTCGGTCCCTGTGTCTCTCTCGGTCTCTGTGTCTCTCTCTCGATCCCTGTGTCTCTCTTGGTCCCTGTGTCTCTCTCGGTCCCTGTATCTCTCTCTCACCCCTGTGTCTCACTCGGTCCCTGTGTCTCTCCCGGTCCCTGTCTCTCTCTCTCAGTCCCTGTGTATCTTTCTCTGTCCCGGTGTCTCTCTATCGGTCACTGTGTCTCTTTCTCGGTCCCTGTGTCTCTCTTGGTCCCTGTGTCTCTCTCGGTCCCTGTATCTCTCTCTCACCCCTGTGTCTCTTTCAGTCCCTGTGTCTCTCTCTCGGTCCTGGTGTCTCTCTCGGTCCCTGTGTCTCTCTCTCGCTCATTGTCTTTCTCTCTCGGACGATTGTGTCTCTCTCTCGGTCACTGTGTCTCAGTCGGTCCCTGTGTCTCTCACTCGGTCCCTGTCTCACTCTCGGTCCCTGTGTCTCACTCGGTCCCTGTCTCTCTCTCTCAGTTTCAGTGTCTCTGTCGGTCCCTGTGACTCTCTCGGTACCTGTGTCTCTCTCTAGGTCCTTGTGTCTCTCCCGGTCCCTGTGTCTCTCTCTGGGTCCCTGTGTCTCACTCGGTCCCTGTCACTCTCTCGGTCCCTGTGTCTCATTCGGTCCCTGTGTGTCTCTCTCTCTCGGACCCTGTCTCTCTCTCTCTCTCTCGCTCCCTGTGTCTCTCTCGGTCGCTGTGTCTCACTCGGTCCCTGTGTCTCTCTCTGGGTCCCTGTGTCTCACTCGGTCCCTGTCACTCTCTCAGTCCGTGTCTCTCTCGGTCCCTGTGTCTCTCTCGGTCCCTGTGTCTCTCTCTTGCTCCCTGTGTCTCTCTCGGTCCCTGTGTCTCACTCGGTCCCTGTGTCTCTCCCGGTCCCTGTCTCTCTCTCTCAGTCCCTGTTTCTCTCTCTCTGTCCCGGTGTCTCTCTCTCAGTCCCTGTGTCTCTCTCGGTCCCTGTGTCTCTCTCTCGGTCCCTCTGTCTCTCTTGGTCCCTGTCTCTCTCTCGGTCCCTGTATCTCTCTCTCACCCCTGTGTCTCTCTCGGTCCTGGTGTGTCTCTTGGTCCCTGTGTTTCTCCCGGTCCCTGCCTCTCTCTCTCAGTCCCTGTGTCTCTTTCTCGGTCCCTGTATCTCTCTCTCTCGGTCCCTAACTCTCTCTCTGTCCCGGTGTCTCTCCCTCTCGGTCACTGTGTCTCTCTCTCAGTCCCTGTGTCTCAGTCGGTCCCTGTGTCTCTCACTCGGTCCCTGTCTCTCTCTCGTTCACTCTGTCTCTCTCTAGGTCCTTGTGTCTCTCTCGGTCCCTGTGTCTCTCTCTGGGTCCCTGTGTCTCACTCGGTCCCCGTGTCTCTCTCTCAGTCCCTGTATCTCTCTCTCGGTCCCTGTGTCTCTCTCGGTCCCTGTGACTCTCTCAGTCTCTGTGTCTCTCTCTCAGTCCCTGTGTCTCTCTCTCGGTCCCTGTGTCTCTCCCTCTCGGTCCCTGTGTCTCTCTCTCTGTCCCTGTCTCTCTCTCGGTCCCTGTGTCTCTCTCGGTCCCTATGTCTCTCACGGTCCCTCTGTCTCTCTCTCGCTCCCTGTCTTTCTCTCTCGGACGATTGTGTCTCTCTCTCGGTCCCTATGTCTCACTCAGTCCCTGTGTCTCTCACTCGGTCCCTGTCTCTCTCTCGGTCCCTGTATCTCACTCGGTCCCTGTCACTCTCTCACCCCTGTGTCTCTCTCTCGGTCCCTGTGTCTCTCTCTCTCAGTCTCTATGTCTCTCTCGGTCCCTGTGTCTCTCTCGGTCCTTGTGTCTCTCTCTCGGTCCCTGTGTCTCTCTCTCTCAGTCCCTGTGTCTCTCTCGCTCACTGTCTCTCTCTCGCTCACTGTCTCTCTCTCGGTCCCTGTGTCTCTCTCGGTCTCTGTGCCTCACTCGGTCCCTGTATCTCTCTCGGTCCCAGTGTCTCTCCCAGTCCCTGTTTCTCTCTCTCAGTCCCATTGTCTCTTTCTCTGTCCCGGTGTCTCTCTCTCGGTCACTGTGTCTCTCTCTCGATCCCTGTGTCTCTCTTGGTCCCTGTGTCTCTCTCGGTCCCTGTATCTCTCTCTCACCCCTGTGTCTCAGTCGGTCCCTGTGTCTCTCCCGGTCCCTGTCTCTCTCTCTCAGTCCCTGTGTCTCTTTCTCGGTCCCTGTGTCTCTCTTGGTCCCTGTGTCTCTCTCGGTCCCCGTATCTCTCTCTCACCCCTGTGTCTCTCTCGGTCCCTGTGTCTCTCTATCGCTCCCTGTCTTTCTCTCTCGGACGATTGTGTCTCTCTCTCGGTCACTGTGTCTCAGTCGGTCCATGTGTTTCTCACTCGGTCCCTGTCTCTCTCTCGGTCCCTGAGTCTCACTCGGTCCCTGTCTCTCTCTCTCAGTTTCAGTGTCTCTGTCGGTCCCTGTGACTCTCTCGGTACCTGTGTCTCTCTCTAGGTCCTTGTGTCTCTCCAGGTCCCTGTGTCTCTCTCTGGGTCCCTGTGTCTCACTCGGTCCCTGTCACTCTCTCTGTCCCTGTGTCTCATTTGGTCCCTGTGTCTCTCTCTCTCTCGGACCCTGTCTCTCTCTCGGTCGCTGTGTCTCACTCGGTCCCTGTGTCTCTCTCGGTCCCTGTGTCTCTCTCTCTCGTCCCTGTGTCTCTCTCCGTCACTATATCTCTCACGGTCTCTGTGTCTCTCTCGGTCCCTGTGTCTCACTCGGTCTCTATCTCTCTCTCTCTTTTTCAGTGTCTCTCTCGGTCCCTGTGTCTCTCTCTAGGTCCCTTTGTCTCTCTCTGGGTCCCTGTGTCTCTCTCTGGGTCCCTGTGTCTAACTCGGTCCCTGTCACTCTCTCAGTCCGTGTCTCTCTCGGTCCCTGTGTCTCTCTCGGTCCCGGTGTCTCTCTCGGTCCCTGTGTCTCTCTCTTGCTCCCTGTGTCTTTCTCGGTCCCTGTGTCTCACTCGGTCCCTGTGTCTCTCCCGGTCCCTGTCTCTCTCTCTCAGTCCCTGTTTCTCTCTCTCTGTCCCGGTGTCTCTCTCTCAGTCCCTATGTCTCTCTCGGTCCCTGTGTCTCTCTCTCGGTCCCTCTGTCTCTCTTGGTCCCTGTGTCTCTCTCGGTCCCTGTATCTCTCTCTCACCCCTGTGTCTCTCTCGGTCCTGGTGTGTCTCTTGGTCCCTGTGTCTCTCCTGGTCCCTGCCTCTCTCTCTCAGTCCCTGTGTCTCTTTCTCGGTCCCTGTGTCTCTCTCTCTCGGTCCCTATCTCTCTCTCTGTCCCGGTGTCTCTCCCTCTCGATCACCCTGTCTCTCTCTCAGTCCGTGTGTCTCTCTCGGTCCCTGTATCTCTCTCTCACCCCTGTGTCTCTCTCGGTCCTGGTGTCTCTCATGGTCCCTATGTCTCTCTATCAGTCCCTGTGTCTCTCTCTCAGTCACTGTGTCTCTCTCTCGGTGCCTGTGTCTCTCTCTCGGTCCCTGTGACTCTCTCAGTCCCTGTGTCTCTCTCGGTCCCTGTAACTCTCTCTCGGTCCCTGTGACTCGCTCAGTCCCTGTGTCTCTCACTCGGTCCCTGTGTCTCTCTGTCTCGGTCACTGTGTCTCTCTCCCTCGGTCCCTGTGTCTCTCTCGGTCCCTGTGTCTCTCTCTCTCGGTCCCTGTGTCTCTCTCTCGGTACCTGTGTCTCTCTCTCTCGGTCCCTGAGTCTCTCTCGGTCCCTGTGTCTCTCTCGGTCCCTGTGTCGCTCAGTCGGTCCCTGTCTCTCACTCGCTCCCTGTCTTTCTCTCTCGGACGATTGTGTTTCTCTCTCGGTCCCTGTGTCTCACTCAGTCCCTGTGTTTCTCACTCGGTCCCTGTCTCTCTCTTGGTCCCTGTGTCTCACTCGGTCCCTGTCTGTCTCTCTCAGTTTCAGTGTCTCTGTCGGTCCCTGTGTCTCACTCGGTCCCTGTCACTCTCTCGGTCCCTGTGTCTCACTCGGTCCCTGTGTCTCTCTCTCGGTCCCTGTCTCTCTCTCTCGGTCCCTGTCTCTCTCTCGGACCCTGTCTCTCTCCCTCGGTCCCTGTGTCTCACTTGGTCCCTGTGTCTCTCTCTATCAGTCTCTGTGTCTCTCTCGGTCCCTGTGTCTCTCTCGGTCCTTGTGTCTCTCTCTCGGTCCCTGTCTCTCTCTCTCGGTCCCTGTCTCTCTCTCGGACCCTGTCTCTCTCTCTCGGTCCCTGTTTCTCTCTCTCGGTCCCTGTCTATATCTCGGACCCTGTCTCTCTCTCTCGGTCCCTGTGTCTCTCTCTCTGTCACTGTGTTTCTCTCGGTCACTGTGTCTCTCTCGGTCCCGGTGTGTCGCTCGATCCCTGTGTCTCTCTCTTGCTCCCTGTGTCTTTCTCGGTCCCTGTGTCTCTCCCGGTCCCTGTCTCTCTCTCTCACCCCTGTGTCTCTCTCTCGGTCCCTGTGTCTCTCTCTCTCAGTCCCTGTGTCTCTCTCGCTCACTGTCTCTCTCTCGGTCCCTGTGTCTCTCTCGTTCCATGTGTTTTCCTCTCACCCCTGTGTCTCTCTCTCGGTCCCTGTGTCTCTCTCTCTCAGTCTCTTTGTCTCTCTCGGTCCCTGTGTCTCTCTCGGTCCTTGTGTCTCTCTCTCGGTCCCTGTGTCTCTCTCTCTCAGTCCCTGTGTCTCTCTCGCTCACTGTCTCTCTCTCGCTCACTGTCTCTCTCTCGGTCCCTGTGTCTCTCTCGGTCTCTGTGTCTCTCTCTCGATCCCTGTGTCTCTCTTGGTCCCTGTGTCTCTCTCGGTCCCTGTATCTCTCTCTCACCCCTGTGTCTCACTCGGTCCCTGTGTCTCTCCCGGTCCCTGTCTCTCTCTCTCAGTCCCTGTGTATCTTTCTCTGTCCCGGTGTCTCTCTATCGGTCACTGTGTCTCTTTCTCGGTCCCTGTGTCTCTCTTGGTCCCTGTGTCTCTCTCGGTCCCTGTATCTCTCTCTCACCCCTGTGTCTCTTTCAGTCTCTGTGTCTCTCTCTCGGTCCTGGTGTCTCTCTCGGTCCCTGTGTCTCTCTCTCGCTCATTGTCTTTCTCTCTCGGACGATTGTGTCTCTCTCTCGGTCACTGTGTCTCAGTCGGTCCCTGTGTCTCTCACTCGGTCCCTGTCTCACTCTCGGTCCCTGTGTCTCACTCGGTCCCTGTCTCTCTCTCTCAGTTTCAGTGTCTCTGTCGGTCCCTGTGACTCTCTCGGTACCTGTGTCTCTCTCTAGGTCCTTGTGTCTCTCCCGGTCCCTGTGTCTCTCTCTGGGTCCCTGTGTCTCACTCGGTCCCTGTCACTCTCTCGGTCCCTGTGTCTCATTCGGTCCCTGTGTCTCTCTCTCTCTCGGACCCTGTCTCTCTCTCTCTCTCTCGCTCCCTGTGTCTCTCTCGGTCGCTGTGTCTCACTCGGTCCCTGTGTCTCTCTCTGGGTCCCTGTGTCTCACTCGGTCCCTGTCACTCTCTCAGTCCGTGTCTCTCTCGGTCCCTGTGTCTCTCTCGGTCCCTGTGTCTCTCTCTTGCTCCCTGTGTCTTTCTCGGTCCCTGTGTCTCACTCGGTCCCTGTGTCTCTCCCGGTCCCTGTCTCTCTCTCTCAGTCCCTGTTTCTCTCTCTCTGTCCCGGTGTCTCTCTCTCAGTCCCTGTGTCTCTCTCGGTCCCTGTGTCTCTCTCTCGGTCCCTCTGTCTCTCTTGGTCCCTGTGTCTCTCTCGGTCCCTGTATCTCTCTCTCACCCCTGTGTCTCTCTCGGTCCTGGTGTGTCTCTTGGTCCCTGTGTCTCTCCCGGTCCCTGCCTCTCTCTCTCAGTCCCTGTGTCTCTTTCTCGGTCCCTGTATCTCTCTCTCTCGGTCCCTAACTCTCTCTCTGTCCCGGTGTCTCTCCCTCTCGGTCACTGTGTCTCTCTCTCAGTCCCTGTGTCTCAGTCGGTCCCTGTGTCTCTCACTCGGTCCCTGTCTCTCTCTCGTTCACTCTGTCTCTCTCTAGGTCCTTGTGTCTCTCTCGGTCCCTGTGTCTCTCTCTGGGTCCCTGTGTCTCACTCGGTCCCCGTGTCTCTCTCTCGGTCCCTGTATCTCTCTCTCGGTCCCTGTGTCTCTCTCGGTCCCTGTGACTCTCTCAGTCTCTGTGTCTCTCTCTCAGTCCCTGTGTCTCTCTCTCGGTCCCTGTGTCTCTCCCTCTCGGTCCCTGTGTCTCTCTCTCTGTCCCTGTCTCTCTCTCGGTCCCTGTGTCTCTCTCGGTCCCTATGTCTCTCACGGTCCCTCTGTCTCTCTCTCGCTCCCTGTCTTTCTCTCTCGGACGATTGTGTCTCTCTCTCGGTCCCTATGTCTCACTCAGTCCCTGTGTCTCTCACTCGGTCCCTGTCTCTCTCTCGGTCCCTGTATCTCACTCGGTCCCTGTCACTCTCTCACCCCTGTGTCTCTCTCTCGGTCCCTGTGTCTCTCTCTCTCAGTCTCTATGTCTCTCTCGGTCCCTGTGTCTCTCTCGGTCCTTGTGTCTCTCTCTCGGTCCCTGTGTCTCTCTCTCTCAGTCCCTGTGTCTCTCTCGCTCACTGTCTCTCTCTCGCTCACTGTCTCTCTCTCGGTCCCTGTGTCTCTCTCGGTCTCTGTGCCTCACTCGGTCCCTGTATCTCTCTCGGTCCCAGTGTCTCTCCCAGTCCCTGTTTCTCTCTCTCAGTCCCATTGTCTCTTTCTCTGTCCCGGTGTCTCTCTCTCGGTCACTGTGTCTCTCTCTCGATCCCTGTGTCTCTCTTGGTCCCTGTGTCTCTCTCGGTCCCTGTATCTCTCTCTCACCCCTGTGTCTCAGTCGGTCCCTGTGTCTCTCCCGGTCCCTGTCTCTCTCTCTCAGTCCCTGTGTCTCTTTCTCGGTCCCTGTGTCTCTCTTGGTCCCTGTGTCTCTCTCGGTCCCCGTATCTCTCTCTCACCCCTGTGTCTCTCTCGGTCCCTGTGTCTCTCTATCGCTCCCTGTCTTTCTCTCTCGGACGATTGTGTCTCTCTCTCGGTCACTGTGTCTCAGTCGGTCCATGTGTTTCTCACTCGGTCCCTGTCTCTCTCTCGGTCCCTGTGTCTCACTCGGTCCCTGTCTCTCTCTCTCAGTTTCAGTGTCTCTGTCGGTCCCTGTGACTCTCTCGGTACCTGTGTCTCTCTCTAGGTCCTTGTGTCTCTCCAGGTCCCTGTGTCTCTCTCTGGGTCCCTGTGTCTCACTCGGTCCCTGTCACTCTCTCGGTCCCTGTGTCTCATTTGGTCCCTGTGTCTCTCTCTCTCTCGGACCCTGTCTCTCTCTCGGTCGCTGTGTCTCACTCGGTCCCTGTGTCTCTCTCGGTCCCTGTGTCTCTCTCTCTCGTCCCTGTGTCTCTCTCCGTCACTATATCTCTCGCGGTCTCTGTGTCTCTCTCGGTCCCTGTGTCTCACTCGGTCCCTATCTCTCTCTCTCTTTTTCAGTGTCTCTCTCGGTCCCTGTGTCTCTCTCTAGGTCCCTTTGTCTCTCTCTGGGTCCCTGTGTCTCTCTCTGGGTCCCTGTGTCTAACTCGGTCCCTGTCACTCTCTCAGTCCGTGTCTCTCTCGGTCCCTGTGTCTCTCTCGGTCCCGGTGTCTCTCTCGGTCCCTGTGTCTCTCTCTTGCTCCCTGTGTCTTTCTCGGTACCTGTGTCTCACTCGGTCCCTATCTCTCTCTCTCTTTTTCAGTGTCTCTCTCGGTCCCTGTGTCTCTCTCTAGGTCCCTTTGTCTCTCTCTGGGTCCCTGTGTCTCTCTCTGGGTCCCTGTGTCTAACTCGGTCCCTGTCACTCTCTCAGTCCGTGTCTCACTCGGTCCCTGTGTCTCTCCCGGTCCCTGTCTCTCTCTCTCAGTCCCTGTTTCTCTCTCTCTGTCCCGGTGTCTCTCTCTCAGTCCCTATGTCTCTCTCGGTCCCTGTGTCTCTCTCTCGGTCCCTCTGTCTCTCTTGGTCTCTGTGTCTCTCTCGGTCCCTGTATCTCTCTCTCACCCCTGTGTCTCTCTCGGTCCTGGTGTGTCTCTTGGTCCCTGTGTCTCTCCCGGTCCCTGCCTCTCTCTCTCAGTCCCTGTGTCTCTTTCTCAGTCCCTGTGTCTCTCTCTCTCGGTCCCTATCTCTCTCTCTGTCCCGGTGTCTCTCCCTCTCGGTCACTCTGTCTCTCTCTCAGTCCGTGTGTCTCTCTCGGTCCCTGTATCTCTCTGTCACCCCTGTGTCTCTCTCGGTCCTGGTGTCTCTCATGGTCCCTATGTCTCTCTATCAGTCCCTGTGTCTCTCTCTCAGTCACTTTGTCTCTCTCTCTCGGTGCCTGTGTCTCTCTCTCGGTCCCTGTGACTCTCTCAGTCCCTGTGTCTCTCTCGGTCCCTGTAACTCTCTCTCGGTCCCTGTGACTCGCTCAGTCCCTGTGTCTCTCACTCGGTCCCTGTGTCTCTCTGTCTCGGTCCCTGTGTCTCTCTCCCTCGGTCCCTGTGTCTCTCTCGGTCCCTGTGTCTCTCTCTCTCGGTCCCTGTGTCTCTCTCGGTCGCTGTGTCTCACTCGGTCCCTGTGTCTCTCTCGGTCCATGTGTCTCCCTCTCACTCCTGTGTCTCACTAGGTCCCTGTGTCTCTCTCGGTCCTTGTGTCTCTCTCTCGGTCCCTGTGTCTCTCTCTCTCAGTCCCTGTGTCACTCTCGGTCACTGTCTCGCTCTCGGTCCCTGTGTCTCTCTCGGTCCCTGTGTCTCTCTCGATCACTGTCTCGCTCTCGGTCCCTGTGTCTCTCTCGGTCCCTGTGTCTCACTCGGTCCCTGTGTCTCCCTCGGTCCTTGTGTCTCTCTCTCGGTCCCTGTGTCTCTCTCTCTCAGTCTCTGTGTCTCTCTCGGTCCCTGTGTCTCTCTCGGTCCTTGTGTCTCTCTCTCGGTCCCTGTGTCTCTCTCTCTCAGTCCCTGTGTCTCTCTCGCTCCCTGTCTCTCTCTCACTCACTGTCTCTCTCTCGGTCCCTGTGTCTCTCTCGGTCTCTGTGTCTCACTCGGTCCCTGTATCTCTCTCGGTCCCAGTGTCTCTCCCAGTCCCTGTTTCTCTCTCTCAGTCCCATTGTCTCTTTCTCTGTCCCGGTGTCTCTCTCTCGGTCACTGTGTCTCTCTCTCGATCCCTGTGTCTCTCTTGGTCCCTGTGTCTCTCTCGGTCCCTGTATCTCTCTCTCACCCCTGTGTCTCACTCGGTCCCTGTGTCTCTCCCGGTCCCTGTCTCTCTCTCTCACCCCTGTGTCTCTCTCTCGGTCCCTGTGTCTCTCTCTCTCAGTGCCTGTGTCTCTCTCGCTCACTGTCTCTCACTCGGTCCGTGTGTCTCTCTCGTTCCATGTGTTTCCCTCTCACCCCTGTGTCTCTCTCTCGGTCCCTGTGTCTCTCTCTCTCAGTCTCTGTGTCTCTCTCGGTCCCTGTGTCTCTCTCGGTCCCTGTGTCTCTCTCTTGGTCCCTGTCTCTCTCTCTCGGTCCCTGTCTCTCTCTCGGACCCTGTCTCTCTCCCTCGGTCCCTGTGTCTCACTTGGTCCCTGTTTCTCTCTCTCGGTCCCTGTGTCTCTCTCTCTGTCACTGTGTTTCTCTCGGTCCCTGTGTCTCTCTCGGTCCCGGTGTGTCGCTCGATCCCTGTGTCTCTCTCTTGCTCCCTGTGTCTTTCTCGGTCCCTGAGTCTCTCCCGGTCTCTGTCTCTCTCTCTCACCCCTGTGTCTCTCTCTCGGTCCCTGTGTCTCTCTCTCTCAGTCCCTGTGTCTCTCTCGCTCACTGTCTCTCTCTCGGTCCCTGTGTCTCTCTCGTTCCATGTGTTTCCCTCTCACCCCTGTGTCTCTCTCTCGGTCCCTGTGTCTCTCTCTCTCATTCTCTGTGTCTCTCTCTCGGTCCCTGTGACTCTCTCTCTCAGTCCCTGTGTCTCTCTCGCTCACTGTCTCTCTCTCGCTCACTGTCTCACTCTCGGTCCCTGTGTCTCTCTCGGTCTCTGTGTCTCACTCGGTCCCTGTGTCTCTGTCAGTCCCATTGTCTCTTACTCTGTCCCGGTGTCTCTCTCTCAGTCACTGTGTCTCTCTCTCGATCCCTGTGTCTATCTTGGTCCCTGTGTCTCTCTCGGTCCCTGTATCTCTCTCTCACCCCTGTGTCTCTCTCAGTCCCTGTGTCTCTCTCTCGGTCCTGGTGTCTCTCTCGGTCCCTGTGTCTCTCTCTCTCGCTCCTTGTCTTTCTCTCTCGGACGATTGTGTCTCTCTCTCGGTCACTGTGTCTCAGTCGGACCCTGTGTCTCTCACTCGGTCCCTGTCTCACTCTCGGTCCCTGTGTCTCACTCGGTCCCTGTCTCTCTCTCTCAGTTTCACTGTCTCTCTGGGTCCCTGTGTCTCACTCGGTCACCGTGTGTCTCTATCGGTCCCTGTATCTCTCTCTCACCCCTGTGTCTCTCTCGGTCCTGGTGTCTCTCTTGGTCCCTATGTCTCTCTATCAGTCCCTGTGTCTCACTCTCAGTCACTGTGTCTCTCTCTCGGTGCCTGTGTCTCTCTCTCGGTCCCTGTGACTCTCTCAGTCCCTGTGTCTCTCTCGGTCCCTGTGTCTCTCTCTTGGTCCCTGTGTCTCTCTCTCGGTCCCTGTGTCTCTCTCTCGGTCCCTGTGTCTCTCTCGGTCCCTGTGTCTCTCTCTCGGTCCCTGTGTCTCTCTCTCGGTCCCGGTGTCTCTCTCGGTCCCTGTGACTCGCTCAGTCCCTGTGTCTCTCACTCGGTCCCTGTGTCTCTCTGTCGGTCCCTGTGTCTCTCTCCATTGGTCCCTGTGTCTCACTCGGTCCCTGTGTCTCTCTCTCTCGGTCCCTGTGTCTCTCTCAGTCCCTGTGTCTCACTCGGTCCCTGTCTCTCTCTCGGTCCTTGTGTCTCTCTCTCGGTCCCTGTGTCTCTCTCGGTCCCTGTGTCTCTCTCTCGGTCCCTGTGTCTCTCTCGGTCCCTGTGTCTCGCTCTCGGTCCTTGTGTCTCTCACTCGGTCCCTGTGTCTCTCTCGGTCCCTGTGTCTCTCTCTCAGTCCCTGTGTCTCTCTCGGTGACTGTCTCGCTCTCGGTCCCTGTGTCTCTCTCGGTCCCTGTGTCTCACTCGGTCCCTGTGTCTCCCTCGGTCCTTGTGTCTCTCTCTCGGTCCCTGTGTCTCTCTCTCTCAGTCCCTGTGTCTCTCTCGGTCACTGTCTCTCACTCGGTCCCTGTGTCTCTCTCGTTCCATGTGTCTCCCTCTGACCCCTGTGTCTCTCTCTCGGTCCCTGTGTCTCTCTCTCTCAGTCTCTGTGTCTCTCTCGGTCCCTGTGTCTCTCTCGGTCCTTGTGTCTCTCTCTCGGACCCTGTGTCTCTCTCTGTCAGTCCCTGTGTCTCTCTCGCTCACTGTCTCTCTCTCGCTCACTGTCTCTCTCTCGGTCCCTGTGTCTCTCTCGGTCTCTGTGTCTCACTCAGTCCCTGTGTCTCTCTCGGTCCCAGTGTCTCTCCCAGTCACTGTCTCTCTCGCTCACTGTCTCTCTCTCAGTCACTGTGTCTCTCTCTCGGTCCCTGTGTCCCACTCGGTCCCTGTGTCTCTCCCGGTCCCTGTCTCTCTCTCTCAATCCCTGTGTCTCTCTCTCGGTCCCTGTGTCTCTCTTCGTCCCTGTGTCTCTCTCGGTCCCTGTATCTCTCTCTCACCCCTCTGTCTCTCTCAGTCCCTGTGTCTCTCTCTCGGTCCAGGTGTCTCTCTCGGTCCCTGTGTCTCTCTCTCGCTCCCTGTCTTTCTCTCTCGGACGATTGTGTCTCTCTCTCGGTCCCTGAGTCTCACTAGGTCCCTGTCTCTCTCTCTCAGTTTCAGTGTCTCTGTCGGTCCCTGTGATTATCTCGGTACATGTGTCTCTCTCTAGGTCCTTGTGTCTCTCCCGGTCCCTGTGTCTCTCTCTGCGTCCCTGTGTCTCACTCGGTCCCTGTCACTCTCTCGGTCCCGGTGTCTCACTCGGTCCCTGTGTCTCTCTCTCTCGGACCCTGTCTCGCTCTCTCTCGGTCCCTGTGTCTCTCTCGGTCCCTGTGTCTCTCTCGGTCCCTGCTTCTCTCTCGGTCCCTGTGTCTGTCTCTTACTCCCTGTGTCATTCTCGGTGCCTGTGTCTCACTCGGTCCCTGTGTCTCTCCCGGTCCCTGTCTCTCTCTCTCTCAGTCCCTGTTTCTCTCTCTCTGTCCCGGTGTCTCTCTCTCGGACACTGTGTCTCTCTCTCGGTCCCTGTGTCTCTCTCCCTCGGTCCCTGTGTCTCTCTCGGTCCCTGTGACTCGCTCAGTCCCTGTGTCTCTCTCCCTCGGTCCCTGTGTCTCTCTCTCGGTCCCTGTCTCTCTCTCTCAGTCCCTATGTCTCTCTCGGTCACTGTCTCGCTCTCGGTCACTGTCTCGCTCTCGGTCCCTGTCTCGCTCTCGGTCCCTGTCTCTCTCTCGGTCCCTGTCTCTCTCTCGGTCCCTGTGTCTCTCTCGGTCCCTGTATCTCTCTCTCACCCCTGTGTCTCTCTCAGTCCCTGTGTCTCTCTCTCGGTCCTGGTGTCTCTCTCGGTCCCTGTGTCTCTCTCTCGGTCCTGGTGTCTCTCTCAATCCCTGTGTCTCTCCCTCGGTCCCTGTGTCTCTCTCAGCCCTGTGTCTCTCTCTCGGTCCCTGTGTCTCTCTCGGTCCCTGTGTTTCTCTCTCCGTCCCTGTGTCTCTCTCGGTTGCTGTCTCTCTCTCGGTCCCTGTGTCTCTCTCGGTCCCTGTGTCTCTCTCGGTTGCTGTCTCTCTCTCGGTCCCTGTGTCTCTCTCGGTCCCTGTGTCTCCCTCGGTCCCCGTGTCTCTCTCTCGGTCCCTGTGTCTCCCTCTCGGTCCCTGTGTCTCTCTCGGTCCTTGTGTCTCTCTCTCGGTCCCTGTGTCTCTCTCTCTCAGTCCCTGTCTCTCTCTCTCGGTCCCTGTCTCTCTCTCGGACCCTGTCTCTCTCCCTCGGTCCCTGTGTCTCACTTGGTCCCTGTTTCTCTCTCTCGGTCCCTGTCTATCTCTCGGACCCTGTCTCTATCTCTCGGTCCCTGTGTCTCTCTCTCTGTCACTGTGTTTCTCTCGGTCCCTGTGTCTCTCTCGGTCCCGGTGTCTCGCTCGATCCCTGTGTCTCTCTCTTGCTCCCTGTGTCTTTCTCGGTCCCTGTGTCTCTCCAGGTCCCTGTCTCTCTCTCTCACCCCTGTGTCTCTCTCTCGGTCCCTTTCTCTCTCGGTCCTTGTGTCTCTCTCGGTCCTTGTGTCTCTCTCTCGGTCCCTGTGTCTCTCTCTCTCAGTCCCTGTGTCTCTCTCGCTCACTGTCTCTCTCTCGGTCCCTGTGTCTCTCTCGTTCCATGTGTTTCCCTCTCACCCCTGTGTCTCTCTCTCGGTCGCAGTGTCTCTCTCTCTCAGTCTCTTTGTCTCTCTCGGTCCCTGTGTCTCTCTCGGTCCTTGTGTCTCTCTCTCGGTCCCTGTGACTCTCTCTCTCAGTCCCTGTGTCTCTCTCGCTCACTGTCTCTCTCTCGCTCACTGTCTCACTCTCGGTCCCTGTGTCTCTCTCGGTCTCTGTGTCTCACTCGGTCCCTGTGTCTCTCTCAGTCCCATTGTCTCTTACTCTGTCCCGGTGTCTCTCTCTCAGTCACTGTGTCTCTCTCTCGATCCCTGTGTCTCTCTCGGTCCCTGTATCTCTCTCTCACCCCTGTGTCTCTCTCAGTCCCTGTGTCTCTCTCTCGGTCCTGGTGTCTCTCTCGGTCCCTGTGTCTCTCTCTCTCGCTCCTTGTCTTTCTCTCTCGGACGATTGTGTCTCTCTCTCGGTCACTGTGTCTCAGTCGGTCCCTGTGTCTCTCACTCGGTCCCTGTCTCACTCTCGGTCCCTGTGTCTCACTCGGTCCCTGTCTCTCTCTCTCAGTTTCACTGTCTCTCTGGGTCCCTGTGTCTCACTCGGTCACCGTGTGTCTCTATCGGTCCCTGTATCTCTCTCTCACCCCTGTGTCTCTCTCGGTCCTGGTGTCTCTCTTGGTCCCTATGTCTCTCTATCAGTCCCTGTGTCTCTCTCTCAGTCACTGTGTCTCTCTCTCGGTGCCTGTGTCTCTCTCTCGGTCCCTGTGACTCTCTCAGTCCCTGTGTCTCTCTCGGTCCCTGTGTCTCTCTCTTGGTCCCTGTGTCTCTCTCTCGGTCCCTGTGTCTCTCTCTCGGTCCCTGTGTCTCTCTCTCGGTCCCTGTGTCTCTCTCGGTCCCTGTGTCTCTCTCTCAGTCCCTGTGTCTCTCACTCGGTCCCTGTGTCTCTCTGTCGGTCCCTGTGTCTCTCTCCATTGGTCCCTGTGTCTCACTCGGTCCCTGTGTCTCTCTCTCTCGGTCCCTGTGTCTCTCTCAGTCCCTGTGTCTCACTCGGTCCCTGTCTCTCTCTCGGTCCTTGTGTCTCTCTCTCGGTCCCTGTGTCTCTCTCGGTCCCTGTGTCTCTCTCTCGGTCCCTGTGTCTCTCTCGGTCCCTGTGTCTCGCTCTCGGTCCTTGTGTCTCTCACTCGGTCCCTGTGTCTCTCTCGGTCCCTGTGTCTCTCTCTCAGTCCCTGTGTCTCTCTCGGTCACTGTCTCGCTCTCGGTCCCTGTGTCTCTCTCGGTCCCTGTGTCTCTCTCGATCACTGTCTCTCTCTCGGTCCCTGTGTCTCACTCGGTCCCTGTGTCTCCCTCGGTCCTTGTGTCTCTCTCTCGGTCCCTGTGTCTCTCTCTCTCAGTCCCTGTGTCTCTCTCGGTCACTGTCTCTCACTCGGTCCCTGTGTCTCTCTCGTTCCATGTGTCTCCCTCTGACCCCTGTGTCTCTCTCTCGGTCCCTGTGTCTCTCTCTCTCAGTCTCTGTGTCTCTCTCGGTCCCTGTGTCTCTCTCGGTCCTTGTGTCTCTCTCTCGGACCCTGTGTCTCTTTCTGTCAGTCCCTGTGTCTCTCTCGCTCACTGTCTCTCTCTCGCTCACTGTCTCTCTCTCGGTCCCTGTGTCTCTCTCGGTCTCTGTGTCTCACTCAGTCCCTGTGTCTCTCTCGGTCCCAGTGTCTCTCCCAGTCCCTGTCTCTCTCTCTCAGTCCCTGTGTCTCTTTCTCTGTCCCGGTGTCTCTATCTCAGTCACTGTGTCTCTCTCTCGGTCCCTGTGTCCCACTCGGTCCCTGTGTCTCTCCCGGTCCCTGTCTCTCTCTCTCAATCCCTGTGTCTCTCTCTCTGTCCCTGTGTCTCTCTTCGTCCCTGTGTCTCTCTCGGTCCCTGTATCTCTCTCTCACCCCTCTGTCTCTCTCAGTCCCTGTGTCTCTCTCTCGGTCCAGGTGTCTCTCTCGGTCCCTATGTCTCTCTCTCGCTCCCTGTCTTTCTCTCTCGGACGATTGTGTCTCTCTCTCGGTCCCTGTGTCTCACTAGGTCCCTGTCTCTCTCTCTCAGTTTCAGTGTCTCTGTCGGTCCCTGTGATTATCTCGGTACATGTGTCTCTCTCTAGGTCCTTGTGTCTCTCCCGGTCCCTGTGTCTCTCTCTGCGTCCCTGTGTCTCACTCGGTCCCTGTCACTCTCTCGGTCCCGGTGTCTCACTCGGTCCCTGTGTCTCTCTCTCTCGGACCCTGTCTCGCTCTCTCTCGGTCCCTGTGTCTCTCTCGGTCCCGGTGTCTCTCTCGGTCCCTGTGTCTCTCTCGGTCCCTGTGTCTGTCTCTTACTCCCTGTGTCATTCTCGGTGCCTGTGTCTCACTCGGTCCCTGTGTCTCTCCCGGTCCCTGTCTCTCTCTCTCTCAGTCCCTGTTTCTCTCTCTCTGTCCCGGTGTCTCTCTCTCGGACACTGTGTCTCTCTCTCGGTCCCTGTGTCTCCCTCCCTCGGTCCCTGTGTCTCTCTCGGTCCCTGTGACTCGCTCAGTCCCTGTGTCTCTCTCCCTCGGTCCCTGTGTCTCTCTCTCGGTCCCTGTCTCTCTCTCTCAGTCCCTGTGTCTCGCTCGGTCACTGTCTCGCTCTCGGTCCCTGTCTCTCTCTCGGTCCCTGTCTCTCTCTCGGTCCCTGTGTCTCTCTCCCTCGGTCCCTGTGTCTCTCTCGGTCCCTGTGTCTCTCTCTCGGTCCCTGTGTCTCTCTCGGTCCCTGTGTTTCTCTCTCCGTCCCTGTGTCTCTCTCGGTTGCTGTCTCTCTCTCGGTCCCTGTGTCTCTCTCGGTCCCTGTGTCTCTCTCGGTTGCTGTCTCTCTCTCGGTTCCTGTGTCTCCCTCGGTCCCCGTGTCTCTCTCTCGGTCCCTGTGTCTCCCTCTCGGTCCCTGTGTCTCTCTCGGTCCTTGTGTCTCTCTCTCGGTCCCTGTGTCTCTCTCTCTCAGTCCCTGTGTCCCTCTCTCGGTCCCTGTGTCTCTCTCTCGGTCCCTGTCTCTCTCTCTCGGTCCCTGTCTCTCTCTCGGACCCTGTCTCTCTCCCTCGGTCCCTGTGTCTCACTTGGTCCCTGTTTCTCTCTCTCGGTCCCTGTCTATCTCTCGGACCCTGTCTCTCTCTCTCGGTCCCTGTGTCTCTCTCTCTGTCACTGTGTTTCTCTCGGTCCCTGTGTCTCTCTCGGTCCCGGTGTCTCGCTCGATCCCTGTGTCTCTCTCTTGCTCCCTGTGTCTTTCTCGGTCCCTGTGTCTCTCCAGGTCCCTGTCTCTCTCTCTCACCCCTGTGTCTCTCTCTCGGTCCCTGTCTCTCTCGGTCCCTATGTCTCTCTCGGTCCCTGTGTCTCTCTCTCGGTCCCTGTGTCTCTCTCTCTCAGTCCCTGTGTCTCTCTCGCTCACTGTCTCTCTCTCGCTCACTGTCTCTCTCTCGGTCCCTGTGTCTCTCTCGGTCTCTGTGTCTCACTCGGTCCCTGTATCTCTCTCGGTCGCAGTGTCTCTCCCAGTCCCTGTTTCTCTCTCTCAGTCCCATTGTCTCTTTCTCTGTCCCGGTGTCTCTCTCTCGGTCACTGTGTCTCTCTCTCGATCCCTGTGTCTCTCTTGGTCCCTGTGTCTCTCTCGGTCCCTGTATCTCTCTCTCACCCCTGTGTCTCACTCGGTCCCTGTGTCTCTCCCGGTCCCTGTCTCTCTCTCTCAGTCCCTGTGTCTCTTTCTCGGTCCCTGTGTCTCTCTTGGTCCCTGAGTCTCTCTCGGTCCCCGTATCTCTCTCTCACCCCTGTGTCTCTCTCAGTCCCTGTGTCTCTCTCGGTCCCTGTGTCTCTCTCGATCACTGTCTCGCTCTCGGTCCCTGTGTCTCTCTCGGTCCCTGTGTCTCACTCGGTCCCTGTGTCTCCCTCGGTCCTTGTGTCTCTCTCTCGGTCCCTGTGTCTCTCTCTCTCAGTCTCTGTGTCTCTCTCGGTCCCTGTGTCTCTCTCGGTCCTTGTGTCTCTCTCTCGGTCCCTGTGTCTCTCTCTGTCAGTCCCTGTGTCTCTCTCGCTCACTGTCTCTCTCTCGCTCACTGTCTCTCTCTCGGTCCCTGTGTCTCTCTCGGTCTCTGTGTCTCACTCGGTCCCTGTATCTCTCTCGGTCCCAGTGTCTCTCCCAGTCCCTGTTTCTCTCTCTCAGTCCCATTGTCTCTTTCTCTGTCCCGGTGTCTCTCTCTCGGTCACTGTGTCTCTCTCTCGATCCCTGTGTCTCTCTTGGTCCCTGTGTCTCTCTAGGTCCCTGTATCTCTCTCTCACCCCTGTGTCTCACTCGGTCCCTGTGTCTCACTTGGTCCCTGTGTCTCTCCCGGTCCCTGTCTCTCTCTCTCAGTCCCTGTGTCTCTTTCTCGGTCCCTGTGTCTCTCTTGGTCCCTGTGTCTCTCTCGGTCCCCGTATCTCTCTCTCACTCCTGTGTCTCTCTCGGTCCCTGTGTCTCTCTATCACTCCCTGTCTTTCTCTCTCGGACGATTGTGTCTCTCTCTCGGTCACTGTGTCTCAGTCGGTCCATGTGTTTCTCACTCGGTCCCTGTCTCTCTCTCGGTCCCTGTGTCTCACTCGGTCCCTGTCTCTCTCTCTCAGTTTCAGTGGCTCTGTCGGTCCCTGTGACTCTCTCGGTACCTGTGTCTCTCTCTAGGTCCTTGTGTCTCTCCAGGTTCCTGTGTCTCTCTCTGGGTCCCTGTGTCTCACTCGGTCCCTGTCACTCTCTCGGTCCCTGTGTCTCATTCGGTCCCTGTGTCTCTCTCTCTCTCGGACCCTGTCTCTCTCTCTCTCTCTCGGTCCCTGTGTCTCTCTCGGTCGCTGTGTCTCACTCGGTCCCTGTGTCTCTCTCGGTCCCTGTGTCTCTCTCTCTCGTCCCTGTGTCTCTCTCCGTCACTATATCTCTCGCGGTCTCTGTGTCTCTCTCGGTCCCTGTGTCTCACTCGGTCCCTATCTCTCTCTCTCAGTTTCAGTGTCTCTCTCGGTCCCTGTGTCTCTCTCTAGGTCCCTTTGTCTCTCTCTGGGTCCCTGTGTCTCTCTCTGGGTCCCTGTGTCTAACTCGGTCCCTGTCACTCTCTCAGTCCGTGTCTCTCTCGGTCCCTGTGTCTCTCTCGGTCCCGGTGTCTCTCTCGGTCCCTGTGTCTCTCTCTTGCTCCCTGTGTCTTTCTCGGTCCCTGTGTCTCACTCGGTCCCTGAGTCTCTCCCGGCCCCTGCCTCTCTCTCTCAGTCCCCGTGTCTCTTTCTCGTTCCCTGTGTCTCTCTCTCTCGGTCCCTATCTCTCTCTCTGTCCCGGTGTCTCTCCCTCTCGGTCACTCTGTCTCTCTCTCAGTCCATGTGTCTTTCTCGGTCCCTGTATCTCTCTCTCACCCCTGTGTCTCTCTCGGTCCTGGTGTCTCTCATGGTCCCTATGTCTCTCTCTCAGTCCCTGTGTCTCTCTCTCGGTGCCTGTGTCTCTCTCTCGGTCCCTGTGACTCTCTCAGTCCCTGTGTCTCTCTCGGTCCCTGTAACTCTCTCTCGGTCCCTGTGACTCGCTCAGTCCCTGTGTCTCTCACTCGGTCCCTGTGTCTCTCTGTCTCGGTCCCTGTGTCTCTCTCCCTCGGTCCCTGTGTCTCTCTCGGTCCCTGTGTCTCTCTCTCTCTCGGTCCCTGTGTCTCTCTCGGTCGCTGTGTCTCACTCGGTCCCTGTGTCTCTCTCGGTCCATGTGTCTCCCTCTCACTCCTGTGTCTCACTCGGTCCCTGTGTCTCTCTCGGTCCTTGTGTCTCTCTCTCGGTCCCTGTGTCTCTCTCTCTCAGTCCCTGTGTCACTCTCGGTCACTGTCTCGCTCTCGGTCCCTGTGTCTCTCTCGGTCCCTGTGTCTCTCTCGATCACTGTCTCGCTCTCGGTCCCTGTGTCTCTCTCGGTCCCTGTGTCTCACTCGGTCCCTGTGTCTCCCTCGGTCCTGGTGTCTCTCTCTCGGTCCCTGTGTCTCTCTCTCTCAGTCCCTGTGTCTCTCTCGGTCACTGTCTCTCACTCGGTCCCTGTGTATCTCTCGTTCCATGTGGCTCCCTCTGACCCCTGTGTCTCTCTCTCCTTCCCTGTGTCTCTCTCGGTCCCTGTGTCTCTCTCTCAGCCCGTGTGTCTCTCTCGGTCCCTGTGTCTCTCTCTCGGTCCCTGTCTCTCTCTCTCGGTCACTGTGTCTCTGTCTCGGTCCCTGTGTTTCTCTCGGTCCCTTTGTCTCTCTCTCGGTCCCTGTGTCTCTGTCTCGGTCCCTGTGTCTCTCTCGGTCCCGATGTCTCTCTCGGTCCCAGTGTCTCTCTCTTGCTCCCTGTGTCTTTCTCGGTCCCTGTGTCTCAATCGGTCCCTGTGTCTCTCCCGGTCCCTGTCTCTCTCTCGGTCCCTGTGTCTGTCTCGGTCCCTGTATCTCTCTCTCACCCCTCTGTCTCTCTCGGTCCCTGTGTCTGTCTCGGTCCCTGTATCTCTCTCTCACCCCTCTGTCTCTCTCGGTCCTGGTGTCTCTCTTGGTCCCTGTGTCTCTCTCTCAGTCCCTGTGTCTCTCTCTCGGTCCCTGTGTCTCTCTCGGTCCCTGCGTCTCTCTCGTTCCCTCTGTCTCTCTCTAGGTCTTTGTGTCTCTCTCGGTCTCTGCGTCTCTCTTTGGGTCCCTGTGTCTCACTCGGACCCTGTGTCTCTCTCTCAGTCCCTCTGTCTCTCACTCGGTCCCTGTGTCTCTCTCTCGGTCCCTGTGTCTCTCTCTCTCGGTCCCTGTGTCTCTCTCTCTGTCCCTGACTCTCTCTCGGTCCCTGTGTCTCTCTCGGTCTCTGTGTCTCACACGGTCCCTGTGTCTCTCTCGGTCCCTGTGTCTCTCTCGTTCCCTCTGTCTCTCTCTCGCTCCCTGTCTTTCTCTCTCGGACGATTGTGTCTCTCTCTCGGTCCCTGTGTCTCACTTGGTCCCTGTCTGTCTCTCTCAGTTTCAGTGTCTCTGTCGGTCCCTGTGTCTCTCTCTCGGTCCCTGTGTCTCTCTCTCAGTCCCTGTGTCTCTCTCTCGGTCCCTGTATCTCACTCGGTCCCTGTCACTCTCTCGGTCCCTGTGTCTCACTCGGTCCCTGTGTCTCTCTCTCGGTTCCTGTCTCTTTCTCTCGGTCCCTGTGTCTCTCCCGGTCCTGTCTCTCTCTCTCACCCCTGTGTCTCTCTCTCGGTCCCTGTGTCTCTCTCTCTCAGTCCCTGTGTCTCTCTCGCTCACTGTCTCTCACTCGGTCACTGTGTCTCTCTCGTTCCATGTGTTTCCCTCTCACCCCTGTGTCTCTCTCTCGGTCCCTGTGTCTCTCTCTCTCAGTCTCTGTGTCTCTCTCGGTCCCTGTGTCTCTCTCGGTCCTTGTGTCTCTCTCTCGGTCCCTGTGTCTCTCTCTCTCAGTCCCTGTGTCTCTCTCGCTCACTGTCTCTCTCTCGCTCACTGTCTCTCTCTCGGTCCCTGTGTCTCTCTCGGTCTCTGTGTCTCACTCGGTCCCTGTATCTCTCTCGGTCCCAGTGTCTCTCCCAGTCCCTGTTTCTCTCTCTCAGTCCCATTGTCTCTTTCTCTGTCCCGGTGTCTCTCTCTCGGTCACTGTGTCTCTCTCTCGATCCCTGTGTCTCTCTTGGTCCCTGTGTCTCTCTCGGTCCCTGTATCTCTCTCTCACCCCTGTGTCTCAGTCGGTCCCTGTGTCTCTCCCGGTCCCTGTCTCTCTCTCTCAGTCCCTGTGTCTCTTTCTCGATCCCTGTGTCTCTCTTGGTCCCTGTGTCTCTCTCGGTCCCCGTATCTCTCTCTCACCCCTGTGTCTCTCTCGGTCCCTGTGTCTCTCTATCGCTCCCTGTCTTTCTCTCTCAGACGATTGTGTCTCTCTCTCGGTCACTGTGTCTCAGTCGGTCCATGTGTTTCTCACTCGGTCCCTGTCTCTCTCTCGGTCCCTGTGTCTCACTCGGTCCCTGTCTCTCTCTCTCTCAGTTTCAGTGTCTCTGTCGGTGCCTGTGACTCTCTCGGTACCTGTGTCTCTCTCTAGGTCCTTGTGTCTCTCCAGGTCCCTGTGTCTCTCTCTGGGTCCCTGTGTCTCACTCGGTCCCTGTCACTCTCTCGGTCCCTGTGTCTCATTCGGTCCCTGTGTCTCTCTCGGTCCCTGTGTCTCTCTCTCTCGTCCCTGTGTCTCTCTCCGTCACTATATCTCTCGCGGTCTCTGTGTCTCTCTCGGACCCTGTCTCTCTCTCTCTCTCTCGGTCCCTGTGTCTCTCTCGGTCGCTGTGTCTCACTCGGTCCCTGTGTCTCTCTCGGTCCCTGTGTCTCTCTCTCTCGTCCCTGTGTCTCTCTCCGTCACTATATCTCTCGCGGTCTCTGTGTCTCTCTCGGTCCCTGTGTCTCACTCGGTCCCTATCTCTCTCTCTCAGTTTCAGTGTCTCTCTCGGTCCCTGTGTCTCTCTGTAGGTCCCTTTGTCTCTCTCTGGGTCCCTGTGTCTCTCTCTGGGTCCCTGTGTCTAACTCGGTCCCTGTCACTCTCTCAGTCCGTGTCTCTCTCGGTCCCTGTGTCTCTCTCGATCCCGGTGTCTCTCTCGGTCCCTGTGTCTCTCTCTTGCTCCCTGTGTCTTTCTCGGTCCCTGTGTCTCACTCGGTCCCTGTGTCTCTCCCAGTCCCTGTCTCTCTCTCTCAGTCCCTGTTTCTCTCTCTCTGTCACGGTGTCTCTCTCTCGGTCCCTGTCTATCTCTCGGACCCTGTCTCTCTCTCTCGGTCCCTGTGTCTCTCTCTCAGTCACTGTGTTTCTCTCGGTCCCTGTGTCTCTCTCGGTCCCGGTGTCTCGCTCGATCCCTGTGTCTCTCTCTTGCTCCCTCTGTCTTTCTCGGTCCCTGTGTCTCTCCAGGTCCCTGTCTCTCTCTCTCACCCCTGTGTCTCTCTCTCGGTCCCTGTCTCTCTCGGTCCCTATGTCTCTCTCGGTCCCTGTGTCTCTCTCTCGGTCCCTGTGTCTCTCTCTCTCAGTCCCTGTGTCTCTCTCGCTCACTGTCTCTCTCTCGCTCACTGTCTCTCTCTCGGTCCCTGTGTCTCTCTCGGTCTCTGTGTCTCACTCGGTCCCTGTATCTCTCTCGGTCGCAGTGTCTCTCCCAGTCCCTGTTTCTCTCTCTCAGTCCCATTGTCTCTTTCTCTGTCCCGGTGTCTCTCTCTCGGTCACTGTGTCTCTCTCTCGATCCCTGTGTCTCTCTTGGTCCCTGTGTCTCTCTCGGTCCCTGTATCTCTCTCTCACCCCTGTGTCTCACTCGGTCCCTGTGTCTCTCCCGGTCCCTGTCTCTCTCTCTCAGTCCCTGTGTCTCTTTCTCGGTCCCTGTGTCTCTCTTGGTCCCTGAGTCTCTCTCGGTCCCCGTATCTCTCTCTCACCCCTGTGTCTCTCTCAGTCCCTGTGTCTCTCTCGGTCCCTGTGTCTCTCTCGATCACTGTCTCGCTCTCGGTCCCTGTGTCTCTCTCGGTCCCTGTGTCTCACTCGGTCCCTGTGTCTCCCTCGGTCCTTGTGTCTCTCTCTCGGTCCCTGTGTCTCTCTCTCTCAGTCTCTGTGTCTCTCTCGGTCCCTGTGTCTCTCTCGGTCCTTGTGTCTCTCTCTCGGTCCCTGTGTCTCTCTCTGTCAGTCCCTGTGTCTCTCTCGCTCACTGTCTCTCTCTCGCTCACTGTCTCTCTCTCGGTCCCTGTGTCTCTCTCGGTCTCTGTGTCTCACTCGGTCCCTGTATCTCTCTCGGTCCCAGTGTCTCTCCCAGTCCCTGTTTCTCTCTCTCAGTCCCATTGTCTCTTTCTCTGTCCCGGTGTCTCTCTCTCGGTCACTGTGTCTCTCTCTCGATCCCTGTGTCTCTCTTGGTCCCTGTGTCTCTCTAGGTCCCTGTATCTCTCTCTCACCCCTGTGTCTCACTCGGTCCCTGTGTCTCACTTGGTCCCTGTGTCTCTCCCGGTCCCTGTCTCTCTCTCTCAGTCCCTGTGTCTCTTTCTCGGTCCCTGTGTCTCTCTTGGTCCCTGTGTCTCTCTCGGTCCCCGTATCTCTCTCTCACTCCTGTGTCTCTCTCGGTCCCTGTGTCTCTCTATCACTCCCTGTCTTTCTCTCTCGGACGATTGTGTCTCTCTCTCGGTCACTGTGTCTCAGTCGGTCCATGTGTTTCTCACTCGGTCCCTGTCTCTCTCTCGGTCCTTGTGTCTCACTCGGTCCCTGTCTCTCTCTCTCAGTTTCAGTGGCTCTGTCGGTCCCTGTGACTCTCTCGGTACCTGTGTCTCTCTCTAGGTCCTTGTGTCTCTCCAGGTTCCTGTGTCTCTCTCTGGGTCCCTGTGTCTCACTCGGTCCCTGTCACTCTCTCGGTCCCTGTGTCTCATTCGGTCCCTGTGTCTCTCTCTCTCTCGGACCCTGTCTCTCTCTCTCTCTCTCGGTCCCTGTGTCTCTCTCGGTCGCTGTGTCTCACTCGGTCCCTGTGTCTCTCTCGGTCCCTGTGTCTCTCTCTCTCGTCCCTGTGTCTCTCTCCGTCACTATATCTCTCGCGGTCTCTGTGTCTCTCTCGGTCCCTGTGTCTCACTCGGTCCCTATCTCTCTCTCTCAGTTTCAGTGTCTCTCTCGGTCCCTGTGACTCTCTCTAGGTCCCTTTGTCTCTCTCTGGGTCCCTGTGTCTCTCTCTGGGTCCCTGTGTCTAACTCGGTCCCTGTCACTCTCTCAGTCCGTGTCTCTCTCGGTCCCTGTGTCTCTCTCGGTCCCGGTGTCTCTCTCGGTCCCTGTGTCTCTCTCTTGCTCCCTGTGTCTTTCTCGGTCCCTGTGTCTCATTCGGTCCCTGAGTCTCTCCCGGCCCCTGCCTCTCTCTCTCAGTCCCCGTGTCTCTTTCTCGTTCCCTGTGTCTCTCTCTCTCGGTCCCTATCTCTCTCTCTGTCCCGGTGTCTCTCCCTCTCGGTCACTCTGTCTCTCTCTCAGTCCATGTGTCTTTCTCGGTCCCTGTATCTCTCTCTCACCCCTGTGTCTCTCTCGGTCCTGGTGTCTCTCATGGTCCCTATGTCTCTCTCTCAGTCCCTGTGTCTCTCTCTCGGTGCCTGTGTCTCTCTCTCGGTCCCTGTGACTCTCTCAGTCCCTGTGTCTCTCTCGGTCCCTGTAACTCTCTCTCGGTCCCTGTGACTCGCTCAGTCCCTGTGTCTCTCACTCGGTCCCTGTGTCTCTCTGTCTCGGTCCCTGTGTCTCTCTCCCTCGGTCCCTGTGTCTCTCTCGGTCCCTGTGTCTCTCTCTCTCTCGGTCCCTGTGTCTCTCTCGGTCGCTGTGTCTCACTCGGTCCCTGTGTCTCTCTCGGTCCATGTGTCTCCCTCTCACTCCTGTGTCTCACTCGGTCCCTGTGTCTCTCTCGGTCCTTGTGTCTCTCTCTCGGTCCCTGTGTCTCTCTCTCTCAGTCCCTGTGTCACTCTCGGTCACTGTCTCGCTCTCGGTCCCTGTGTCTCTCTCGGTCCCTGTGTCTCTCTCGATCACTGTCTCGCTCTCGGTCCCTGTGTCTCTCTCGGTCCCTGTGTCTCACTCGGTCCCTGTGTCTCCCTCGGTCCTGGTGTCTCTCTCTCGGTCCTGTGTCTCTCTCTCTCAGTCCCTGTGTCTCTCTCGGTCACTGTCTCTCACTCGGTCCCTGTGTATCTCTCGTTCCATGTGGCTCCCTCTGACCCCTGTGTCTCTCTCTCCTTCCCTGTGTCTCTCTCGGTCCCTGTGTCTCTCTCTCAGCCCGTGTGTCTCTCTCGGTCCCTGTGTCTCTCTCTCGGTCCCTGTCTCTCTCTCTCGGTCACTGTGTCTCTGTCTCGGTCCCTGTGTTTCTCTCGGTCCCTTTGTCTCTCTCTCGGTCCCTGTGTCTCTGTCTCGGTCCCTGTGTCTCTCTCGGTCCCGATGTCTCTCTCGGTCCCAGTGTCTCTCTCTTGCTCCCTGTGTCTTTCTCGGTCCCTGTGTCTCAATCGGTCCCTGTGTCTCTCCCGGTCCCTGTCTCTCTCTCGGTCCCTGTGTCTGTCTCGGTCCCTGTATCTCTCTCTCACCCCTCTGTCTCTCTCGGTCCCTGTGTCTGTCTCGGTCCCTGTATCTCTCTCTCACCCCTCTGTCTCTCTCGGTCCTGGTGTCTCTCTTGGTCCCTGTGTCTCTCTCTCAGTCCCTGTGTCTCTCTCTCGGTCCCTGTGTCTCTCTCGGTCCCTGCGTCTCTCTCGTTCCCTCTGTCTCTCTCTAGGTCTTTGTGTCTCTCTCGGTCTCTGCGTCTCTCTTTGGGTCCCTGTGTCTCACTCGGACCCTGTGTCTCTCTCTCAGTCCCTGTATCTCTCTCTCGGTCCCTGTGTCTCTCTCGGTCCCTGTGTCTCTCTCGGTCCCTGTGATTCGCTCAGTCCCTGTGTCTCTCACTCGGTCCCTGTGTCTCTCTCTCGGTCCCTGTGTCTCTCTCTCTCGGTCCCTGTGTCTCTCTCTCTGTCCCTGACTCTCTCTCGGTCCCTGTGTCTCTCTCGGTCTCTGTGTCTCTCTCGGTCCCTGTGTCTCTCTCGTTCCCTCTGTCTCTCTCTCGCTCCCTGTCTTTCTCTCTCGGACGATTGTGTCTCTCTCTCGGTCCCTGTGTCTCACTCAGTCCCTGTGTCTCTCACTCCGTCCCTGTCTCTCTATTGGTCCCTGTGTCTCACTCGGTCCCTGTCTGTCTCTCTCAGTTTCAGTGTCTCTGTCGGTCCCTGTGTCTCTCTCTCGGTCCCTGTGTCTCTCTCTCAGTCCCTGTGTCTCTCTCTCGGTCCCTGTATCTCACTCGGTCCCTGTCACTCTCTCGGTCCCTGTGTCTCACTCGGTCCCTGTGTCTCTCTCTCGGTTCCTGTCTCTTTCTCTCGGTCCCTGTGTCTCTCCCGGTCCTGTCTCTCTCTCTCACCCCTGTGTCTCTCTCTCGGTCCCTGTGTCTCTCTCTCTCAGTCCCTGTGTCTCTCTCGCTCACTGTCTCTCACTCGGTCACTGTGTCTCTCTCGTTCCATGTGTTTCCCTCTCACCCCTGTGTCTCTCTCTCGGTCCCTGTGTCTCTCTCTCTCAGTCTCTGTGTCTCTCTCGGTCCCTGTGTCTCTCTCGGTCCTTGTGTCTCTCTCTCGGTCCCTGTGTCTCTCTCTCTCAGTCCCTGTGTCTCTCTCGCTCACTGTCTCTCTCTCGCTCACTGTCTCTCTCTCGGTCCCTGTGTCTCTCTCGGTCTCTGTGTCTCACTCGGTCCCTGTATCTCTCTCGGTCCCAGTGTCTCTCCCAGTCCCTGTTTCTCTCTCTCAGTCCCATTGTCTCTTTCTCTGTCCCGGTGTCTCTCTCTCGGTCACTGTGTCTCTCTCTCGATCCCTGTGTCTCTCTTGGTCCCTGTGTCTCTCTCGGTCCCTGTATCTCTCTCTCACCCCTGTGTCTCAGTCGGTCCCTGTGTCTCTCCCGGTCCCTGTCTCTCTCTCTCAGTCCCTGTGTCTCTTTCTCGATCCCTGTGTCTCTCTTGGTCCCTGTGTCTCTCTCGGTCCCCGTATCTCTCTCTCACCCCTGTGTCTCTCTCGGTCCCTGTGTCTCTCTATCGCTCCCTGTCTTTCTCTCTCAGACGATTGTGTCTCTCTCTCGGTCACTGTGTCTCAGTCGGTCCATGTGTTTCTCACTCGGTCCCTGTCTGTCTCTCGGTCCCTGTGTCTCACTCGGTCCCTGTCTCTCTCTCTCTCAGTTTCAGTGTCTCTGTCGGTGCCTGTGACTCTCTCGGTACCTGTGTCTCTCTCTAGGTCCTTGTGTCTCTCCAGGTCCCTGTGTCTCTCTCTGGGTCCCTGTGTCTCACTCGGTCCCTGTCACTCTCTCGGTCCCTGTGTCTCATTCGGTCCCTGTGTCTCTCTCGGTCCCTGTGTCTCTCTCTCTCGTCCCTGTGTCTCTCTCCGTCACTATATCTCTCGCGGTCTCTGTGTCTCTCTCGGACCCTGTCTCTCTCTCTCTCTCTCGGTCCCTGTGTCTCTCTCGGTCGCTGTGTCTCACTCGGTCCCTGTGTCTCTCTCGGTCCCTGTGTCTCTCTCTCTCGTCCCTGTGTCTCTCTCCGTCACTATATCTCTCGCGGTCTCTGTGTCTCTCTCGGTCCCTGTGTCTCACTCGGTCCCTATCTCTCTCTCTCAGTTTCAGTGTCTCTCTCGGTCCCTGTGTCTCTCTGTAGGTCCCTTTGTCTCTCTCTGGGTCCCTGTGTCTCTCTCTGGGTCCCTGTGTCTAACTCGGTCCCTGTTACTCTCTCAGTCCGTGTCTCTCTCGGTCCCTGTGTCTCTCTCGATCCCGGTGTCTCTCTCGGTCCCTGTGTCTCTCTCTTGCTCCCTGTGTCTTTCTCGGTCCCTGTGTCTCACTCGGTCCCTGTGTCTCTCCCAGTCCCTGTCTCTCTCTCTCAGTCCCTGTTTCTCTCTCTCTGTCACGGTGTCTCTCTCTCAGTCCCTATGTCTCTCTCGGTCCCTGTGTCTCGCTCTCGGTCCCTCTGTCTCTCTTGGTCCCTGTGTCTCTCTCGGTCCCTGTATCTCTCTCTCACCCCTGTGTCTCTCTCGGTCCTGGTGTGTCTCTTGGTCCCTGTGTCTCTCCCGGTCCCTGCCTCACTCTCTCAGTCCCTGTGGCACTTTCTCGGTCCCTGTGTCTCTCTCTCTCGGTCCCTGTCTCTCTCTCAGTCCGTGTGTCTCTCTCGGTCCCTGCATCTCTCTCTCACCCCTGTGTCTCTCTCGGTCCTGGTGTCTCTCATGGTCCCTATGTCTCTCTATCAGTCCCTCTGTCTCTCTCTCGGTGCCTGTGTCTCTCTCTCGGTCCCTGTGACTCTCTCAGTCCCTGTGTCTCTCTCGGTCCCTGTAACTCTCTCTCGGTCCCTGTGACTCGCTCAGTCCCTGTGTCTCTCACTCGGTCCCTGTGTCTCTCTGTCTCGGTCCCTGTTTCTCTCTCCCTCGGTCCCTGTGTCTCTCTCTCTCGGTCCCTGTGTCTCTCTCGGTCGCTGTGTCTCACTCGGTCCCTATGTCTCTCTCGGTCCATGTGTCTCCCTCTCACTCCTGTGTCTCACTCGGTCCCTGTGTCTCTCTCGGTCCTTGTGTCTCTCTCTCGGTCCCTGTGTCTCTCTCTCTCAGTCCCTGTGTCACTCTCGGTCACTGTCTCGCTCTCGATCCCTGTGTCTCTCTCGGTCCCTGTGTCTCTCTCGATCACTGTCTCGCTCTCGGTCCCTGTGTCTCACTCGGTCCCTGTGTCTCCCTCGGTCCTTGTGTCTCTCTCTCGGTCCCTGTGTCTCTCTCTCTCAGTCCCTGTGTCTCTCTCGGTCACTGTCTCTCACTCGGTCCCTGTGTATCTCTCGTTCCATGTGGCTCCCTCTGACCCCTGTGTCTCTCTCTCGGTCCCTGTGTCTCTCTCGGTCCCTGTGTCTCTCTCCTTCCCTGTGTCTCTCTCGGTCCCTGTGTCTCTCTCTCTCAGTCCCTGTGTCTCTCTCGGTCACTGTCTCTCTCTCGGTCCCTGTGTCTCCCTCTGACCCCTGTGTCTCTCTCTCGGTCCCTGTGTCTCTCTCGGTCCCTGTGTCTCTCTCCTTCCCTGTGTCTCTCTCGGTCCCTGTGTCTCTCTCTCTCAGTCCCTGTGTCTCTCGCGCTCACTGTCTCTCTCTCGCTCACTGTCTCTCTCTCGGTCCCTGTGTCTCTCTCGGTCTCTGTGTCTCACTCAGACCCTGTGTCTCTCTCGGTCCCAGTGTCTCTCCCGGTCCCTGTCTCTCTCTCTCAGTCACAGTGTCTCTTTCTCTGTCCCGGTGTCTCTCTCTCTCGGTCACTGAGTCTCTCTCTCGGTCCCTGTGTCTCTCTTGGTCCCTGTGTCTCTCTCGGTCCCTATATCTCTCTCTCACCCCTGTGTCTCACTTGGTCCCTGTGTCTCTCCCGGTCCCTGTCTCTCTCTCTCAATCCCTGTGTCTCTCTCTCGGTCCCTGTGTCTCTCTTGGTCCCTGTGTCTCTCTCGGTCCCTATATCTCTCTCTCACCCCTGTGTCTCACTTGGTCCCTGTGTCTCTCCCGGTCCCTGTCTCTCTCTCTCAATCCCTGTGTCTCTCTCTCGGTCCCTGTGTCTCTCTTGGTCCCCTGAGTCTCTCTCGGTCCCCGTATCTCTCTCTCACCCCTGTGTCTCTCTCAGTCCCTGTGTCTCTCTCGGTCCCTGTGTCTCTCTCGATCACTGTCTCGCTCTCGGTCCCCTGTGTCTCTCTCGGTCCCTGTGTCTCACTCGGTCCCTGTGTCTCCCTCGGTCCTTGTGTCTCTCTCTCGGTCCCTGTGTCTCTCTCTCTCAGTCTCTGTGTCTCTCTCGGTCCCTGTGTCTCTCTCGGTCCTTGTGTCTCTCTCTCGGTCCCTGTGTCTCTCTCTGTCAGTCCCTGTGTCTCTCTCGCTCACTGTCTCTCTCTCGCTCACTGTCTCTCTCTCGGTCCCTGTGTCTCTCTCGGTCTCTGTGTCTCACTCGGTCCCTGTATCTCTCTCGGTCCCAGTGTCTCTCCCAGTCCCTGTTTCTCTCTCTCAGTCCCATTGTCTCTTTCTCTGTCCCGGTGTCTCTCTCTCGGTCACTGTGTCTCTCTCTCGATCCCTGTGTCTCTCTTGGTCCCTGTGTCTCTCTAGGTCCCTGTATCTCTCTCTCACCCCTGTGTCTCACTCGGTCCCTGTGTCTCACTTGGTCCCTGTGTCTCTCCCGGTCCCTGTCTCTCTCTCTCAGTCCCTGTGTCTCTTTCTCGGTCCCTGTGTCTCTCTTGGTCCCTGTGTCTCTCTCGGTCCCCGTATCTCTCTCTCACTCCTGTGTCTCTCTCGGTCCCTGTGTCTCTCTATCACTCCCTGTCTTTCTCTCTCGGACGATTGTGTCTCTCTCTCGGTCACTGTGTCTCAGTCGGTCCATGTGTTTCTCACTCGGTCCCTGTCTCTCTCTCGGTCCCTGTGTCTCACTCGGTCCCTGTCTCTCTCTCTCAGTTTCAGTGGCTCTGTCGGTCCCTGTGACTCTCTCGGTACCTGTGTCTCTCTCTAGGTCCTTGTGTCTCTCCAGGTTCCTGTGTCTCTCTCTGGGTCCCTGTGTCTCACTCGGTCCCTGTCACTCTCTCGGTCCCTGTGTCTCATTCGGTCCCTGTGTCTCTCTCTCTCTCGGACCCTGTCTCTCTCTCTCTCTCTCGGTCCCTGTGTCTCTCTCGGTCGCTGTGTCTCACTCGGTCCCTGTGTCTCTCTCGGTCCCTGTGTCTCTCTCTCTCGTCCCTGTGTCTCTCTCCGTCACTATATCTCTCGCGGTCTCTGTGTCTCTCTCGGTCCCTGTGTCTCACTCGGTCCCTATCTCTCTCTCTCAGTTTCAGTGTCTCTCTCGGTCCCTGTGTCTCTCTCTAGGTCCCTTTGTCTCTCTCTGGGTCCCTGTGTCTCTCTCTGGGTCCCTGTGTCTAACTCGGTCCCTGTCACTCTCTCAGTCCGTGTCTCTCTCGGTCCCTGTGTCTCTCTCGGTCCCGGTGTCCTCTCTCGGTCCCTGTGTCTCTCTCTTGCTCCCTGTGTCTTTCTCGGTCCCTGTGTCTCACTCGGTCCCTGAGTCTCTCCGGCCCCTGCCTCTCTCTCTCAGTCCCCGTGTCTCTTTCTCGTTCCCTGTGTCTCTCTCTCTCGGTCCCTATCTCTCTCTCTGTCCCGGTGTCTCTCCCTCTCGGTCACTCTGTCTCTCTCTCAGTCCATGTGTCTTTCTCGGTCCCTGTATCTCTCTCTCACCCCTGTGTCTCTCTCGGTCCTGGTGTCTCTCATGGTCCCTATGTCTCTCTCTCAGTCCCTGTGTCTCTCTCTCGGTGCCTGTGTCTCTCTCTCGGTCCCTGTGACTCTCTCAGTCCCTGTGTCTCTCTCGGTCCCTGTAACTCTCTCTCGGTCCCTGTGACTCGCTCAGTCCCTGTGTCTCTCACTCGGTCCCTGTGTCTCTCTGTCTCGGTCCCTGTGTCTCTCTCCCTCGGTCCCTGTGTCTCTCTCGGTCCCTGTGTCTCTCTCTCTCTCGGTCCCTGTGTCTCTCTCGGTCGCTGTGTCTCACTCGGTCCCTGTGTCTCTCTCGGTCCATGTGTCTCCCTCTCACTCCTGTGTCTCACTCGGTCCCTGTGTCTCTCTCGGTCCTTGTGTCTCTCTCTCGGTCCCTGTGTCTCTCTCTCTCAGTCCCTGTGTCACTCTCGGTCACTGTCTCGCTCTCGGTCCCTGTGTCTCTCTCGGTCCCTGTGTCTCTCTCGATCACTGTCTCGCTCTCGGTCCCTGTGTCTCTCTCGGTCCCTGTGTCTCACTCGGTCCCTGTGTCTCCCTCGGTCCTGGTGTCTCTCTCTCGGTCCCTGTGTCTCTCTCTCTCAGTCCCTGTGTCTCTCTCGGTCACTGTCTCTCACTCGGTCCCTGTGTATCTCTCGTTCCATGTGGCTCCCTCTGACCCCTGTGTCTCTCTCTCCTTCCCCTGTGTCTCTCTCGGTCCCTGTGTCTCTCTCTCAGCCCGTGTGTCTCTCTCGGTCCCTGTGTCTCTCTCTCGGTCCCTGTCTCTCTCTCTCGGTCACTGTGTCTCTGTCTCGGTCCCTGTGTTTCTCTCGGTCCCTTTGTCTCTCTCTCGGTCCCTGTGTCTCTGTCTCGGTCCCTGTGTCTCTCTCGGTCCCGATGTCTCTCTCGGTCCCAGTGTCTCTCTCTTGCTCCCTGTGTCTTTCTCGGTCCCTGTGTCTCAATCGGTCCCTGTGTCTCTCCCGGTCCCTGTCTCTCTCTCGGTCCCTGTGTCTGTCTCGGTCCCTGTATCTCTCTCTCACCCCTCTGTCTCTCTCGGTCCCTGTGTCTGTCTCGGTCCCTGTATCTCTCTCTCACCCCTCTGTCTCTCTCGGTCCTGGTGTCTCTCTTGGTCCCTGTGTCTCTCTCTCAGTCCCTGTGTCTCTCTCTCGGTCCCTGTGTCTCTCTCGGTCCCTGCGTCTCTCTCGTTCCCTCTGTCTCTCTCTAGGTCTTTGTGTCTCTCTCGGTCTCTGCGTCTCTCTTTGGGTCCCTGTGTCTCACTCGGACCCTGTGTCTCTCTCTCAGTCCCTCTGTCTCTCACTCGGTCCCTGTGTCTCTCTCTCGGTCCCTGTGTCTCTCTCTCTCGGTCCCTGTGTCTCTCTCTCTGTCCCTGACTCTCTCTCGGTCCCTGTGTCTCTCTCGGTCTCTGTGTCTCACACGGTCCCTGTGTCTCTCTCGGTCCCTGTGTCTCTCTCGTTCCCTCTGTCTCTCTCTCGCTCCCTGTCTTTCTCTCTCGGACGATTGTGTCTCTCTCTCGGTCCCTGTGTCTCACTTGGTCCCTGTCTGTCTCTCTCAGTTTCAGTGTCTCTGTCGGTCCCTGTGTCTCTCTCTCGGTCCCTGTGTCTCTCTCTCAGTCCCTGTGTCTCTCTCTCGGTCCCTGTATCTCACTCGGTCCCTGTCACTCTCTCGGTCCCTGTGTCTCACTCGGTCCCTGTGTCTCTCTCTCGGTTCCTGTCTCTTTCTCTCGGTCCCTGTGTCTCTCCCGGTCCTGTCTCTCTCTCTCACCCCTGTGTCTCTCTCTCGGTCCCCTGTGTCTCTCTCTCTCAGTCCCTGTGTCTCTCTCGCTCACTGTCTCTCACTCGGTCACTGTGTCTCTCTCGTTCCATGTGTTTCCCTCTCACCCCTGTGTCTCTCTCTCGGTCCCTGTGTCTCTCTCTCTCAGTCTCTGTGTCTCTCTCGGTCCCTGTGTCTCTCTCGGTCCTTGTGTCTCTCTCTCGGTCCCTGTGTCTCTCTCTCTCAGTCCCTGTGTCTCTCTCGCTCACTGTCTCTCTCTCGCTCACTGTCTCTCTCTCGGTCCCTGTGTCTCTCTCGGTCTCTGTGTCTCACTCGGTCCCTGTATCTCTCTCGGTCCCAGTGTCTCTCCCAGTCCCTGTTTCTCTCTCTCAGTCCCATTGTCTCTTTCTCTGTCCCGGTGTCTCTCTCTCGGTCACTGTGTCTCTCTCTCGATCCCTGTGTCTCTCTTGGTCCCTGTGTCTCTCTCGGTCCCTGTATCTCTCTCTCACCCCTGTGTCTCAGTCGGTCCCTGTGTCTCTCCCGGTCCCTGTCTCTCTCTCTCAGTCCCTGTGTCTCTTTCTCGATCCCTGTGTCTCTCTTGGTCCCTGTGTCTCTCTCGGTCCCCGTATCTCTCTCTCACCCCTGTGTCTCTCTCGGTCCCTGTGTCTCTCTATCGCTCCCTGTCTTTCTCTCTCAGACGATTGTGTCTCTCTCTCGGTCACTGTGTCTCAGTCGGTCCATGTGTTTCTCACTCGGTCCCTGTCTCTCTCTCGGTCCCTGTGTCTCACTCGGTCCCTGTCTCTCTCTCTCTCAGTTTCAGTGTCTCTGTCGGGTGCCTGTGACTCTCTCGGTACCTGTGTCTCTCTCTAGGTCCTTGTGTCTCTCCAGGTCCCTGTGTCTCTCTCTGGGTCCCTGTGTCCTCACTCGGTCCCTGTCACTCTCTCGGTCCCTGTGTCTCATTCGGTCCCTGTGTCTCTCTCGGTCCTGTGTCTCTCTCTCTCGTCCTGTGTCTCTCTCCGTCACTATATCTCTCGCGGTCTCTGTGTCTCTCTCGGACCCTGTCTCTCTCTCTCTCTCTCGGTCCCTGTGTCTCTCTCGGTCGCTGTGTCTCACTCGGTCCCTGTGTCTCTCTCGGTCCCTGTGTCTCTCTCTCTCGTCCCTGTGTCTCTCTCCGTCACTATATCTCTCGCGGTCTCTGTGTCTCTCTCGGTCCCTGTGTCTCACTCGGTCCCTATCTCTCTCTCTCAGTTTCAGTGTCTCTCTCGGTCCCTGTGTCTCTCTGTAGGTCCCTTTGTCTCTCTCTGGGTCCCTGTGTCTCTCTCTGGGTCCCTGTGTCTAACTCGGTCCCTGTCACTCTCTCAGTCCGTGTCTCTCTCGGTCCCTGTGTCTCTCTCGATCCCGGTGTCTCTCTCGGTCCCTGTGTCTCTCTCTTGCTCCCTGTGTCTTTCTCGGTCCCTGTGTCTCACTCGGTCCCTGTGTCTCTCCCAGTCCCTGTCTCTCTCTCTCAGTCCCTGTTTCTCTCTCTCTGTCACGGTGTCTCTCTCTCGGTCCCTGTCTATCTCTCGGACCCTGTCTCTCTCTCTCGGTCCCTGTGTCTCTCTCTCAGTCACTGTGTTTCTCTCGGTCCCTGTGTCTCTCTCGGTCCCGGTGTCTCGCTCGATCCCTGTGTCTCTCTCTTGCTCCCTCTGTCTTTCTCGGTCCCTGTGTCTCTCCAGGTCCCTGTCTCTCTCTCTCACCCCTGTGTCTCTCTCTCGGTCCCTGTCTCTCTCGGTCCCTATGTCTCTCTCGGTCCCTGTGTCTCTCTCTCGGTCCCTGTGTCTCTCTCTCTCAGTCCCTGTGTCTCTCTCGCTCACTGTCTCTCTCTCGCTACACAGTGAGCACGTGATCCCTGTGTCTCTCTCGGTCTCTGTGTCTCACTCGGTCCCTGTATCTCTCTCGGTCGCAGTGTCTCTCCCAGTCCCTGTTTCTCTCTCTCAGTCCCATTGTCTCTTTCTCTGTCCCGGTGTCTCTCTCTCGGTCACTGTGTCTCTCTCTCGATCCCTGTGTCTCTCTTGGTCCCTGTGTCTCTCTCGGTCCCTGTATCTCTCTCTCACCCCTGTGTCTCACTCGGTCCCTGTGTCTCTCCCGGTCCCTGTCTCTCTCTCTCAGTCCCTGTGTCTCTTTCTCGGTCCCTGTGTCTCTCTTGGTCCCTGAGTCTCTCTCGGTCCCCGTATCTCTCTCTCACCCCTGTGTCTCTCTCAGTCCCTGTGTCTCTCTCGGTCCCTGTGTCTCTCTCGATCACTGTCTCGCTCTCGGTCCCTGTGTCTCTCTCGGTCCCTGTGTCTCACTCGGTCCCTGTGTCTCCCTCGGTCCTTGTGTCTCTCTCTCGGTCCCTGTGTCTCTCTCTCTCAGTCTCTGTGTCTCTCTCGGTCCCTGTGTCTCTCTCGGTCCTTGTGTCTCTCTCTCGGTCCCTGTGTCTCTCTCTGTCAGTCCCTGTGTCTCTCTCGCTCACTGTCTCTCTCTCGCTCACTGTCTCTCTCTCGGTCCCTGTGTCTCTCTCGGTCTCTGTGTCTCACTCGGTCCCTGTATCTCTCTCGGTCCCAGTGTCTCTCCCAGTCCCTGTTTCTCTCTCTCAGTCCCATTGTCTCTTTCTCTGTCCCGGTGTCTCTCTCTCGGTCACTGTGTCTCTCTCTCGATCCCTGTGTCTCTCTTGGTCCCTGTGTCTCTCTAGGTCCCTGTATCTCTCTCTCACCCCTGTGTCTCACTCGGTCCCTGTGTCTCACTTGGTCCCTGTGTCTCTCCCGGTCCCTGTCTCTCTCTCTCAGTCCCTGTGTCTCTTTCTCGGTCCCTGTGTCTCTCTTGGTCCCTGTGTCTCTCTCGGTCCCCGTATCTCTCTCTCACTCCTGTGTCTCTCTCGGTCCCTGTGTCTCTCTATCACTCCCTGTCTTTCTCTCTCGGACGATTGTGTCTCTCTCTCGGTCACTGTGTCTCAGTCGGTCCATGTGTTTCTCACTCGGTCCCTGTCTCTCTCTCGGTCCTTGTGTCTCACTCGGTCCCTGTCTCTCTCTCTCAGTTTCAGTGGCTCTGTCGGTCCCTGTGACTCTCTCGGTACCTGTGTCTCTCTCTAGGTCCTTGTGTCTCTCCAGGTTCCTGTGTCTCTCTCTGGGTCCCTGTGTCTCACTCGGTCCCTGTCACTCTCTCGGTCCCTGTGTCTCATTCGGTCCCTGTGTCTCTCTCTCTCTCGGACCCTGTCTCTCTCTCTCTCTCTCGGTCCCTGTGTCTCTCTCGGTCGCTGTGTCTCACTCGGTCCCTGTGTCTCTCTCGGTCCCTGTGTCTCTCTCTCTCGTCCCTGTGTCTCTCTCCGTCACTATATCTCTCGCGGTCTCTGTGTCTCTCTCGGTCCCTGTGTCTCACTCGGTCCCTATCTCTCTCTCTCAGTTTCAGTGTCTCTCTCGGTCCCTGTGACTCTCTCTAGGTCCCTTTGTCTCTCTCTGGGTCCCTGTGTCTCTCTCTGGGTCCCTGTGTCTAACTCGGTCCCTGTCACTCTCTCAGTCCGTGTCTCTCTCGGTCCCTGTGTCTCTCTCGGTCCCGGTGTCTCTCTCGGTCCCTGTGTCTCTCTCTTGCTCCCTGTGTCTTTCTCGGTCCCTGTGTCTCATTCGGTCCCTGAGTCTCTCCCGGCCCCTGCCTCTCTCTCTCAGTCCCCGTGTCTCTTTCTCGTTCCCTGTGTCTCTCTCTCTCGGTCCCTATCTCTCTCTCTGTCCCGGTGTCTCTCCCTCTCGGTCACTCTGTCTCTCTCTCAGTCCATGTGTCTTTCTCGGTCCCTGTATCTCTCTCTCACCCCTGTGTCTCTCTCGGTCCTGGTGTCTCTCATGGTCCCTATGTCTCTCTCTCAGTCCCTGTGTCTCTCTCTCGGTGCCTGTGTCTCTCTCTCGGTCCCTGTGACTCTCTCAGTCCCTGTGTCTCTCTCGGTCCCTGTAACTCTCTCTCGGTCCCTGTGACTCGCTCAGTCCCTGTGTCTCTCACTCGGTCCCTGTGTCTCTCTGTCTCGGTCCCTGTGTCTCTCTCCCTCGGTCCCTGTGTCTCTCTCGGTCCCTGTGTCTCTCTCTCTCTCGGTCCCTGTGTCTCTCTCGGTCGCTGTGTCTCACTCGGTCCCTGTGTCTCTCTCGGTCCATGTGTCTCCCTCTCACTCCTGTGTCTCACTCGGTCCCTGTGTCTCTCTCGGTCCTTGTGTCTCTCTCTCGGTCCCTGTGTCTCTCTCTCTCAGTCCCTGTGTCACTCTCGGTCACTGTCTCGCTCTCGGTCCCTGTGTCTCTCTCGGTCCCTGTGTCTCTCTCGATCACTGTCTCGCTCTCGGTCCCTGTGTCTCTCTCGGTCCCTGTGTCTCACTCGGTCCCTGTGTCTCCCTCGGTCCTGGTGTCTCTCTCTCGGTCCTGTGTCTCTCTCTCTCAGTCCCTGTGTCTCTCTCGGTCACTGTCTCTCACTCGGTCCCTGTGTATCTCTCGTTCCATGTGGCTCCCTCTGACCCCTGTGTCTCTCTCTCCTTCCCTGTGTCTCTCTCGGTCCCTGTGTCTCTCTCTCAGCCCGTGTGTCTCTCTCGGTCCCTGTGTCTCTCTCTCGGTCCCTGTCTCTCTCTCTCGGTCACTGTGTCTCTGTCTCGGTCCCTGTGTTTCTCTCGGTCCCTTTGTCTCTCTCTCGGTCCCTGTGTCTCTGTCTCGGTCCCTGTGTCTCTCTCGGTCCCGATGTCTCTCTCGGTCCCAGTGTCTCTCTCTTGCTCCCTGTGTCTTTCTCGGTCCCTGTGTCTCAATCGGTCCCTGTGTCTCTCCCGGTCCCTGTCTCTCTCTCGGTCCCTGTGTCTGTCTCGGTCCCTGTATCTCTCTCTCACCCCTCTGTCTCTCTCGGTCCCTGTGTCTGTCTCGGTCCCTGTATCTCTCTCTCACCCCTCTGTCTCTCTCGGTCCTGGTGTCTCTCTTGGTCCCTGTGTCTCTCTCTCAGTCCCTGTGTCTCTCTCTCGGTCCCTGTGTCTCTCTCGGTCCCTGCGTCTCTCTCGTTCCCTCTGTCTCTCTCTAGGTCTTTGTGTCTCTCTCGGTCTCTGCGTCTCTCTTTGGGTCCCTGTGTCTCACTCGGACCCTGTGTCTCTCTCTCAGTCCCTGTATCTCTCTCTCGGTCCCTGTGTCTCTCTCGGTCCCTGTGTCTCTCTCGGTCCCTGTGATTCGCTCAGTCCCTGTGTCTCTCACTCGGTCCCTGTGTCTCTCTCTCGGTCCCTGTGTCTCTCTCTCTCGGTCCCTGTGTCTCTCTCTCTGTCCCTGACTCTCTCTCGGTCCCTGTGTCTCTCTCGGTCTCTGTGTCTCACACGGTCCCTGTGTCTCTCTCGGTCCCTGTGTCTCTCTCGTTCCCTGTCTTTCTCTCTCGGACGATTGTGTCTCTCTCTCGGTCCCTGTGTCTCACTCAGTCCCTGTGTCTCTCACTCCGTCCCTGTCTCTCTATTGGTCCCTGTGTCTCACTCGGTCCCTGTCTGTCTCTCTCAGTTTCAGTGTCTCTGTCGGTCCCTGTGTCTCTCTCTCGGTCCCTGTGTCTCTCTCTCAGTCCCTGTGTCTCTCTCTCGGTCCCTGTATCTCACTCGGTCCCTGTCACTCTCTCGGTCCCTGTGTCTCACTCGGTCCCTGTGTCTCTCTCTCGGTTCCTGTCTCTTTCTCTCGGTCCCTGTGTCTCTCCCGGTCCTGTCTCTCTCTCTCACCCCTGTGTCTCTCTCTCGGTCCCTGTGTCTCTCTCTCTCAGTCCCTGTGTCTCTCTCGCTCACTGTCTCTCACTCGGTCACTGTGTCTCTCTCGTTCCATGTGTTTCCCTCTCACCCCTGTGTCTCTCTCTCGGTCCCTGTGTCTCTCTCTCTCAGTCTCTGTGTCTCTCTCGGTCCCTGTGTCTCTCTCGGTCCTTGTGTCTCTCTCTCGGTCCCTGTGTCTCTCTCTCTCAGTCCCTGTGTCTCTCTCGCTCACTGTCTCTCTCTCGCTCACTGTCTCTCTCTCGGTCCCTGTGTCTCTCTCGGTCTCTGTGTCTCACTCGGTCCCTGTATCTCTCTCGGTCCCAGTGTCTCTCCCAGTCCCTGTTTCTCTCTCTCAGTCCCATTGTCTCTTTCTCTGTCCCGGTGTCTCTCTCTCGGTCACTGTGTCTCTCTCTCGATCCCTGTGTCTCTCTTGGTCCCTGTGTCTCTCTCGGTCCCTGTATCTCTCTCTCACCCCTGTGTCTCAGTCGGTCCCTGTGTCTCTCCCGGTCCCTGTCTCTCTCTCTCAGTCCCTGTGTCTCTTTCTCGATCCCTGTGTCTCTCTTGGTCCCTGTGTCTCTCTCGGTCCCCGTATCTCTCTCTCACCCCTGTGTCTCTCTCGGTCCCTGTGTCTCTCTATCGCTCCCTGTCTTTCTCTCTCAGACGATTGTGTCTCTCTCTCGGTCACTGTGTCTCAGTCGGTCCATGTGTTTCTCACTCGGTCCCTGTCTGTCTCTCGGTCCCTGTGTCTCACTCGGTCCCTGTCTCTCTCTCTCTCAGTTTCAGTGTCTCTGTCGGTGCCTGTGACTCTCTCGGTACCTGTGTCTCTCTCTAGGTCCTTGTGTCTCTCCAGGTCCCTGTGTCTCTCTCTGGGTCCCTGTGTCTCACTCGGTCCCTGTCACTCTCTCGGTCCCTGTGTCTCATTCGGTCCCTGTGTCTCTCTCGGTCCCTGTGTCTCTCTCTCTCGTCCCTGTGTCTCTCTCCGTCACTATATCTCTCGCGGTCTCTGTGTCTCTCTCGGACCCTGTCTCTCTCTCTCTCTCTCGGTCCCTGTGTCTCTCTCGGTCGCTGTGTCTCACTCGGTCCCTGTGTCTCTCTCGGTCCCTGTGTCTCTCTCTCTCGTCCCTGTGTCTCTCTCCGTCACTATATCTCTCGCGGTCTCTGTGTCTCTCTCGGTCCCTGTGTCTCACTCGGTCCCTATCTCTCTCTCTCAGTTTCAGTGTCTCTCTCGGTCCCTGTGTCTCTCTGTAGGTCCCTTTGTCTCTCTCTGGGTCCCTGTGTCTCTCTCTGGGTCCCTGTGTCTAACTCGGTCCCTGTTACTCTCTCAGTCCGTGTCTCTCTCGGTCCCTGTGTCTCTCTCGATCCCGGTGTCTCTCTCGGTCCCTGTGTCTCTCTCTTGCTCCCTGTGTCTTTCTCGGTCCCTGTGTCTCACTCGGTCCCTGTGTCTCTCCCAGTCCCTGTCTCTCTCTCTCAGTCCCTGTTTCTCTCTCTCTGTCACGGTGTCTCTCTCTCAGTCCCTATGTCTCTCTCGGTCCCTGTGTCTCGCTCTCGGTCCCTCTGTCTCTCTTGGTCCCTGTGTCTCTCTCGGTCCCTGTATCTCTCTCTCACCCCTGTGTCTCTCTCGGTCCTGGTGTGTCTCTTGGTCCCTGTGTCTCTCCCGGTCCCTGCCTCACTCTCTCAGTCCCTGTGGCACTTTCTCGGTCCCTGTGTCTCTCTCTCTCGGTCCCTGTCTCTCTCTCAGTCCGTGTGTCTCTCTCGGTCCCTGCATCTCTCTCTCACCCCTGTGTCTCTCTCGGTCCTGGTGTCTCTCATGGTCCCTATGTCTCTCTATCAGTCCCTCTGTCTCTCTCTCGGTGCCTGTGTCTCTCTCTCGGTCCCTGTGACTCTCTCAGTCCCTGTGTCTCTCTCGGTCCCTGTAACTCTCTCTCGGTCCCTGTGACTCGCTCAGTCCCTGTGTCTCTCACTCGGTCCCTGTGTCTCTCTGTCTCGGTCCCTGTTTCTCTCTCCCTCGGTCCCTGTGTCTCTCTCTCTCGGTCCCTGTGTCTCTCTCGGTCGCTGTGTCTCACTCGGTCCCTATGTCTCTCTCGGTCCATGTGTCTCCCTCTCACTCCTGTGTCTCACTCGGTCCCTGTGTCTCTCTCGGTCCTTGTGTCTCTCTCTCGGTCCCTGTGTCTCTCTCTCTCAGTCCCTGTGTCACTCTCGGTCACTGTCTCGCTCTCGATCCCTGTGTCTCTCTCGGTCCCTGTGTCTCTCTCGATCACTGTCTCGCTCTCGGTCCCTGTGTCTCACTCGGTCCCTGTGTCTCCCTCGGTCCTTGTGTCTCTCTCTCGGTCCCTGTGTCTCTCTCTCTCAGTCCCTGTGTCTCTCTCGGTCACTGTCTCTCACTCGGTCCCTGTGTATCTCTCGTTCCATGTGGCTCCCTCTGACCCCTGTGTCTCTCTCTCGGTCCCTGTGTCTCTCTCGGTCCCTGTGTCTCTCTCCTTCCCTGTGTCTCTCTCGGTCCCTGTGTCTCTCTCTCTCAGTCCCTGTGTCTCTCTCGGTCACTGTCTCTCTCTCGGTCCCTGTGTCTCCCTCTGACCCCTGTGTCTCTCTCTCGGTCCCTGTGTCTCTCTCGGTCCCTGTGTCTCTCTCCTTCCCTGTGTCTCTCTCGGTCCCTGTGTCTCTCTCTCTCAGTCCCTGTGTCTCTCGCGCTCACTGTCTCTCTCTCGCTCACTGTCTCTCTCTCGGTCCCTGTGTCTCTCTCGGTCTCTGTGTCTCACTCAGACCCTGTGTCTCTCTCGGTCCCAGTGTCTCTCCCGGTCCCTGTCTCTCTCTCTCAGTCACAGTGTCTCTTTCTCTGTCCCGGTGTCTCTCTCTCTCGGTCACTGAGTCTCTCTCTCGGTCCCTGTGTCTCTCTTGGTCCCTGTGTCTCTCTCGGTCCCTATATCTCTCTCTCACCCCTGTGTCTCACTTGGTCCCTGTGTCTCTCCCGGTCCCTGTCTCTCTCTCTCAATCCCTGTGTCTCTCTCTCGGTCCCTGTGTCTCTCTTCGTCCCTGTGTCTCTCTCGGTCCCTGTATCTCTCTCTCACCCCTGTGTCTCTCTCGGTCCTTGTGTCTCTCTCTCGGTCCTGGTGTCTCTCTCGGTCCCTGTGTCTCAGTCGGTCCATGTGTCTCTCACTCGGTCCCTGTCTCTCTCTCGGTCCCTGTGTCTCACTCGGTCCCTGGCTCTCTCTCTCAGTTTCAGTGTCTCTGTCGGTCCCTGTGACTCTCTCGGTACCTGTGTCTCTCTCTAGGCCCTTGTGTCTCTCCCGGTCCCTGTGTCTCTCTCTGGGTCCCTGTGTCTCACTCGGTCCCTGTCACTCTCTCGGTCCCTGTGTCTCACTCGGTCCCTGTGTCTCTCTCACTCTCGGACCCTGTCTCTCTCTCTCTCGGTCCCTGTGTCTCTCTCGGTCCCGATGTCTCTCTCGGTCCCTGTGTCTCTCTCTTGCTCCCTGTGTCTTTCTCGGTCCCTGTGTCTCACTCGGTCCCTGTGTCTCTCCCGGTCCCTGTCTCTCTCTCTCAGTCCCTGTTTCTCGCTCTCTGTCCCGGTGTCTCTCTCTCAGTCCCTGTGTCTCTCTCGGTCCCTGTGTCTCTCTCTCGGTCCCTGTGTCTCTCTTGGTCCCTGTGTCTCTCTCGTTCCCTGTATCTCTCTCTCACCCCTGTGTCTCTCTCGGTCCTGGTGTCTCTCATGGTCCCTATGTCTCTCTATCAGTCCATGTGTCTCTCTCTCAGTCACTGTGTCTCTCTCTCGGTGCCTGTGTCTCTCTCTCGGTCCCTGTGACTCTCTCAGTCCCTGTGTCTCTCTCGGTCCCTGTAACTCTCTCTCGGTCCCTGTGACTCTCTATCGGTCCCTGTGTCTCTCTCGGTCCCTGTGACTCGCTAAGTCCCTGTGTCTCTCACTCGTCCCTGTGTCTCTGTCTCGGTCCCTGTGTCTCTCTCCCTCGGTCCCTGTGTCTCTCTCGGTCCCTGTGTCTCTCTCTCTCGGTCCCTGTGTCTCTCTCGGTCGCTGTGTCTCTCTCGGTCCCTGTGTCTCTCTCTCGGTCCCTGTGTCTCCCTCGGTCCCTGTGTCTCTCTCGGTCCCTGTGTCTCTCTCTCTCGGTCCCTGTGTCTCTCTCGGTCGCTGTGTCTCACTCGGTCCCTGTGTCTCTCTCGGTCCATGTGTCTCCCTCTCACTCCTGTGTCTCACTCGGTCCCTGTGTCTCTCTCTCGGTCCTGTGTCTCTCTCTCTCAGTCCCTGTGTCACTCTCGGTCACTGTCTCGCTCTCGGTCCCTGTGTCTCTCTCGGTCCTTGTGTCTCTCTCTCGGTCCCTGTGTCTCTCTCTCTCAGTCCCTGTGTCACTCTCGGTCACTGTCTCGCTCTCGGTCCCTGTGTCTCTCTCGGTCCCTGTGTCTCTCTCGATCACTGTCTCGCTCTCGGTCCCTGTGTCTCTCTCGGTCCCTGTGTCTCACTCGGGTCCCTGTGTCTCCCTCGGTCCTTGTGTCTCTCTCTCTCGTTCCCTGTGTCTCTCACTCGGTCCCTGTGTCTCTCTCGTTCCATGTGTCTCCCTCTGACCCCTGTGTCTCTCTCTTGGTCCCTGTGTCTCTCTCACTCAGTCTCTGTGTCTCTCTCGGTCCCTGTGTCTCTCTCCTTCCCTGTGTCTCTCTCGGTCCCTGTGTCTCTCTCTCTCACTGTCTCTCTCTCGCTCACTGTCTCTCTCTCGGTCCCTGTGTCTCTCTCGGTCCCTGTGTCTCACTCAGTCCCTGTGTCTCTCTCGGTCCCAGTGTCTCTCCCGGTCCCTGTCTCTCTCTCAGTCCCTGTGTCTCTTTCTCTGTCCCTGTCTCTCTCTCTCAGTCCCTGTGTCTCTTTCTCGGTCCCTGTGTCTCTCTTGGTCCCTGTGTCTCTCTCGGTCCCCGTATCTCTCTCTCACTCCTGTGTCTCTCTCGGTCCCTGTGTCTCTCTATCGCTCCCTGTCTTTCTCTCTCGGACGATTGTGTCTCTCTCTCGGTCACTGTGTCTCAGTCGGTCCATGTGTTTCTCACTCGGTCCCTGTCTCTCTCTCGGTCCCTGTGTCTCACTCGGTCCCTGTCTCTCTCTCTCAGTTTCAGTGGCTCTGTCGGTCCCTGTGACTCTCTCGGTACCTGTGTCTCTCTCTAGGTCCTTGTGTCTCTCCAGGTCCCTGTGTCTCTCTCTGGGTCCCTGTGTCTCACTCGGTCCCTGTCACTCTCTCTGTCCCTGTGTCTCATTCGGTCCCTGTGTCTCTCTCTCTCTCTCGGACCCTGTCTGTCTCTTTCTCTCTCGGTCCCTGTCACTCTCTCTGTCCCTGTGTCTCATTCGGTCCCTGTGTCTCTCTCTCTCTCTCGGACCCTGTCTGTCTCTCTCTCTCTCGGTCCCTGTGTCTCTCTCGGTCCCTGTGTCTTTCTCGGTCCCTGTGTCTCACTCGGTCCCTGTGTCTCTCCCGGTCCCTGTCTCTCTCTCTCTCAGTCCCTGTTTCTCTCTCTCTGTCCCGGTGTCTCTCTCTCAGTCCCTATGTCTCTCTCGGTCCCTGTGTCTCTCTCTCGGTCCCTCTGTCTCTCTTGGTCCCTGTGTCTCTCTCGGTCCCTGTATCTCTCTCTCACCCCTGTGTCTCTCTCGGTCCTGGTGTGTCTCTTGGTCCCTGTGTCTCTCCCGGTCCCTGCCTCTCTCTCTTAGTCCATGTGTCTCTTTCTCGGTCCCTGTGTCTCTCTCTCTCGGTCCCTATCTCTCTCTCTGTCCCGGTGTCTCTCCCTCTCGGTCACTCTGTCTCTCTCTCAGTCCGTGTCTCTCTCTCGGTCCTTGTGTCTCTCTCTCGGTCCCTGTGTCTCTCTCTCTCTGTCCCTGTGTCACTCTCGGTCACTGTCTCGCTCTCGGTCCCTGTGTCTCTCTCGGTCCCTGTGTCTCTCTCGATCACTGTCTCGCTCTCGGTCCCTGTGTCTCTCTCGGTCCCTGTGTCTCACTCGGTCCCTGTGTCTCCCTCGGTCCTGGTGTCTCTCTCTCGGTCCCTGTGTCTCTCTCTCTCTCAGTCCCTGTGTCTCTCTCGGTCACTGTCTCTCACTCGGTCCCTGTGTATCTCTCGTTCCATGTGGCTCCCTCTGACCCCTGTGTCTCTCTCTCCTTCCCTGTGTCTCTCTCGGTCCCTGTGTCTCTGTCTCGGTCCCTGTGTTTCTCTCGGTCCCTTTGTCTCTCTCTCGGTCCCTGTGTCTCTGTCTCGGTCCCTGTGTCTCTCTCGGTCCCGATGTCTCTCTCGGTCCCAGTGTCTCTCTCTTGCTCTCTGTGTCTTTCTCGGTCCCTGTGTCTCAATCGGTCCCTGTGTCTCTCCCGGTCCCTGTCTCTCTCTCGGTCCCTGTGTCTGTCTCGGTCCCTGTATCTCTCTCTCACCCCTCTGTCTCTCTCGGTCCTGGTGTCTCTCTTGGTCCCTGTGTCTCTCTCTCAGTCCCTGTGTCTCTCTCTCAGTCCCTGTGTCTCTCTCTCGGTCCCTGTGTCTCTCTCAGTCCCGGTGTCTCTCTCGGGCCCTGTGTCTCTCTCTTGGTCCCTGTATCTCTCTCTCGGTCCCTGTGTCTCTCTCGGTCCCTGTGACTCGCTCAGTCCCTGTGTCTCTCACTCGGACCCTGTGTCTCTCTCTCGGTCCGTGTGTCTATCTCTCTCGGTCCCTGTGTCTCTCTCTCGGTCCCTGTGTCTCTCTCGGTCCCTGCGTCTCTCTCGTTCCCTCTGTCTCTCTCTAGGTCTTTGTGTCTCTCTCGGTCTCTGCGTCTCTCTTTGGGTCCCTGTGTCTCACTCGGACCCTGTGTCTCTCTCTCGGTCCCTGTATCTCTCTCTCGGTCCCTGTGTCTCTCTCGGTCCCTGTGATTCGCTCAGTCCATGTGTCTCTCACTCGGTCCCTGTGTCTCTCTCTCGGTCCCTATGTCTCTCTCTCTCGGTCCCTGTGTCTCTCTCTCTGTCCCTGTCTCTCTCTCGGTCCCTGTGTCTCTCTCGGTCTCTGTGTCTCACACGGTCCCTGTGTCTCTCTCGGTCCCTGTGTCTCTCTCGTTCCCTCTGTCTCTCTCTCGCTCCCTGTCTTTCTCTCTCGGACGATTGTGTCTCTCTCTCGGTCCCTGTGTCTCACTCAGTCCCTGTGTCTCTCACTCCGTCCCTGTCTCTCTCTTGGTCCCTGTGTCTCACTCGGTCCCTGTCTGTCTCTCTCAGTTTCCGTGTCTCTGTCGGTCCCTGTGTGTCTCTCTCGGTCCCTGTGTCTCTCTCTCAGTCCCTGTGTCTCTCTCGGTCCCTGTGTCTCCCTCTCGGTCCCTGTATCTCACTCGGTCCCTGTCACTCTCTCGGTCCCTGTGTCTCACTCGGACCCTGTGTCTCTCTCTCGGTTCCTGTCTCTCTCTCTCGGTCCCTGTCTATCTCTCGGACCCTGTCTCTTTCTCTCGGTCCCTGTGTCTCTCTCGGTCCCTGTGTCTCTCCCGGTCCTGTCTCTCTCTCTCACCCCTGTGTCTCTCTCTCGGTCCCTGTGTCTCTCTCTCTCAGTCCCTGTGTCTCTCTCGCTCACTGTCTCTCACTCGGTCACTGTGTCTCTCTCGTTCCATGTGTTTCCCTCTCACCCCTGTGTCTCTCTCTCGGTCCCTGTGTCTCTCTCTCTCAGTCTCTGTGTCTCTCTCGGTCCCTGTGTCTCTCTCGGTCCTTGTGTCTCTCTCTCGGTCCCTGTGTCTCTCTCTCTCAGTCCCTGTGTCTCTCTCGGTCACTGTCTCTCTCTCGCTCACTGTCTCTCTCTCGGTCCCTGTGTCTCTCTCGGTCTCTGTGTCTCACTCGGTCCCTGTATCTCTCTCGGTACAAGTGTCTCTCCCAGTCCCTGTTTCTCTCTCTCAGTCCCATTGTCTCTTTCTCTGTCCCGGTGTCTCTCTCTCGGTCACTGTGTCTCTCTCTCGATCCCTGTGTCTCTCTTGGTCCCTGTGTCTCTCTCGGTCCCTGTATCTCTCTCTCACCCGTGTCTCAGTCGGTCCCTGTGTCTCTCCCGGTCCCTGTCTCTCTCTCTCTCAGTCCCTGTGTCTCTTTCTCGATCCCTGTGTCTCTCTTGGTCCCTGTGTCTCTCTCGGTCCCCGTATCTCTCTCTCACCCCTGTGTCTCTCTCGGTCCCTGTGTCTCTCTATCGCTCCCTGTCTTTCTCTCTCAGACGATTGTGTCTCTCTCTCGGTCACTGTGTCTCAGTCGGTCCATGTGTTTCTCACTCGGTCCCTGTCTCTCTCTCGGTCCCTGTGTCTCACTCGGTCCCTGTCTCTCTCTCTCTCAGTTTCAGTGTCTCTGTCAGTCCCTGTGACTCTCTCGGTACCTGTGTCTCTCTCTAGGTCCTTGTGTCTCTCCAGGTCCCTGTGTCTCTCTCTGGGTCCCTGTGTCTCACTCGGTCCCTGTCACTCTCTCGGTCCCTGTGTCTCATTCGGTCCCTGTGTCTCTCTCTCTCTCGGACCCTGTCTCTCTCTCTCTCTCTCGTCCCTGTGTCTCTCTCGGTCGCTGTGTCTCACTCGGTCCCTGTGTCTCTCTCGGTCCCTGTGTCTCTCTCTCTCGTCCCTGTGTCTCTCTCCGTCACTATATCTCTCGCGGTCTCTGTGTCTCTCTCGGTCCCTGTGTCTCACTCGGTCCCTATCTCTCTCTCTCAGTTTCAGTGTCTCTCTCGGTCCCTGTGTCTCTCTCTAGGTCCCTTTGTCTCTCTCTGGGTCCATGTGTCTCTCTCTGGGTCCCTGTGTCTAACTCGGTCCCTGTCACTCTCTCAGTCCGTGTCTCTCTCGGTCCCTGTGTCTCTCTCGGTCCCGTGTCTCTCTCGGTCCCTGTGTCTCTCTCTTGCTCCCTGTGTCTTTCTCGGTCCCTGTGTCTCACTCGGTCCCTGTGTCTCTCCCGGTCCCTGTCTCTCTCTCTCAGTCCCTGTTTCTCTCTCTCTGTCCCGGTGTCTCTCTCTCAGTCCCTATGTCTCTCTCGGTCCCTGTGTCTCTCTCTCGGTCCCTCTGTCTCTCTTGGTCCCTGTGTCTCTCTCGGTCCCTGTATCTCTCTCTCACCCCTGTGTCTCTCTCGGTCCTGGTGTGTCTCTTGGTCCCTGTGTCTCTCCCGGTCCTGCCTCACTCTCTCAGTCCCTGTGTCTCTTTCTCGGTCCCTGTGTCTCTCTCTCTCGGTCCCTATCTCTCTCTCTGTCCCGGTGTCTCTCCCTCTCGGTCACTCTGTCTCTTTCTCAGTCCGTGTGTCTCTCTCGGTCCCTGTATCTCTCTCTCACCCCTGTGTCTCTCTCGGTCCTGGTGTCTCTCATGGTCCCTATATCTCTCTATCAGTCCCTGTGTCTCTCTCTCGGTGCCTGTGTCTCTCTCTCGGTCCCTGTGACTCTCTCTGTCCCTGTGTCTCTCTCGGTCCCTGTAACTCTCTCTCGGTCCCTGTGACTCGCTCAGTCCCTGTGTCTCTCACTCGGTCCCTGTGTCTCTCTGTCTCGGTCCCTGTTTCTCTCTCCCTCGGTCCCTGTGTCTCTCTCGGTCCCTGTGTCTCTCTCTCTCGGTCCCTGTGTCTCTCTCGGTCGCTGTGTCTCACTCGGTCCCTGTGTCTCTCTCGGTCCATGTGTCTCCCTCTCACTCCTGTGTCTCACTCGGTCCCTGTGTCTCTCTCGGTCCTTGTGTCTCTCTCGCGGTCCCTGTGTCTCTCTCTCTCAGTCCCTGTGTCACTCTCGGTCACTGTCTCGCTCTCGGTCCCTGTGTCTCTCTCGGTCCCTGTGTCTCTCTCGATCACTGTCTCGCTCTCGGTCCCTGTGTCTCACTCGGTCCCTGTGTCTCACTCGGTCCCTGTGTCTCCCTCGGTCCTTGTGGTCTCTCTCTCGGTCCCTGTGTCTCTCTCTCTCAGTCCCTGTGTCTCTCTCGGTCACTGTCTCTCACTCGGTCCCTGTGTATCTCTCGTTCCATGTGGCTCCCTCTGACCCCTGTGTCTCTCTCTCGGTCCCTGTGTCTCTCTCAGTCCCTGTGTCTCTCTCCTTCCCTGTGTCTCTCTCCGTCCCTGTGTCTCTCTCTCTCAGTCCCTGTGTCTCTCTCGCTCACTGTCTCTCTCTCGGTCCCTGGGTCTCCCTCTGACCCCTGTGTCTCTCTCTCGGTCCCTGTGTCTCTATCGGTCCCTGAGTCTCTCTCCTTCCCTGTGTCTCTCTCGGTCCCTGTGTCTCTCTCTCTCAGTCCCTGTGTCTCTCGCGCTCACTGTCTCTCTCTCGCTCACTGTCTCTCTCTCGGTCCCTGTGTCTCTCTCGGTCTCTGTGTCTCACTCAGACCCTGTGTCTCTCTCGGTCCCAGTGTCTCTCCCGGTCCCTGTCTCTCTCTCTCAGTCACAGTGTCTCTTTCTCTGTCCCGGTGTCTCTCTCTCGGTCACTGAGTCCTCTCTCTCGGTCCCTGTGTCTCTCTTGGTCCCTGTGTCTCTCTCGGTCCCTATATCTCTCTCTCACCCCTGTGTCTCACTCGGTCCCTGTGTCTCTCCCGGTCCCTGTCTCTCTCTCTCAATCCCTGTGTCTCTCTCTCGGTCCCTGTGTCTCTCTTCGTCCCTGTGTCTCTCTCGGTCCCTGTATCTCTCTCTCACCCCTATGTCTCTCTCGGTCCTTGTGTCTCTCTCTCGGTCCTGGTGTCTCTCTCGGTCCCTGTGTCTCAGTCGGTCCATGTGTCTCTCACTCGGTCCCTGTCTCTCTCTCGGTCCCTGTGTCTCACTCGTCCCTGTCTCTCTCTCTCAGTTTCAGTGTCTCTGTCGGTCCCTGTGACTGTCCCGGTACCTGTGTCTCTCTCTAGGTCCTTGTGTCTCTCCCGGTCCCTGTGTCTCTCTCTGGGTCCCTGTGTCTCACTCGGTCCCTGTCACTCTCTCGGTCCCTGTGTCTCACTCGGTCCCTGTGTCTCTCTCACTCTCGGACCATGTCTGTCTCTCTCTCGGTCCCTGTGTCTCTCTCGGTCCCGATGTCTCTCTCGGTCCCTGTGTCTCTCTCTTGCTCCCTGTGTCTTTCTCGGTCCCTGTGTCTCTCCCGGTCCCTGTCTCTCTCTCTCTGTCCCTGTTTCTCGCTCTCTGTCCCGGTGTCTCTCTCTCAGTCCCTGTGTCTCTCTCGGTCCCTGTGTCTCTCTCTCGGTCCCTGTGTCTCTCTTGGTCCCTGTGTCTCTCTCGTTCCCTGTATCTCTCTCTCACCCCCTGTGTCTCTCTCGGTCCTGGTGTCTCTCATGGTCCCTATGTCTCTCTATCAGTCCCTGTGTCTCTCTCTCTCAGTCACTGTGTCTCTCTCTCGGTGCCTGTGTCTCTCTCTCGGTCCCTGTGACTCTCTCAGTCCCTGTGTCTCTCTCGGTCCCTGTAACTCTCTCTCGGTCCCTGTGACTCTCTCTCGGTCCCTGTGTCTCTCTCGGTCCCTGTGACTCGCTAAGTCCCTGTGTCTCTCACTCGTCCCTGTGTCTCTGTCTCGGTCCCTGTGTCTCTCTCCCTCGGTCCCTGTGTCTCTCTCGGTCCCTGTGTCTCTCTCTCTCGGTCCCTGTGTCTCCCTCGGTCCCTGTGTCTCCCTCGGTCCTGTGTCTCTCTCGGTCCCTGTGTCTCTCTCTCTCGGTCCCTGTGTCTCTCTCGGTCGCTGTGTCTCACTCGGTCCCTGTGTCTCTCTCGGTCCATGTGTCTCCCTCTCACTCCTGTGTCTCACTCGGTCCCTGTGTCTCTCTCTCGGTCCCTGTGTCTCTCTCTCTCAGTCCCTGTGTCACTCTCGGTCACTGTCTCGCTCTCGGTCCCTGTGTCTCTCTCGGTCCTTGTGTCTCTCTCTCGGTCCCTGTGTCTCTCTCTCTCAGTCCCTGTGTCACTCTCGGTCACTGTCTAGCTCTCGGTCCCTGTGTCTCTCTCGGTCCCTGTGTCTCTCTCGATCACTGTCCTCGCTCTCGGTCCCTGTGTCTCTCTCGGTCCCTGTGTCTCACTCGGTCCCTGTGTCTCCCTCGGTCCTTGTGTCTCTCTCTCGTTCCCTGTGTCTCTCACTCGGTCCCTGTGTCTCTCTCGTTCCATGTGTCTCCCTCTGACCCCTGTGTCTCTCTCTCGGTCCCTGTGTCTCTCTCTCTCAGTCTCTGTGTCTCTCTCGGTCCCTGTGTCTCTCTCCTTCCCTGTGTCTCTCTCGGTCCCTGTGTCTCTCTCTCTCTCACTGACTCTCTCTCGCTCACTGTCTCTCACTCGGTCCCTGTGTCTCTCTCGGTCTCTGTGTCTCACTCAGTCCCTGTGTCTCTCTCGGTCCCAGTGTCTCTCCCGGTCCCTGTCTCTCTCTCTCAGTCCCTGTGTCTCTTTCTCTGTCCCGGTGTCTCTCTCTCGGTCACTGTGTCTCTCTCTCGGTCCTGTGTCTCTCTTGGTCCCTGTGTCTCTCTCGGTCCCTGTCTCTCTCTCTCAGTCCCTGTGTCTCTTTCTCGGTCCCTGTGTCTCTCTTGGTCCCTGTGTCTCTCTCGGTCCCCGTATCTCTCTCTCACTCCTGTGACTCTCTCGGTCCCTGTGTCTCTCTATCGCTCCCTGTCTTTCTCTCTCGGACGATTGTGTCTCTCTCTCGGTCACTGTGTCTCAGTCGGTCCATGTGTTTCTCACTCGGTCCCTGTCTCTCTCTCGGTCCCTGTGTCTCACTCGGTCCCTGTCTCTCTCTCTCAGTTTCAGTGGCTCTGTCGGTCCCTGTGACTCTCTCGGTACCTGTGTCTCTCTCTCGGTCCTTGTGTCTCTCCAGGTCCCTGTGTCTCTCTCTGGGTCCCTGTGTCTCACTCGGTCCCTGTCACTCTCTCTGTCCCTGTGTCTCATTCGGTCCCTGTGTCTCTCTCTCTCTCTCGGACCCTGTCTGTCTCTCTCTCTCTCGGTCCCTGTGTCTCTCTCGGTCGCTGTGTCTCACTCGGTCCCTGTGTATCTCTCGGTCCCTGTGTCTCTCTCTCTCTCGTCCCTGTGTCTCTCTCCGTCACTATATCTCTCGCGGTCTCTGTGTCTCTCTCGGTCCCTGTGTCTCACTCGGTCCCTATCTCTCTCTCTCAGTTTCAGTGTCTCTCTCGGTCCCTGTGTCTCTCTCTAGGTCCCTTTGTCTCTCTCTGGGTTCCTGTGTCTCTCTCTGGGTCCCTGTGTCTAACTCGGTCCCTGTCACTCTCTCAGTCCGTGTCTCTCTCGGTCCCTGTGTCTCTCTCGGTCCCGGTGTCTCTCTCGGTCCCTGTGTCTCTCTCTTGCTCCCTGTGTCTTTCTCGGTCCCTGTGTCTCACTCGGTCCCTGTGTCTCTCCCGGTCCCTGTCTCTCTCTCTCTCTCAGTCCCTGTTTCTCTCTCTCTGTCCCGGTGTCTCTCTCTCAGTCCCTATGTCTCTCTCGGTCCCTGTGTCTCTCTCTCGGTCCCTCTGTCTCTCTTGGTCCCTGTGTCTCTCTCGGTCCCTGTATCTCTCTCTCACCCCTGTGTCTCTCTCGGTCCTGGTGTGTCTCTTGGTCCCTGTGTCTCTCCCGGTCCCTGCCTCTCTCTCTCAGTCCCTGTGTCTCTTTCTCGGTCCCTGTGTCTCTCTCTCTCGGTCCCTATCTCTCTCTCTGTCCCGGTGTCTCTCCCTCTCGGTCACTCTGTCTCTCTCTCAGTCCGTGTGTCTCTCTCGGTCCCTGTATCTCTCTCTCACCCCTGTGTCTCTCTCGGTCCTGGTGTCTCTCATGGTCCCTATGTCTCTCTATCAGTCCCTGTGTCCCTCTCTCAGTCACTGTGTCTCTCTCTCGGTGCCTGTGTCTCTCTCTCGGTCCCTGTGACTCACTCAGTCCCTGTGTCTCTCTCGGTCCCTGTAACTCTCTCTCGGTCCCTGTGACTCGCTCAGTCCCTGTGTCTCTCACTCGGTCCCTGTGTCTCTCTGTCTCGGTCCCTGTGTCTCTCTCCCTCGGTCCCTGTGTCTCTCTCGGTCCCTGTGTCTCTCTCTCTCGGTCCCTGTGTCTCTCTCGGTCGCTGTGTCTCACTCGGTCCCTGTGTCTCTCTCGGTCCATGTGTCTCCCTCTCACTCCTGTGTCTCACTCGGTCCCTGTGTCTCTCTCGGTTCTTGTGTCTCTCTCTCGGTCCCTGTGTCTCTCTCTCTCAGTCCCTGTGTCACTCTCGGTCACTTTCTCGCTCTCGGTCCCTGTGTCTCTCTCGGGCCCTGTGTCTCTCTCGATCACTGTCTCGCTCTCGGTCCCTGTGTCTCTCTCGGTCCCTGTGTCTCACTCGGTCCCTGTGTCTCCCTCGGTCCTTGTGTCTCTCTCTCGGTCCCTGTGTCTCTCTCTCTCAGTCCCTGTGTCTCTCTCGGTCACTGTCTCTCACTCGGTCCCTGTGTATCTCTCGTTCCATGTGGCTCCCTCTGACCCCTGTGTCTCTCTCTCGGTCCCTGTGTCTCTGTCGGTCCCTGTTTTCTCTCTCTCAGTCCCTGTGTCTCTCTCGCTCACTGTCTCTCTCTCGGTCCCAGTGTCTCTCCCGGTCCCTGTCTCTCTATCTCAGTCACAGTGTCTCTTTCTCTGTCCCGGTGTCTCTCTCTCGGTCACTGTGTCTCTCTCTCGGTCCCTGTGTCTCTCTTGGTCCCTGTGTCTCTCTCGGTCCCTATATCTCTCTCTCACCCCTGTGTCTCACTCGGTCCCTGTGTCTCTCCCGGTCCCTGTCTCTCTCTCTCACCCCTGTGTCTCTCTCTCGGTCCCTGTGTCTCTCTCTCTCAGTGCCTGTGTCTCTCTCGCTCACTGTCTCTCACTCGGTCCCTGTCTCTCTCTCAGTCCCTGTGTCTCTCTCTCGGTCCCTGAGTCTCTCTCTCTCAGTCTCTGTGTCTCTCTCGGTCCCTGTGTCTCTCTCGGTCCTTGTGTCTCTCTCTTGGTCCCTGTCTCTCTCTCTCGGTCCCTGTCTCTCTCTCTGACCCTGTCTCTCTCCCTCGGTCCCTGTGTCTCACTTGGTCCCTGTTTCTCTCTCTCGGTCCCTGTCTATATCTCGGACCCTGTCTCTCTCTCTCGGTCCCTGTGTCTCTCTCTCTGTCACTGTGTTTCTCTCGGTCCCTGTGTCTCTCTCGGTCCCGGTGTGTCGCTCGATCCCTGTGTCTCTCTCTTGCTCCCTGTGTCTCTCCCGGTCCCTGTCTCTCTCTCTCACCCCTGTGTCTCTCTCTCGGTCCCTGTGTCTCTCTCTCTCAGTCCCTGTGTCTCTCTCGCTCACTGTCTCTCTCTCGGTCCCTGTGTCTCTCTCGTTCCATGTGTTTCCCTCTCACCCCTGTGTCTCTCTCTCGGTCCCTGTGTCTCTCTCTCTCAGTCTCTGTGTCTCTCTCGGTCCCTGTGTCTCTCTCGGCCCTTGTGTCTCTCTCTCGGTCCCCGTGACTCTCTCTCTCAGTCCCTGTGTCTCTCTCGCTCACTGTCTCTCTCTCGCTCACTGTCTCACTCTCGGTCCCTGTGTCTCTCTCGGTCTCTGTGTCTCACTCGGTCCCTGTGTCTCTCTCAGTCCCATTGTCTCTTTCTCTGTCCCGGTGTCTCTCTCTCAGTCACTGTGTCTCTCTCTCGATCCCTGTGTCTCTCTTGGTCCCTGTGTCTCTCTCGGTCCCTGTATCTCTCTCTCACCCCTGTGTCTCTCTCAGCCCCTGTGTCTCTCTCTCGGTCCTGGTGTCTCTCTCGGTCCCTTTGTCTCTCTCTCGCTCCTTGTCTTTCTCTCTCGGACGATTGTGTCTCTCTCTCGGTCACTGTGTCTCAGTCGGTCCCTGTGTCTCTCACTCGGTCCCTGTCTCACTCTCCGTCCCTGTGTCTCACTCGGTCCCTGTCTCTCTCTCTCAGTTTCACTGTCTGTCTGGGTCCCTGTGTCTCACTCGGTCACTGTGTCTCTCTCTCAGTCCGTGTGTCTCTATCGGTCCCTGTATCTCTCTCTCACCCCTGTGTCTCTCTCGGTCCTGGTGTCTCTCTTGGTCCCTATGTCTCTCTATCAGTCCCTGTGTCTCTCTCTCAGTCACTGTGTCTCTCTCTCGGTGCCTGTGTCTCTCTCTCGGTCCCTGTGACTCTCTCAGTCCCTGTGTCTCTCTCGGTCCCCTGTGTCTCTCTCTTGGTCCCAGTGTCTCTCTCTCGGTCCCTGTGTCTCTCTCTCGGTCCCTGTGTCTCTCTCGGTCCCTGTGTCTCTCTCTCGGTCCCTGTGTCTCTCTCTCGGTCCCGGTTTCTCTCTCGGTCCCTGTGACTCGCTCAGTCCCTGTGTCTCTCACTCGGTCCCTGTGTCTCTCTCCCTTGGTCCCTGTGTCTCACTCGGTCCCTGTGTCTCTCTCTCTCAGTCCCTGTGTCTCTCTCAGTCCCTGTGTCTCTTTCGGTCCCTGTGTCTCTCTCGGTCCTTGTGTCTCTCTCTCGGTCCCTGTGTCTCTCTCGGTCCCTGTGTCTCTCTCTCGGTCCGTGTGTCTCTCTCGGTCCCTGTGTCTCGCTCTCGGTCCTTGTGTCTCTCACTCGGTCCCTGTGTCTCTCTCGGTCCCTGTGTCTCTCTCTCAGTCCCTGTGTCTCTCTCGGTCACTGTCTCGCTCTCGGTCCCTGTGTCTCTCTCGGTCCCTGTGTCTCTCTCGATCACTGTCTCGCTCTCGGTCCCTGTCTCTCTCTCGGTCCCTGTGTCTCCCTCGGTCCTTGTGTCTCTCTCTCGGTCCCTGTGTCTCTCTGTCTCAGTCCCTGTGTCTCTCTCGGTCACTGTCTCTCACTCGGTCCCTGTGTATCTCTCGTTCCATGTGGCTCCCTCTGACCCCTGTGTCTCTCTCTCGGTCCCTGTGTCTCTCTCGGTCCCTGTGTCTCTCTCTCTCAGTCCCTGTGTCTCTCTCGCTCACTGTCTCTCTCTCGGTCCCAGTGTCTCTCCCGGTCCCTGTCTCTCTATCTCAGTCACAGTGTCTCTTTCTCTGTCCCGGTGTCTCTCTCTCGGTCACTGTGTCTCTCTCTCGGTTCCTGTGTCTCTCTTGGTCCCTGTGTCTCTCTCGGTCCCAATATCTCTCTCTCACCCCTGTGTCTCACTCGGTCCCTATGTCTCTCTCTCTCACCCCTGTGTCTCTCTCTCGGTCCCTGTGTCTCTCTCTCTCAGTGCCTGTGTCTCTCTCGCTCACTGTCTCTCACTCGGTCCGTGTGTCTCTCTCGTTCCATGTGTTTCCCTCTCACCCCTGTGTCTCTGTCTCGGTCCCTGTGTCTCTCTCTCTCAGTCTCTGTGTCTCTCTCGGTCCCTGTGTCTCTCTCGGTCCTTGTGTCTCTCTCTTGGTCCCTGTCTCTCTCTCTCGGTCCCTGTCTCTCTCTCGGACCCTGTCTCTCTCCCTCGGTCCCTGTGTCTCACTTGGTCCCTGTTTCTCTCTCTCGGACCCTGTCTCTCTCTCTCGGTCCCTGTGTCTCTCTCTCTCTGTCACTGTGTTTCTCTCGGTCCCTGTGTCTCTCTCTCACCCCTGTGTCTCTCTCTCGGTCCCTGTGTCTCTCTCTCTCAGTCCCTGTGTCTCTCTCGCTCACTGTCTCTCTCTCGGTCCCTGTGTCTCTCTCTCGGTCCCTGTGTCTCTCTCTCTCAGTCTCTGTGTCTCTCTCGGTCCCTGTGTCTCTCTCGGCCCTTGTGTCTCTCTCTCGGTCCCTGTGACTCTCTCTCTCAGTCCCCGTGTCTCTCTCGCTCACTGTCTCTCTCTCGCTCACTGTCTCACTCTCGGTCCCTGTGTCTCTCTCGGTCTCTGTGTCTCACTCGGTCCCTGTGTCTCTCTCAGTCCCATTGTCTCTTTCTCTGTCCCGGTGTCTCTCTCTCAGTCACTGTGTCTCTCTCTCGATCCCTGTGTCTCTCTTGGTCCCTGTGTCTCTCTCGGTCCCTGTATCTCTCTCTCACCCCTGTGTCTCTCTCAGTCCCTGTGTCTCTCTCTCGGTCCTGGTGTCTCTCTCGGTCCCTGTGTCTCTCTCTCGCTCCTTGTCTTTCTCTCTCGGACGATTGTGTCTCTCTCTCGGTCACTGTGTCTCAGTCGGTCCCTGTGTCTCTCACTCGGTCCCTGTCTCACTCTCGGTCCCTGTGTCTCACTCGGTCCCTGTCTCTCTCTCTCAGTTTCACTGTCTCTCTGGGTCCCTGTGTCTCACTCGGTCACTGTGTCTCTCTCTCAGTCCGTGTGTCTCTATCGGTCCCTGTATCTCTCTCTCACCCCTGTGTCTCTCTCGGTCCTGGTGTCTCTCTTGGTCCCTATGTCTCTCTATCAGTCCCTGTGTCTCTCTCTCAGTCACTGTGTCTCTCTCTCGGTGCCTGTGTCTCTCTCTCGGTCCCTGTGACTCTCTCAGTCCCTGTGTCTCTCTTGGTCCCTGTGTCTCTCTCTTGGTCCCTGTGTCTCTCTCTCGGTCCCTGTGTCTCTCTCTCGGTCCCTGTGTCTCTCTCGGTCCCTGTGTATCTCTCTCGGTCCCTGTGTCTCTCTCTCGGTCCCGGTGTCTCTCTCGGTCCCTGTGACTCGCTGAGTCCCTGTGTCTCTCACTCGGTCCCTGTGTCTCTCTCTCGGTCCCTGTGTCTCTCTCCCTTGGTCCCTGTGTCTCACTCGGTCCCTGTGTCTCTCTCTCTCGGTCCCTGTGTCTCTCTCAGTCCCTGTGTCTCATTCGGTCCCTGTGTCTCTCTCGGTCCTTGTGTCTCTCTCTCGGTCCCTGTGTCTCTCTCGGTCCCTGTGTCTCTCTCTCGGTCCCTGTGTCTCTCTCGGTCCCTGTGTCTCTCTCTCAGTCCCTGTGTCTCTCTCGGTCCCTGTCTCTCTCTCTCGGTCCCTGTCTCTCTCTCGGACCCTGTCTCTCTCCCTCGGTCCCTGTGTCTCACTTGGTCCCTGTTTCTCTCTATCGGTCCCTGTCTATCTCTCGGACCCGTCTCTCTCTCTCGGTCCCTGTGTCTCTCTCTCTGTCACTGTGATTCTCTCCGTCCCTGTGTCTCTCTCGGTCCCGGTGTCTCGCTCGATCGCTGTGTCTCTCTCTTGCTCCCTGTGTCTTTCTCGGTCCCTGTGTCTCTCTCTCGGTCCCTGTGTCTCTCCAGGTCCCTGTCTCTCTCTCTCACCCCTGTGTCTCTCTCTCGGTCCCTGTGTCTCTCTCTCTCAGTGCCTGTGTCTCTCTCGCTCACTGTCTCTCACTCGGTCCGTGTGTCTCCCTCGTTCCATGTGTTTCCCTCTCACCCCTGTGTCTCTCTCTCGGTCCCTGTGTCTCTCTCTCTCAGTCTCTGTGTCTCTCTCGGTCCCTGTGTCTCTCTCGGCCCTTGTGTCTCTCTCTCGGTCCCTGTCTCTCTCTCTCGGTCCCTGTCTCTCTCTCGGACCCTGTCTCTCTCTCTCGGTCCCTGTTTCTCTCTCTCGGTCCCTGTCTATATCTCGGACCCTGTCTCTCTCTCTCGGTCCCTGTGTCTCTCTCTCTGTCACTGTGTTTCTCTCGGTCCCTGTGTCTCTCTCGGTCCCGGTGTGTCGCTCGATCCCTGTGTCTCTCTCTTGCTCCCTGTGTCTTTCTCGGTCCCTGAGTCTCTCCCGGTCCCTGTCTCTCTCTCTCACCCCTGTGTCTCTCTCTCGGTCCCTGTGTCTCTCTCTCTCAGTCCCTGTGTCTCTCTCGTTCCATGTGTTTTCCTCTCACCCCTGTGTCTCTCTCTCGGTCCCTGTGTCTCTCTCTCTCAGTCTCTTTGTCTCTCTCGGTCCCTGTGTCTCTCTCGGTCCTTGTGTCTCTCTCTCGGTCCCTGTGTCTCTCTCGGTCCCTGTGTCTCTCTCGGTCCTTGTGTCTCTCTCTCGGTCCCTGTGTCTCTCTCTCTCGCTCACTGTCTCTCTCTCGCTCACTGTCTCTCTCTCGGTCCCTGTGTCTCTCTCGGTCTCTGTGTCTCTCTCTCGATCCCTGTGTCTCTCTTGGTCCCTGTGTCTCTCTCGGTCCCTGTATCTCTCTCTCACCCCTTTGTCTCACTCGGTCCCTGTGTCTCTCCCGGTCCCTGTCTCTCTCTCTCAGTCCCTGTGTATCTTTCTCTGTCCCGGTGTCTCTCTATCGGTCACTGTGTCTCTTTCTCGGTCCCTGTGTCTCTCTTGGTCCCTGTGTCTCTCTCGGTCCCTGTATCTCTCTCTCACCCCTGTGTCTCTTTCAGTCCCTGTGTCTCTCTCTCGGTCCTGGTGTCTCTCTCGGACCCTGTGTCTCTCTCTGTCAGTCCCTGTGTCTCTCTCGCTCACTGTCTCTCTCTCGCTCACTGTCTCTCTCTCGGTCCCTGAGTCTCTCTCGGTCTCTGTGTCTCACTCAGTCCCTGTGTCTCTCTCGGTCCCAGTGTCTCTCCCAGTCCCTGTCTCTCTCTCTCAGTCCCTGTGTCTCTTTCTCTGTCCCGGTGTCTCTCTCTCAGTCACTGTGTCTCTCTCTTGGTCCCTGTGTCCCACTGGGTCCCTGTGTCTCTCCCGGTCCCTGTCTCTCTCTCTCAATCCCTGTGTCTCTCTCTCGGTCCCTGTGTCTCTCTTCGTCCCTGTGTCTCTCTCGGTCCCTGTATCTCTCTCTCACCCCTGTGTCTCTCTCAGTCCCTGTGTCTCTCTCTCGGTCCTGGTGTCTCTCTCGGTCCCTGTGTCTCTCTCTCGCTCCCTGTCTTTCTCTCTCGGACGATTGTGTCTCTCTCTCGGTCCCTGTGTCTCACTAGGTCCCTGTCTCTCTCTCTCAGTTTCAGTGTCTCTGTCGGTCCCTGTGACTATCTCGGTACATGTGTCTCTCTCTAGGTCCTTGTGTCTCTCCCGGTCCCTGTGTCTCTCTCTGCGTCCCTGTGTCTCACTCGGTCCCTGTCACTATCTCGGTCCCTGTGTCTCTCTCGGTCCCGGTGTCTCTCTCGGTCCCTGTGTCTCTCTCGGTCCCTGTGTCTCTCTCTTACTCCCTGTGTCATTCTCGGTCCCTGTGTCTCACTCGGTCCCTGTGTCTCTCCCGGTCCCTGTCTCTCTCTCTTTCAGTCCCTGTTTCTCTCTCTCTGTCCCTGTGTCTCTCTCTCGGACACTGTGTCTCTCTCTCGGTCCCTGTGTCTCTCTCCCTCGGTCCCTGTGTCTCTCTCGGTCCCTGTGACTCGCTCAGTCCCTGTGTCTCTCACTCGGTCCCTGTGTCTCTCTGTCTCGGTCCCTGTGTCTCTCTCTCTCGGTCCCTGTGTCTCTCTCGGTCGCTGTGTCTCACTTGGTCCCTGTGTCTCTCTCGGTCCATGTGTCTCCCTCTCACTCCTGTGTCTCACTCGGTCCCTGTGTCTCTCTCGGTCCTTGTGTCTCTCTCTCGGTCCCTGTGTCTCTCTCTCTCAGTCCCTGTGTCACTCTCGGTCACTGTCTCGCTCTCGGTCCCTGTGTCTCTCTCGGTCCCTGTCTCGCTCTCGATCACTGTCTCGCTCTCGGTCCCTGTCTCTCTCTCAGTCCCTGTGTCTCTCTCGGTCACTGTCTCGCTCTCGGTCCCTGTGTCTCTCTCGGTCCCTGTGTCTCTCTCGATCACTGTCTCGCTCTCGGTCCCTGTCTCTCTCTCGGTCCCTGTGTCTCACTCGGTCCCTGTGTCTCCCTCGGTCCTTGTGTCTCTCTCTCGGTCCCTGTGTCTCTCTCTCTCAGTCCCTGTGTCTCTCTCGCTCACTGTCTCTCTCTCGGTCCCTGTGTCTCTCTCGTTCCATGTGTTTCCCTCTCACCCCTGTGTCTCTCTCTCGGTCCCTGTGTCTCTCTCTCTCAGTCTCTGTGTCTCTCTCGGACCCTGTGTCTCTCTCGGCCCTTGTGTCTCTCTCTCGGTCCCTGTGACTCTCTCTCTCAGTCCCTGTGTCTCTCTCGCTCACTGTCTCTCTCTCGCTCACTGTCTCACTCTCGGTCCCTGTGTCTCTCTCGGTCTCTGTGTCTCACTCGGTCCCTGTGTCTCTCTCAGTCCCATTGTCTCTTTCTCTGTCCCGGTGTCTCTCTCTCAGTCACTGTGTCTCTCTCTCGATCCCTGTGTCTCTCTTGGTCCCTGTGTCTCTCTCGGTCCCTGTATCTCTCTCTCACCCCTGTGTCTCTCTCAGTCCCTGTGTCTCTCTCTCGGTCCTGGTGTCTCTCTCGATCCCTGTGTCTCTCTCTCGCTCCTTGTCTTTCTCTCTCGGACGATTGTGTCTCTCTCTCGGTCACTGTGTCTCAGTCGGTCCCTGTGTCTCTCACTCGGTCCCTGTCTCACTCTCGGTCCCTGTGTCTCACTCGGTCCCTGTCTCTCTCTCTCAGTTTCACTGTATCTCTGGGTCCCTGTGTCTCACTCGGTCACTGTGTCTCTCTCTCAGTCCGTGTGTCTCTATCGGTCCCTGTATCTCTCTCTCACCCCTGTGTCTCTCTCGGTCCTGGTGTCTCTCTTGGTCCCTATGTCTCTCTATCAGTCCCTGTGTCTCTCTCTCAGTCACTGTGTCTCTCTCTCGGTGCCTGTGTCTCTCTCTCGGTCCCTGTGACTCTCTCAGTCCCTGTGTCTCTCTCGGTCCCTGTGTCTCTCTCTTGGTCCCTGTGTCTCTCTCTCGGTCCCTGTGTCTCTCTCTCGGTCCCTGTGTCTCTCTCGGTCCCTGTGTATCTCTCTCGGTCCCTGTGTCTCTCTCTCGGTCCCGGTGTCTCTCTCGGTCCCTGTGACTCGCTCAGTCCCTGTGTCTCTCTCTCGGTCCCTGTGTCTCTCTCTCTCAGTGCCTGTGTCTCTCTCGCTCACTGTCTCTCTCTCGGTCCCTGTGTCTCTCTCAGTCCCTGTATGTCTCTCTCGGTCCCTGTGTCTCTCAGTCCCTGTGTCTCTCTCTCGGTCCCTGTGTCTCTCTCTCTCAGTCTCTGTGTCTCTCTCGGTCCCTGTGTCTCTCTCGGTCCTTGTGTCTCTCTCTCGGTCCCTGTCTCTCTCTCTCGGTCCCTGTTTCTCTCTCTCGGTCCCTGTCTATATCTCGGACCCTGTCTCTCTCTCTCGGTCCCTGTGTCTCTCTCTCTGTCACTGTGTTTCTCTCGGTCCCTGTGTCTCTCTCGGTCCCGTTGTGTCGCTCGATCCCTGTGTCTCTCTCTTGCTCCCTGTGTCTTTCTCGGTCCCTGAGTCTCTCCCGGTCCCTGTCTCTCTCTCTCACCCCTGTGTCTCTCTCTCGGTCCCTGTGTCTCTCTCTCTCAGTCCCTGTGTCTCTCTCGCTCACTGTCTCTCTCTCGGTCCCTGTGTCTCTCTCGTTCCATGTGTTTTCCTCTCACCCCTGTGTCTCTCTCTCGGTCCCTGTGTCTCTCTCTCTCAGTCTCTTTGTCTCTCTCGGTCCCTGTGTCTCTCTCGGTCCTTGTGTCTCTCTCTCGGTCCCTGTGTCTCTCTCTCTCGCTCACTGTCTCTCTCTCGCTCACTGTCTCTCTCTCGGTCCCTGTGTCTCTCTCGGTCTCTGTGTCTCTCTCTCGATCCCTGTGTCTCTCTTGGTCCCTGTGTCTCTCTCGGTCCCTGTATCTCTCTCTCACCCCTGTGTCTCACTCGGTCCCTGTGTCTCTCCCGGTCCCTGTCTCTCTCTCTCAGTCCCTGTGTATCTTTCTCTGTCCCGGTGTCTCTCTATCGGTCACTGTGTCTCTTTCTCGGTCCCTGTGTCTCTCTTGGTCCCTGTGTCTCTCTCGGTCCCTGTATCTCTCTCTCACCCCTGTGTCTCTTTCAGTCCCTGTGTCTCTCTCTCGGTCCTGGTGTCTCTCTCGGACCCTGTGTCTCTCTCTGTCAGTCCCTGTGTCTCTCTCGCTCACTGTCTCTCTCTCGCTCACTGTCTCTCTCTCGGTCCCTGAGTCTCTCTCGGTCTCTGTGTCTCACTCAGTCCCTGTGTCTCTCTCGGTCCCTGTGTCTCTCCCAGTCCCTGTCTCTCTCTCTCAGTCCCTGTGTCTCTTTCTCTGTCCCGGTGTCTCTCTCTCAGTCACTGTGTCTCTCTCTCGGTCCCTGTGTCCCACTCGGTCCCTGTGTCTCTCCCGGTCCCTGTCTCTCTCTCTCAATCCCTGTGTCTCTCTCTCGGTCCCTGTGTCTCTCTTCGTCCCTGTGTCTCTCTCGGTCCCTGTATCTCTCTCTCACCCCTGTGTCTCTCTCAGTCCCTGTGTCTCTCTCTCGGTCCTGGTGTCTCTCTCGGTCCCTGTGTCTCTCTCTCGCTCCCTGTCTTTCTCTCTCGGACGATTGTGTCTCTCTCTCGGTCCCTGTGTCTCACTAGGTCCCTGTCTCTCTCTCTCAGTTTCAGTGTCTCTGTCGGTCCCTCTGACTATCTCGGTACATGTGTCTCTCTCTAGGTCCTTGTGTCTCTCCCGGTCCCTGTGTCTCTCTCTGCGTCCCTGTGTCTCACTCGGTCCCTGTCACTATCTCGGTCCCTGTGTCTCTCTCGGTCCCGGTGTCTCTCTCGGTCCCTGTGTCTCTCTCGGTCCCTGTGTCTCTCTCTTACTCCCTGTGTCATTCTCGGTCCCTGTGTCTCACTCGGTCCCTGTGTCTCTCCCGGTCCCTGTCTCTCTCTCTCTCAGTCCCTGTTTCTCTCTCTCTGTCCCGGTGTCTCTCTCTCGGACACTGTGTCTCTCTCTCGGTCCCTGTGTCTCTCTCCCTCGGTCCCTGTGTCTCTCTCGGTCCCTGTGACTCGCTCAGTCCCTGTGTCTCTCACTCGGTCCCTGTGTCTCTCTGTCTCGGTCCCTGTGTCTCTCTCCCTCGGTCCCTGTGTCTCTCTCGGTCCCTGTGTCTCTCTCTCTCGGTCCCTGTGTCTCTCTCGGTCGCTGTGACTCACTTGGTCCCTGTGTCTCTCTCGGTCCATGTGTCTCCCTCTCACTCCTGTGTCTCACTCGGTCCCTGTGTCTCTCTCGGTCCTTGTGTCTCTCTCTCGGTCCCTGTGTCTCTCTCTCTCAGTCCCTGTGTCACTCTCGGTCACTGTCTCGCTCTCGGTCCCTGTGTCTCTCTCGGTCCCTGTGTCTCTCTCGATCACTGTCTCGCTCTCGGTCCCTGTGTCTTTCTCGGTCCCTGTGTCTCACTCGGTCCCTGTGTCTCCCTCGGTCCTTGTGTCTCTCACTCGGTCCCTGTGTATCTCTCGTTCCATGTGGCTCCCTCTGACCCCTGTGTCTCTCTCTCGGTCCCTGTGTCTCTCTCGCTCCCTGTGTCTCTCTCTCTCAGTCCCTGTGTCTCACTCGGTCCCTGTGTCTCTCTCTCGGTCCCTGTCTCTCTCTCTCGGTCCCTGTCTCTCTCTCGGACCCTGTCTCTCTCCCTCGGTCCCTGTGTCTCACTTGGTCCCTGTTTCTCTCTCTCGGTCCCTGACTATCTCTCGGTCCCTGTCTCTCTCTCTCAGTCCCTGTGTCTCTCTCTCTGTCACTGTGATTCTCTCGGTCCCTGTGTCTCTCTCGGTCCCGGTGTCTCGCTCGATCCCTGTGTCTCTCTCTTGCTCCCTGTGTCTTTCTCGGTCCCTGTCTCTCTCTCTCACCCCTGTGTCTCTCTCTCGGTCCCTGTGTCTCTCTCTCTCAGTGCCTGTGTCTCTCTCGCTCACTGTCTCTCACTCGGTCCGTGTGTCTCTCTCGTTCCATGTGTTTCCCTCTCACCCCTGTGTCTCTCTCTCGGTCCCTGTGTCTCTCTCTCTCAGTCTCTGTGTCTCTCTCGGTCCCTGTGTCTCTCTCGGTCCTTGTGTCTCTCTCTCGGTCCCTGTCTCTCTCTCTCGGTCCCTGTCTCTCTCTCGGACCCTGTCTCTCTCTCTCGGTCCCTGTTTCTCTCTCTCGGTCCCTGTCTATATCTCGGACCCTGTCTCTCTCTCTCGGTCCCTGTGTCTCTCTCTCTGTCACTGTGTTTCTCTCGGTCCCTGTGTCTCTCTCGGTCCCGGTGTGTCGCTCGATCCCTGTGTCTCTCTCTTGCTCCCTGTGTCTTTCTCGGTCCCTGAGTCTCTCTCGGTCCCTGTGTCTCTCCCGGTCCTGTCTCTCTCTCTCACCCCTGTGTCTCTCTCTCTCAGTCCCTGTGTCTCTCTCGCTCACTGTCTCTCTCTTGCTCCCTGTGTCTCTCTCGTTCCATGTGTTTTCCTCTCACCCCTGTGTCTCTCTCTCGGTCCCTGTGTCTCTCTCTCTCAGTCTCTTTGTCTCTCTCGATCCCTGTGTCTCTCTCGGTCCTTGTGTCTCTCTCTCGGTCCCTGTGTCTCTCTCTCTCAGTCCCTGTGTCTCTCTCTCTCGCTCACTGTCTCTCTCTCGCTCACTGTCTCTCTCTCGGTCCCTGTGTCTCTCTCGGTCTCTGTGTCTCTCTCTCGATCCCTGTGTCTCTCTTGGTCCCTGTGTCTCTCTCGGTCCCTGTATCTCTCTCTCACCCCTGTGTCTCACTCGGTCCCTGTGTCTCTCCCGGTCCCTGTCTCTCTCTCTCTCAGTCCCTGTGTATCTTTCTCTGTCCCGGTGTCTCTCTATCGGTCACTGTGTCTCTTTCTCGGTCCCTGTGTCTCTCTTGGTCCCTGTGTCTCTCTCGGTCCCTGTATCTCTCTCTCACCCCTGTGTCTCTTTCAGTCCCTGTGTCTCTCTCTCGCTCCTGGTGTCTCTCTCGGTCCCTGTGTCTCTCTCTCGCTCCTTGTCTTTCTCTCTCGGACGATTGTGTCTCTCTCTCGGTCACTGTGTCTCAGTCGGTCCCTGTGTCTCTCACTCGGTCCCTGTCTCACTCTAGGTCCCTGTGTCTCACTCGGTCCCTGTCTCTCTCTCTCAGTTTCAGTGTCTCTGTCGGTCCCTGTGACTCTCTCGGTACCTGTGTCTCTCTCTAGGTCCTTGTGTCTCTCCCGGTCCCTGTGTCTCTCTCTGGGTCCCTGTGTCTCACTCGGTCCCTGTCACTCTCTCGGTCCCTGTGTCTCATTCGGTCCCTGTGTCTCTCTCTCTCTCGGACCCTGTCTCTCTCTCTCTCTCTCGCTCCCTGTGTCTCTCTCGGTCGCTGTGTCTCACTCGGTCCCTGTGTCTCTCTCGGTCCCTGTGTCTCTCTCTCTCGTCCCTGTGTCTCTCTCCGTCACTGTATCTCTCTCGGTCTCTGTGTCTCTCTCGGTCCCTGTGTCTCACTCGGTCCCTATCTCTCTTTCTCAGTTTCAGTGTCTCTCTCGGTCCCTGTGTCCCTCTATAGGTCCCTTTGTCTCTCTCTGGGTCCCTGTGTCTCTCTCTGGGTCCCTGTGTCTCACTCGGTCCCTGTCACTCTCTCAGTCCGTGTCTCTCTCGGTCCCTGTGTCTCTCTCGGTCCCGGTGTCTCTCTCGGTCCCTGTGTCTCTCTCTTGCTCCCTGTGTCTTTCTCAGTCCCTGTGTCTCTCTCGGTCCATGTGTCTCCCTCTCACTCCTGTGTCTCACTCGGTCCCTGTGTCTCTCTCGGTCCTTGTGTCTCTCTCTCGGTCCCTGTGTCTCTCTCTCTCAGTCCCTGTGTCACTCTCGGTCACTGTCTCGCTCTCGGTCCCTGTGTCTCTCTCGGTCCCTGTGTCTCTCTCGATCACTGTCTCGCTCTCGGTCCCTGTGTCTCTCTCGGTCCCTGTGTCTCACTCGGTCCCTGTGTCTCCCTCGGTCCTTGTGTCTCTCTCTCGGTCCCTGTGTCTCTCTCTCTCAGTCTCTGTGTCTCTCTCGGTCCCTGTGTCTCTCTCGGTCCTTGTGTCTCTCTCTCGGTCCCTGTGTCTCTCTCGATCACTGTCTCGCTCTCGGTCCCTGTGTCTCTCTCGGTCCCTGTGTCTCACTCGGTTTCTGTGTCTCCCTCGGTCTCTGTGTCTCACTCGGTCCCTGTATCTGTCTCGGTCACAGTGTCTCTCCCAGTCCCTGTTTCTCTCTCTCAGTCCCATTGTCTCTTTCTCTGTCCCGGTGTCTCTCTCTCGGTCCCTGTGTCTCTCTCTCGATCCCTGTGTCTCTCTTGGTCCCTGTGTCTCTCTCTCGGTCCCTGTCTCTCTCTCTCGGTCCCTGTCTCTCTCTCGGACCCTGTCTCTCTCCCTCGGTCCCTGTGTCTCACTTGGTCCCTGTTTCTCTCTATCGGTCCCTGTCTATCTCTCGGACCCGTCTCTCTCTCTCGGTCCCTGTGTCTCTCTCTCTGTCACTGTGATTCTCTCCGTCCCTGTGTCTCTCTCGGTCCCGGTGTCTCGCTCGATCGCTGTGTCTCTCTCTTGCTCCCTGTGTCTTTCTCGGTCCCTGTGTCTCTCTCTCGGTCCCTGTGTCTCTCCAGGTCCCTGTCTCTCTCTCTCACCCCTGTGTCTCTCTCTCGGTCCCTGTGTCTCTCTCTCTCAGTGCCTGTGTCTCTCTCGCTCACTGTCTCTCACTCGGTCCGTGTGTCTCTCTCGTTCCATGTGTTTCCCTCTCACCCCTGTGTCTCTCTCTCGGTCCCTGTGTCTCTCTCTCTCAGTCTCTGTGTCTCTCTCGGTCCCTGTGTCTCTCTCGGCCCTTGTGTCTCTCTCTCGGTCCCTGTCTCTCTCTCTCGGTCCCTGTCTCTCTCTCGGACCCTGTCTCTCTCTCTCGGTCCCTGTTTCTCTCTCTCGGTCCCTGTCTATATCTCGGACCCTGTCTCTCTCTCTCGGTCCCTGTGTCTCTCTCTCTGTCACTGTGTTTCTCTCGGTCCCTGTGTCTCTCTCGGTCCCGGTGTGTCGCTCGATCCCTGTGTCTCTCTCTTGCTCCCTGTGTCTTTCTCGGTCCCTGAGTCTCTCCCGGTCCCTGTCTCTCTCTCTCACCCCTGTGTCTCTCTCTCGGTCCCTGTGTCTCTCTCTCTCAGTCCCTGTGTCTCTCTCGTTCCATGTGTTTTCCTCTCACCCCTGTGTCTCTCTCTCGGTCCCTGTGTCTCTCTCTCTCAGTCTCTTTGTCTCTCTCGGTCCCTGTGTCTCTCTCGGTCCTTGTGTCTCTCTCTCGGTCCCTGTGTCTCTCTCGGTCCCTGTGTCTCTCTCGGTCCTTGTGTCTCTCTCTCGGTCCCTGTGTCTCTCTCTCTCGCTCACTGTCTCTCTCTCGCTCACTGTCTCTCTCTCGGTCCCTGTGTCTCTCTCGGTCTCTGTGTCTCTCTCTCGATCCCTGTGTCTCTCTTGGTCCCTGTGTCTCTCTCGGTCCCTGTATCTCTCTCTCACCCCTTTGTCTCACTCGGTCCCTGTGTCTCTCCCGGTCCCTGTCTCTCTCTCTCAGTCCCTGTGTATCTTTCTCTGTCCCGGTGTCTCTCTATCGGTCACTGTGTCTCTTTCTCGGTCCCTGTGTCTCTCTTGGTCCCTGTGTCTCTCTCGGTCCCTGTATCTCTCTCTCACCCCTGTGTCTCTTTCAGTCCCTGTGTCTCTCTCTCGGTCCTGGTGTCTCTCTCGGACCCTGTGTCTCTCTCTGTCAGTCCCTGTGTCTCTCTCGCTCACTGTCTCTCTCTCGCTCACTGTCTCTCTCTCGGTCCCTGAGTCTCTCTCGGTCTCTGTGTCTCACTCAGTCCCTGTGTCTCTCTCAGTCCCAGTGTCTCTCCCAGTCCCTGTCTCTCTCTCTCAGTCCCTGTGTCTCTTTCTCTGTCCCGGTGTCTCTCTCTCAGTCACTGTGTCTCTCTCTTGGTCCCTGTGTCCCACTGGGTCCCTGTGTCTCTCCCGGTCCCTGTCTCTCTCTCTCAATCCCTGTGTCTCTCTCTCGGTCCCTGTGTCTCTCTTCGTCCCTGTGTCTCTCTCGGTCCCTGTATCTCTCTCTCACCCCTGTGTCTCTCTCAGTCCCTGTGTCTCTCTCTCGGTCCTGGTGTCTCTCTCGGTCCCTGTGTCTCTCTCTCGCTCCCTGTCTTTCTCTCTCGGACGATTGTGTCTCTCTCTCGGTCCCTGTGTCTCACTAGGTCCCTGTCTCTCTCTCTCAGTTTCAGTGTCTCTGTCGGTCCCTGTGACTATCTCGGTACATGTGTCTCTCTCTAGGTCCTTGTGTCTCTCCCGGTCCCTGTGTCTCTCTCTGCGTCCCTGTGTCTCACTCGGTCCCTGTCACTATCTCGGTCCCTGTGTCTCTCTCGGTCCCGGTGTCTCTCTCGGTCCCTGTGTCTCTCTCGGTCCCTGTGTCTCTCTCTTACTCCCTGTGTCATTCTCGGTCCCTGTGTCTCACTCGGTCCCTGTGTCTCTCCCGGTCCCTGTCTCTCTCTCTTTCAGTCCCTGTTTCTCTCTCTCTGTCCCTGTGTCTCTCTCTCGGACACTGTGTCTCTCTCTCGGTCCCTGTGTCTCTCTCCCTCGGTCCCTGTGTCTCTCTCGGTCCCTGTGACTCGCTCAGTCCCTGTGTCTCTCACTCGGTCCCTGTGTCTCTCTGTCTCGGTCCCTGTGTCTCTCTCTCTCGGTCCCTGTGTCTCTCTCGGTCGCTGTGTCTCACTTGGTCCCTGTGTCTCTCTCGGTCCATGTGTCTCCCTCTCACTCCTGTGTCTCACTCGGTCCCTGTGTCTCTCTCGGTCCTTGTGTCTCTCTCTCGGTCCCTGTGTCTCTCTCTCTCAGTCCCTGTGTCACTCTCGGTCACTGTCTCGCTCTCGGTCCCTGTGTCTCTCTCGGTCCCTGTGTCTCTCTCGATCACTGTCTCGCTCTCGGTCCCTGTCTCTCTCTCAGTCCCTGTGTCTCTCTCGGTCACTGTCTCGCTCTCGGTCCCTGTGTCTCTCTCGGTCCCTGTGTCTCTCTCGGTCCCTGTGTCTCTCTCGATCACTGTCTCGCTCTCGGTCCCTGTCTCTCTCTCGGTCCCTGTGTCTCACTCGGTCCCTGTGTCTCCCTCGGTCCTTGTGTCTCTCTCTCGGTCCCTGTGTCTCTCTCTCTCAGTCCCTGTGTCTCTCTCGCTCACTGTCTCTCTCTCGGTCCCTGTGTCTCTCTCGTTCCATGTGTTTCCCTCTCACCCCTGTGTCTCTCTCTCGGTCCCTGTGTCTCTCTCTCTCAGTCTCTGTGTCTCTCTCGGACCCTGTGTCTCTCTCGGCCCTTGTGTCTCTCTCTCGGTCCCTGTGACTCTCTCTCTCAGTCCCTGTGTCTCTCTCGCTCACTGTCTCTCTCTCGCTCACTGTCTCACTCTCGGTCCCTGTGTCTCTCTCGGTCTCTGTGTCTCACTCGGTCCCTGTGTCTCTCTCAGTCCCATTGTCTCTTTCTCTGTCCCGGTGTCTCTCTCTCAGTCACTGTGTCTCTCTCTCGATCCCTGTGTCTCTCTTGGTCCCTGTGTCTCTCTCGGTCCCTGTATCTCTCTCTCACCCCTGTGTCTCTCTCAGTCCCTGTGTCTCTCTCTCGGTCCTGGTGTCTCTCTCGATCCCTGTGTCTCTCTCTCGCTCCTTGTCTTTCTCTCTCGGACGATTGTGTCTCTCTCTCGGTCACTGTGTCTCAGTCGGTCCCTGTGTCTCTCACTCGGTCCCTGTCTCACTCTCGGTCCCTGTGTCTCACTCGGTCCCTGTCTCTCTCTCTCAGTTTCACTGTATCTCTGGGTCCCTGTGTCTCACTCGGTCACTGTGTCTCTCTCTCAGTCCGTGTGTCTCTATCGGTCCCTGTATCTCTCTCTCACCCCTGTGTCTCTCTCGGTCCTGGTGTCTCTCTTGGTCCCTATGTCTCTCTATCAGTCCCTGTGTCTCTCTCTCAGTCACTGTGTCTCTCTCTCGGTGCCTGTGTCTCTCTCTCGGTCCCTGTGACTCTCTCAGTCCCTGTGTCTCTCTCGGTCCCTGTGTCTCTCTCTTGGTCCCTGTGTCTCTCTCTCGGTCCCTGTGTCTCTCTCTCGGTCCCTGTGTCTCTCTCGGTCCCTGTGTATCTCTCTCGGTCCCTGTGTCTCTCTCTCGGTCCCGGTGTCTCTCTCGGTCCCTGTGACTCGCTCAGTCCCTGTGTCTCTCTCTCGGTCCCTGTGTCTCTCTCTCTCAGTGCCTGTGTCTCTCTCGCTCACTGTCTCTCTCTCGGTCCCTGTGTCTCTCTCAGTCCCTGTATGTCTCTCTCGGTCCCTGTGTCTCTCAGTCCCTGTGTCTCTCTCTCGGTCCCTGTGTCTCTCTCTCTCAGTCTCTGTGTCTCTCTCGGTCCCTGTGTCTCTCTCGGTCCTTGTGTCTCTCTCTCGGTCCCTGTCTCTCTCTCTCGGTCCCTGTTTCTCTCTCTCGGTCCCTGTCTATATCTCGGACCCTGTCTCTCTCTCTCGGTCCCTGTGTCTCTCTCTCTGTCACTGTGTTTCTCTCGGTCCCTGTGTCTCTCTCGGTCCCGTTGTGTCGCTCGATCCCTGTGTCTCTCTCTTGCTCCCTGTGTCTTTCTCGGTCCCTGAGTCTCTCCCGGTCCCTGTCTCTCTCTCTCACCCCTGTGTCTCTCTCTCGGTCCCTGTGTCTCTCTCTCTCAGTCCCTGTGTCTCTCTCGCTCACTGTCTCTCTCTCGGTCCCTGTGTCTCTCTCGTTCCATGTGTTTTCCTCTCACCCCTGTGTCTCTCTCTCGGTCCCTGTGTCTCTCTCTCTCAGTCTCTTTGTCTCTCTCGGTCCCTGTGTCTCTCTCGGTCCTTGTGTCTCTCTCTCGGTCCCTGTGTCTCTCTCTCTCGCTCACTGTCTCTCTCTCGCTCACTGTCTCTCTCTCGGTCCCTGTGTCTCTCTCGGTCTCTGTGTCTCTCTCTCGATCCCTGTGTCTCTCTTGGTCCCTGTGTCTCTCTCGGTCCCTGTATCTCTCTCTCACCCCTGTGTCTCACTCGGTCCCTGTGTCTCTCCCGGTCCCTGTCTCTCTCTCTCAGTCCCTGTGTATCTTTCTCTGTCCCGGTGTCTCTCTATCGGTCACTGTGTCTCTTTCTCGGTCCCTGTGTCTCTCTTGGTCCCTGTGTCTCTCTCGGTCCCTGTATCTCTCTCTCACCCCTGTGTCTCTTTCAGTCCCTGTGTCTCTCTCTCGGTCCTGGTGTCTCTCTCGGACCCTGTGTCTCTCTCTGTCAGTCCCTGTGTCTCTCTCGCTCACTGTCTCTCTCTCGCTCACTGTCTCTCTCTCGGTCCCTGAGTCTCTCTCGGTCTCTGTGTCTCACTCAGTCCCTGTGTCTCTCTTGGTCCCTGTGTCTCTCCCAGTCCCTGTCTCTCTCTCTCAGTCCCTGTGTCTCTTTCTCTGTCCCGGTGTCTCTCTCTCAGTCACTGTGTCTCTCTCTCGGTCCCTGTGTCCCACTCGGTCCCTGTGTCTCTCCCGGTCCCTGTCTCTCTCTCTCAATCCCTGTGTCTCTCTCTCGGTCCCTGTGTCTCTCTTCGTCCCTGTGTCTCTCTCGGTCCCTGTATCTCTCTCTCACCCCTGTGTCTCTCTCAGTCCCTGTGTCTCTCTCTCGGTCCCTGAGTCTCTCTCGGTCTCTGTGTCTCACTCAGTCCCTGTGTCTCTCTCAGTCCCAGTGTCTCTCCCAGTCCCTGTCTCTCTCTCTCAGTCCCTGTGTCTCTTTCTCTGTCCCGGTGTCTCTCTCTCAGTCACTGTGTCTCTCTCTTGGTCCCTGTGTCCCACTGGGTCCCTGTGTCTCTCCCGGTCCCTGTCTCTCTCTCTCAATCCCTGTGTCTCTCTCTCGGTCCCTGTGTCTCTCTTCGTCCCTGTGTCTCTCTCGGTCCCTGTATCTCTCTCTCACCCCTGTGTCTCTCTCAGTCCCTGTGTCTCTCTCTCGGTCCTGGTGTCTCTCTCGGTCCCTGTGTCTCTCTCTCGCTCCCTGTCTTTCTCTCTCGGACGATTGTGTCTCTCTCTCGGTCCCTGTGTCTCACTAGGTCCCTGTCTCTCTCTCTCAGTTTCAGTGTCTCTGTCGGTCCCTGTGACTATCTCGGTACATGTGTCTCTCTCTAGGTCCTTGTGTCTCTCCCGGTCCCTGTGTCTCTCTCTGCGTCCCTGTGTCTCACTCGGTCCCTGTCACTATCTCGGTCCCTGTGTCTCTCTCGGTCCCGGTGTCTCTCTCGGTCCCTGTGTCTCTCTCGGTCCCTGTGTCTCTCTCTTACTCCCTGTGTCATTCTCGGTCCCTGTGTCTCACTCGGTCCCTGTGTCTCTCCCGGTCCCTGTCTCTCTCTCTTTCAGTCCCTGTTTCTCTCTCTCTGTCCCTGTGTCTCTCTCTCGGACACTGTGTCTCTCTCTCGGTCCCTGTGTCTCTCTCCCTCGGTCCCTGTGTCTCTCTCGGTCCCTGTGACTCGCTCAGTCCCTGTGTCTCTCACTCGGTCCCTGTGTCTCTCTGTCTCGGTCCCTGTGTCTCTCTCTCTCGGTCCCTGTGTCTCTCTCGGTCGCTGTGTCTCACTTGGTCCCTGTGTCTCTCTCGGTCCATGTGTCTCCCTCTCACTCCTGTGTCTCACTCGGTCCCTGTGTCTCTCTCGGTCCTTGTGTCTCTCTCTCGGTCCCTGTGTCTCTCTCTCTCAGTCCCTGTGTCACTCTCGGTCACTGTCTCGCTCTCGGTCCCTGTGTCTCTCTCGGTCCCTGTGTCTCTCTCGATCACTGTCTCGCTCTCGGTCCCTGTCTCTCTCTCAGTCCCTGTGTCTCTCTCGGTCACTGTCTCGCTCTCGGTCCCTGTGTCTCTCTCGGTCCCTGTGTCTCTCTCGGTCCCTGTGTCTCTCTCGATCACTGTCTCGCTCTCGGTCCCTGTCTCTCTCTCGGTCCCTGTGTCTCACTCGGTCCCTGTGTCTCCCTCGGTCCTTGTGTCTCTCTCTCGGTCCCTGTGTCTCTCTCTCTCAGTCCCTGTGTCTCTCTCGCTCACTGTCTCTCTCTCGGTCCCTGTGTCTCTCTCGTTCCATGTGTTTCCCTCTCACCCCTGTGTCTCTCTCTCGGTCCCTGTGTCTCTCTCTCTCAGTCTCTGTGTCTCTCTCGGACCCTGTGTCTCTCTCGGCCCTTGTGTCTCTCTCTCGGTCCCTGTGACTCTCTCTCTCAGTCCCTGTGTCTCTCTCGCTCACTGTCTCTCTCTCGCTCACTGTCTCACTCTCGGTCCCTCTGTCTCACTCGGTCCCTGTGTCTCTCTCAGTCCCATTGTCTCTTTCTCTGTCCCGGTGTCTCTCTCTCAGTCACTGTGTCTCTCTCTCGATCCCTGTGTCTCTCTTGGTCCCTGTGTCTCTCTCGGTCCCTGTATCTCTCTCTCACCCCTGTGTCTCTCTCAGTCCCTGTGTCTCTCTCTCGGTCCTGGTGTCTCTCTCGATCCCTGTGTCTCTCTCTCGCTCCTTGTCTTTCTCTCTCGGACGATTGTGTCTCTCTCTCGGTCACTGTGTCTCAGTCGGTCCCTGTGTCTCTCACTCGGTCCCTGTCTCACTCTCGGTCCCTGTGTCTCACTCGGTCCCTGTCTCTCTCTCTCAGTTTCACTGTATCTCTGGGTCCCTGTGTCTCACTCGGTCACTGTGTCTCTCTCTCAGTCCGTGTGTCTCTATCGGTCCCTGTATCTCTCTCTCACCCCTGTGTCTCTCTCGGTCCTGGTGTCTCTCTTGGTCCCTATGTCTCTCTATCAGTCCCTGTGTCTCTCTCTCAGTCACTGTGTCTCTCTCTCGGTGCCTGTGTCTCTCTCTCGGTCCCTGTGACTCTCTCAGTCCCTGTGTCTCTCTCGGTCCCTGTGTCTCTCTCTTGGTCCCTGTGTCTCTCTCTCGGTCCCTGTGTCTCTCTCTCGGTCCCTGTGTCTCTCTCGGTCCCTGTGTATCTCTCTCGGTCCCTGTGTCTCTCTCTCGGTCCCGGTGTCTCTCTCGGTCCCTGTGACTCGCTCAGTCCCTGTGTCTCTCTCTCGGTCCCTGTGTCTCTCTCTCTCAGTGCCTGTGTCTCTCTCGCTCACTGTCTCTCTCTCGGTCCCTGTGTCTCTCTCAGTCCCTGTATGTCTCTCTCGGTCCCTGTGTCTCTCAGTCCCTGTGTCTCTCTCTCGGTCCCTGTGTCTCTCTCTCTCAGTCTCTGTGTCTCTCTCGGTCCCTGTGTCTCTCTCGGTCCTTGTGTCTCTCTCTCGGTCCCTGTCTCTCTCTCTCGGTCCCTGTTTCTCTCTCTCGGTCCCTGTCTATATCTCGGACCCTGTCTCTCTCTCTCGGTCCCTGTGTCTCTCTCTCTGTCACTGTGTTTCTCTCGGTCCCTGTGTCTCTCTCGGTCCCGTTGTGTCGCTCGATCCCTGTGTCTCTCTCTTGCTCCCTGTGTCTTTCTCGGTCCCTGAGTCTCTCCCGGTCCCTGTCTCTCTCTCTCACCCCTGTGTCTCTCTCTCGGTCCCTGTGTCTCTCTCTCTCAGTCCCTGTGTCTCTCTCGCTCACTGTCTCTCTCTCGGTCCCTGTGTCTCTCTCGTTCCATGTGTTTTCCTCTCACCCCTGTGTCTCTCTCTCGGTCCCTGTGTCTCTCTCTCTCAGTCTCTTTGTCTCTCTCGGTCCCTGTGTCTCTCTCGGTCCTTGTGTCTCTCTCTCGGTCCCTGTGTCTCTCTCTCTCGCTCACTGTCTCTCTCTCGCTCACTGTCTCTCTCTCGGTCCCTGTGTCTCTCTCGGTCTCTGTGTCTCTCTCTCGATCCCTGTGTCTCTCTTGGTCCCTGTGTCTCTCTCGGTCCCTGTATCTCTCTCTCACCCCTGTGTCTCACTCGGTCCCTGTGTCTCTCCCGGTCCCTGTCTCTCTCTCTCAGTCCCTGTGTATCTTTCTCTGTCCCGGTGTCTCTCTATCGGTCACTGTGTCTCTTTCTCGGTCCCTGTGTCTCTCTTGGTCCCTGTGTCTCTCTCGGTCCCTGTATCTCTCTCTCACCCCTGTGTCTCTTTCAGTCCCTGTGTCTCTCTCTCGGTCCTGGTGTCTCTCTCGGACCCTGTGTCTCTCTCTGTCAGTCCCTGTGTCTCTCTCGCTCACTGTCTCTCTCTCGCTCACTGTCTCTCTCTCGGTCCCTGAGTCTCTCTCGGTCTCTGTGTCTCACTCAGTCCCTGTGTCTCTCTTGGTCCCTGTGTCTCTCCCAGTCCCTGTCTCTCTCTCTCAGTCCCTGTGTCTCTTTCTCTGTCCCGGTGTCTCTCTCTCAGTCACTGTGTCTCTCTCTCGGTCCCTGTGTCCCACTCGGTCCCTGTGTCTCTCCCGGTCCCTGTCTCTCTCTCTCAATCCCTGTGTCTCTCTCTCGGTCCCTGTGTCTCTCTTCGTCCCTGTGTCTCTCTCGGTCCCTGTATCTCTCTCTCACCCCTGTGTCTCTCTCAGTCCCTGTGTCTCTCTCTCGGTCCTGGTGTCTCTCTCGGTCCCTGTGTCTCTCTCTCGCTCCCTGTCTTTCTCTCTCGGACGATTGTGTCTCTCTCTCGGTCCCTGTGTCTCACTAGGTCCCTGTCTCTCTCTCTCAGTTTCAGTGTCTCTGTCGGTCCCTCTGACTATCTCGGTACATGTGTCTCTCTCTAGGTCCTTGTGTCTCTCCCGGTCCCTGTGTCTCTCTCTGCGTCCCTGTGTCTCACTCGGTCCCTGTCACTATCTCGGTCCCTGTGTCTCTCTCGGTCCCGGTGTCTCTCTCGGTCCCTGTGTCTCTCTCGGTCCCTGTGTCTCTCTCTTACTCCCTGTGTCATTCTCGGTCCCTGTGTCTCACTCGGTCCCTGTGTCTCTCCCGGTCCCTGTCTCTCTCTCTCTCAGTCCCTGTTTCTCTCTCTCTGTCCCGGTGTCTCTCTCTCGGACACTGTGTCTCTCTCTCGGTCCCTGTGTCTCTCTCCCTCGGTCCCTGTGTCTCTCTCGGTCCCTGTGACTCGCTCAGTCCCTGTGTCTCTCACTCGGTCCCTGTGTCTCTCTGTCTCGGTCCCTGTCTCTCTCTCCCTCGGTCCCTGTGTCTCTCTCGGTCCCTGTGTCTCTCTCTCTCGGTCCCTGTGTCTCTCTCGGTCGCTGTGACTCACTTGGTCCCTGTGTCTCTCTCGGTCCATGTGTCTCCCTCTCACTCCTGTGTCTCACTCGGTCCCTGTGTCTCTCTCGGTCCTTGTGTCTCTCTCTCGGTCCCTGTGTCTCTCTCTCTCAGTCCCTGTGTCACTCTCGGTCACTGTCTCGCTCTCGGTCCCTGTGTCTCTCTCGGTCCCTGTGTCTCTCTCGATCACTGTCTCGCTCTCGGTCCCTGTGTCTTTCTCGGTCCCTGTGTCTCACTCGGTCCCTGTGTCTCCCTCGGTCCTTGTGTCTCTCACTCGGTCCCTGTGTATCTCTCATTCCATGTGGCTCCCTCTGACCCCTGTGTCTCTCTCTCGGTCCCTGTGTCTCTCTCGCTCCCTGTGTCTCTCTCTCTCAGTCCCTGTGTCTCACTCGGTCCCTGTGTCTCTCTCTCGGTCCCTGTCTCTCTCTCTCGGTCCCTGTCTCTCTCTCGGACCCTGTCTCTCTCCCTCGGTCCCTGTGTCTCACTTGGTCCCTGTTTCTCTCTCTCGGTCCCTGACTATCTCTCGGTCCCTGTCTCTCTCTCTCAGTCCCTGTGTCTCTCTCTCTGTCACTGTGATTCTCTCGGTCCCTGTGTCTCTCTCGGTCCCGGTGTCTCGCTCGATCCCTGTGTCTCTCTCTTGCTCCCTGTGTCTTTCTCGGTCCCTGTCTCTCTCTCTCACCCCTGTGTCTCTCTCTCGGTCCCTGTGTCTCTCTCTCTCAGTGCCTGTGTCTCTCTCGCTCACTGTCTCTCACTCGGTCCGTGTGTCTCTCTCGTTCCATGTGTTTCCCTCTCACCCCTGTGTCTCTCTCTCGGTCCCTGTGTCTCTCTCTCTCAGTCTCTGTGTCTCTCTCGGTCCCTGTGTCTCTCTCGGTCCTTGTGTCTCTCTCTCGGTCCCTGTCTCTCTCTCTCGGTCCCTGTCTCTCTCTCGGACCCTGTCTCTCTCTCTCGGTCCCTGTTTCTCTCTCTCGGTCCCTGTCTATATCTCGGACCCTGTCTCTCTCTCTCGGTCCCTGTGTCTCTCTCTCTGTCACTGTGTTTCTCTCGGTCCCTGTGTCTCTCTCGGTCCCGGTGTGTCGCTCGATCCCTGTGTCTCTCTCTTGCTCCCTGTGTCTTTCTCGGTCCCTGAGTCTCTCTCGGTCCCTGTGTCTCTCCCGGTCCTGTCTCTCTCTCTCACCCCTGTGTCTCTCTCTCTCAGTCCCTGTGTCTCTCTCGCTCACTGTCTCTCTCTTGCTCCCTGTGTCTCTCTCGTTCCATGTGTTTTCCTCTCACCCCTGTGTCTCTCTCTCGGTCCCTGTGTCTCTCTCTCTCAGTCTCTTTGTCTCTCTCGATCCCTGTGTCTCTCTCGGTCCTTGTGTCTCTCTCTCGGTCCCTGTGTCTCTCTCTCTCAGTCCCTGTGTCTCTCTCTCTCGCTCACTGTCTCTCTCTCGCTCACTGTCTCTCTCTCGGTCCCTGTGTCTCTCTCGGTCTCTGTGTCTCTCTCTCGATCCCTGTGTCTCTCTTGGTCCCTGTGTCTCTCTCGGTCCCTGTATCTCTCTCTCACCCCTGTGTCTCACTCGGTCCCTGTGTCTCTCCCGGTCCCTGTCTCTCTCTCTCTCAGTCCCTGTGTATCTTTCTCTGTCCCGGTGTCTCTCTATCGGTCACTGTGTCTCTTTCTCGGTCCCTGTGTCTCTCTTGGTCCCTGTGTCTCTCTCGGTCCCTGTATCTCTCTCTCACCCCTGTGTCTCTTTCAGTCCCTGTGTCTCTCTCTCGCTCCTGGTGTCTCTCTCGGTCCCTGTGTCTCTCTCTCGCTCCTTGTCTTTCTCTCTCGGACGATTGTGTCTCTCTCTCGGTCACTGTGTCTCAGTCGGTCCCTGTGTCTCTCACTCGGTCCCTGTCTCACTCTAGGTCCCTGTGTCTCACTCGGTCCCTGTCTCTCTCTCTCAGTTTCAGTGTCTCTGTCGGTCCCTGTGACTCTCTCGGTACCTGTGTCTCTCTCTAGGTCCTTGTGTCTCTCCCGGTCCCTGTGTCTCTCTCTGGGTCCCTGTGTCTCACTCGGTCCCTGTCACTCTCTCGGTCCCTGTGTCTCATTCGGTCCCTGTGTCTCTCTCTCTCTCGGACCCTGTCTCTCTCTCTCTCTCTCGCTCCCTGTGTCTCTCTCGGTCGCTGTGTCTCACTCGGTCCCTGTGTCTCTCTCGGTCCCTGTGTCTCTCTCTCTCGTCCCTGTGTCTCTCTCCGTCACTGTATCTCTCTCGGTCTCTGTGTCTCTCTCGGTCCCTGTGTCTCACTCGGTCCCTATCTCTCTTTCTCAGTTTCAGTGTCTCTCTCGGTCCCTGTGTCCCTCTATAGGTCCCTTTGTCTCTCTCTGGGTCCCTGTGTCTCTCTCTGGGTCCCTGTGTCTCACTCGGTCCCTGTCACTCTCTCAGTCCGTGTCTCTCTCGGTCCCTGTGTCTCTCTCGGTCCCGGTGTCTCTCTCGGTCCCTGTGTCTCTCTCTTGCTCCCTGTGTCTTTCTCAGTCCCTGTGTCTCACTCGGTCCCTGTGTCTGTCCCGGTCCCTGTCTCTCTCTCTCAGTCCCTGTTTCTCTCTCTCTGTCCCGGTGTCTCTCTCTCAGTCCCTGTGTCTCTCTCGGTCCCTGTGTCTCTCTCTCGGTCCCTCTGTCTCTCTTGGTCCCTGTGTCTCTCTCGGTCCCTGTATCTCTCTCTCACCCCTGTGTCTCTCTCGGTCCTGGTGTGTCTCTTGGTCCCTGTGTCTCTCTCGGTCCCTGTGTTTCTCTCTCTCAGTCCCTGTGTCTCTCTCGGTCACTGTCTCTCTCTCAGTCACTGTCTCTCTCTCGGTCCCTGTGTCTCTCTCGGTCCCTGTGTCTCACTCGGTCCCTGTGTCTCTCTCCGTCCTTGTGTCTCTCTCTCGGTCCCTGTTTCTCTCTCTCTCAGTCCCTGTGTCTCTCTCGGTCACTGTCTCTCACTCGGTCCCTGAGTCTCACTCGGTCCCCGTGTCTCTCTCTCAGTCCCTGTGTCTCTCTCTCGGTCCCTGTCTCTCTCTCAGTCCCTATGTCTCTCTCTCGGTCCCTGTGTCTCTCTCTCGGTCCCTGTGCCTCTCTCGGTCCCTGTGTCTTACTCGGACCCTGTGACTCTCTCAGTCACTGTCTCTCTCTCAGTCCCTGTGTCTCTCTCTCGGTCCCTGTCTCTCTCTTGGTCCCTGTGTCTCTCTCGGTCCCTGTGTCTCTCTCGGTCCCTGTGTCTCTCTCTCGGTCCCTGTGTCTCTTTCAGTTCCGGTCTCTCTCTCGATCCCTGTATCTCGCTCTCGGTCCCTGTGTCTCTCTCTCGGTCCCTGTCTCTCTCTCAGTCCCTGTGTCTCTCTCTCGGTCCCTGTGTCTCTCTCTGGGTCCCTGTGTCTCTCTCGGTCCCTGTGTCTCTCTCGGTCCCGGTCTCTCTCCCGGTCCCTGTCTCTCTCTCTTGCTCTCTGCGTCTCGCTCGGTCCCTGTGTCTCACTTTGTCCCTGTGACTCTCTCAGTCACAGTGTCTCTCTCAGTCCCTGTGCCTCTCTCTCGGTCTCTGTGTCTCGCTTTCGGTCCCTGTGTCTGTCTCTTGGTCCCTGTGTCTCTCTCGGTCCCTGTGTCTCTCACTCGGTCCCTGTGCCTCTCTCGGCCCCTGTGACTCTCTCTCGGTCCCTGTGTCTCTCTCGATCCCTGTCTCTCTCTCTCGGTTCCTGTGTCTCTCTCGGTCCCTGTCTCTCTCTCTTACTCTCTGTGTCTCTCTCGGTCCCTGTCTCTCTCTCAGTCCCTGTGTCTCTTTCTCGGTCCCTTTGTATCTCTCTCGGTCCCTGTGCCTCAGTCAGTCCCTGTCTCTCTCTCAGTCCCTGTGTCTCTCTCTCTCGGTCCCTGTCTCTCTCTCGTTCACTGTGTCTCTCTCGGTCCCTGAGTCTCTCTCTCGGTCCCAGTGTCTCTCTCGGTCCCGGTGTCTCTCTCGGTCCCTGTGTCTCTCTCTCGGTCGCTGTCTCTCTCTCTTGCTCTCTGCGTCTCTCTCGGTCCCTGTGTCTCACTTTGTCCCTGTGACTCTCTCAGTCCCTGTGTCTCTCTCAGTCCCTGTGTCTCTCTCAGTCCCTGTCTCTCTCTCAGTCCCAGTGTCTCTCTCTTGGTCCCTGTGTCTCGCTCTCGGTCTCTGTGTCTCTCTCGGTCCCTGTGTCTCTCACTCGGTCCCTGTCTCTCTCTCAGTCCCTGTGACTCTCTCTTGGTCCCTGTGTCTCTCTCTCGGTCCCTGTGTCTCTCTCGGTACCTGTGTCTCTCACGGTCCCTGTCTCTGTCTCTCTCGGTCCCTGTGTCTCTATCTCGGTCCCTGTGTCTCTCTCGGTCGCTGTTTCTCACTCGGTCCCTGTGTCTCTCTCGGTCCCTGTGTCTCCCTCTCACCCCAGTGTCTCTCTCGGTCCCTGTGTCTCCCTCTCTCGGTCCCTGTGTCTCTCTCGGTCGCTGTGTCTCACTCAGTCCCTGTGTCTCTCTCGGTCCCTGTGTCTCTCTCTCGGTCCCTGTGTCTCTCTCTCTCAGTCCCTGTGACTCTCTCGGTCACTGTCTCTCTCTCGGTCCCTGTGTCTCTCTCGGTCACTGTGTCTCTCTCGGTCCCTGTGTCTCACTCGGTCCCTGTGTCTCTCTCACTTTCAGTGTCTCTGTCGGTCCCTGTGTCTCTCTCTCAGTCCCTGTGTCTCACTAGGTCCCTGTGTCTCTCACTCGGTCCCTGTGTCTCTCTCTCACTTTCAGTGTCTCTGTCGGTCCCTGTGTCTCTCTCTCGGTCCCGGTGTCTCTCTCGGTCCCTGTGTCTCTCTCTCTCGGTCCCTGTGTCTCTCTCTCGGTCCCGGTGTCTCTCTCGGTCCCTGTGTCACTCTCTCGGTCCCGGTGTCTCTCTTGGTCCCTGTGTCTCTCTCTCTCGGTCCCTGTGTCTCTCTCTCTCGGTCCCTGTGTCTCTCTCTCTCGGTCCCTGTGTCTCTCTCTCTCGGTCCCTGTGTCTCTCTCTCGGTCCCTGTGACTCTCTCTCGGTCCCTGTCTCTCTCTCGGTCCCTGTGTCTCTCACTCGGTCCCTGTGTCTCTCAGCCGGTACCTGTCTCTGACTCGGTCCCTGTGTCTCTCTCGGTCCCTGTGTCTCTCCCGGTCCCTGTGTCTGTCTCTCTAGGTCCCTGTGTCTCTCCCGGTCCCTGTCTCTGTCTCTCTCGGTCCCTGTGTCTCTCTCTTGGTCCCTGTGTCTCTCTCGGTCCCTGTGTCTCTCTCGGTCGCTGTGTCTCACTCGGTCCATGTGTCTCTCTCGATCCCTGTGTCTCCCTCTCACCCCTGTGTCTCTCTCGGTCCCTATGTCTCTCTCGGTCCCTGTGTCTCTCTCTCGGTCCCTGTGCCTCTCTCGGTCCCTGTGTCTCTCTCTCGGTCCCTGTGTCTCTCTCGGTCGCTGTGTCTCACTCGTCCCTGTGTCTCTCTCGGTCCCTGTGTCTCCCTCTCACCCCTGTGTCTCACTCGGTCCCTGTGACTGCCTCGCTCCTTGTGTCTCTCTCTCTCGGTCCCTGTGTCTCTCTCTCTCAGTCCCTGTGTCTCTCTCGGTCACTGTATCTCTCTCGGTCCCTGTGTCTCTCTCGGTCCCTGTGTCTCTCTCGGTCACTGTGCCTCACTCGGTCCCTGTGTCTCTCTCCGTCCTTGTGTCTCTCTCTCGGTCCCTGATTCTCTCTCTCTCAGCCCCTGTGTCTCTCTCGGTCACTGTCTCTCTAACGGTCCCTGTGTCTCTCTCGGGCCCTGTCTCTCTCTCGGTCCCTGTGTCTCTCTCGGTCCCTGTGTCACTCTCTCTCGGTCCCTGTCTCTCTCTCGGTCCCTGTGTCTCTCTTGGTCCCTGTGTCTCTCTCGGTCGCTGTTTCTCACTCGGTCCCTGTGTCTCTCTCGGTCCCTGTGTCTCCCTCTCACCCCAGTGTCTCTCTCGGTCCCTATGTCTCTCTCTCTCGGTCCCTGTGTCTCTCTCTCTCGGTCCCTGTGTCTCTCTCGGTCGCTGTGTCTCACTCGTCCCTGTGTCTGCCTCGCTCCTTGTGTCTCTCTCTCTCGGTCCCTGTGTCTCCCTCTCACCCCAGTGTCTCTCTCGGTCCCTATGTCTCTCTCTCTCGGTCCCTGATTCTCTCTCTCTCAGCCCCTGTGTCTCTCTCGGTCACTGTCTCTCTCTCGGTCCCTGTGTCTCTCACGGTCCCTGTGTCTCTCTCTCGGTCCCTGTGTCTCTCTCGGTCCCTGTGTCTCTCTCTCACTTTCAGTGTCTCTCTCGGTCCCTGTGTCTCTCACGGTCCCTGTGTCTCTCTCTCGCTCCCTGTGTCTCTCTCGGTCACTGTGCCTCACTTGGTCCCTGTGTCTCTCTCCGTCCTTGTGTCTCTCTATCGGTCCCTGATTCTCTCTCTCTCAGCCCCTGTGTCTCTCTCGGTCACTGTCTCTCTCTCGGTCCCTGTGTCTCTCACGGTCCCTGTGTCTCTCTCTCGGTCCCTGTGTCTCTCTCGGTCCCTGTGTCTCTCTCTCACTTTCAGTGTCTCTCTCGGTCCCTGTGTCTCTCACGGTCCCTGTGTCTCTCTCTCGCTACCTGTGTCTCTCTCGGTCACTGTGTCTCTCACTCGGTCCCTGTGTCTCTCACTCGGTCCCTGTTTCTCACTCGGTCCCTGTCTCTCTCTCTCACTTTCAGTGTCTCTGTCGGTCCCTGTGTCTCTCTCTAGGTCCTTGTGTCTCTCTCGGTCCCTGTGTCACTCTCTCGGTCCCTGTGTCTCTCTCTCGGTCCTGGTGTCTCTCTCGGTCCCTGTGTCTCTCGAACAGTCCCTGTGTCTCTATCGGGCCCTGTCTCTCTCTCGGTCCCTGTGTCTCTCTCGGTCCCTGTGTCACTCTCTCTCTGTCCCTGTCTCTCTCTCGGTCCCTGTCTCTCTCTCGGTCCCTGTCTCTCTCTCGGTCCCTGTGTCTCTCTCTCGGTCGCTGTGTCTCTCTCTCGGTCCCTGTGTCTCTCTCTTGGTCACTGTGTTTCTCTCAGTCCCTGTGTCTCTCTCTCGGTCCCTGTGTCTCACTCGGTCCCTGTGTAATCTCTCGGTCCCTGTGTCTCTCTCTCGGTCCCTTTGTCTCTCTCTCTCGGTCCCTGTGTCTCTCTCTGTCCCTGTGTATCTCTCTCAGTCCCTGTGTCTCTCTCTCGGTCCCTGTCTCTCTCTCGGTCCCTGTGTCTCTCACTCGGTCCCTGTGTCTCTCTCTCAGTCCCTGTGTCTCTCTCTCGGTCCCTGTGTCTCTCTCGGTCACTGTGTCTCTCTCGGTCCCTGTGTCTCACTCGGTCCCTGTGTCTCTCTCACTTTCAGTGTCTCTGTCGGTCCCTGTGTCTCTCTCTCGGTCCCGGTGTCTCTCTCGGTCCCTGTGTCTCTCTCTCTCGGTCCCTGTGTCTCTCTCTCGGTCCCGGTGTCTCTCTCGGTCCCTGTGTCACTCTCTCGGTCCCGGTGTCTCTCTCGGTCCCTGTGTCTCTCTCTCTCGGTCCCTGTGTCTCTCTCTCGGTCCCTGTGTCTCTCTCTCCCGGTCCCTGTGTCTCTCTCTCTCGGTCCCTGTGTCTCTCTCTCGGTCCCTGTGACTCTCTCTCGGTCCCTGTCTCTCTCTCGGTCCCTGTGTCTCTCACTCGGTCCCTGTGTCTCTCTCTCGGTCCCTGTGTCTCTCACTCGGTCCCTGTGTCTCTCAGCCGGTACCTGTCTCTGACTCGGTCCCTGTGTCTCTCTCGGTCCCTGTGTCTCTCCCGGTCCCTGTGTCTGTCTCTCTAGGTCCCTGTGTCTCTCTCGGTCCCTGTCTCTGTCTCTCTCGGTCCCTGTGTCTCTCTCTTGGTCCCTGTGTCTCACTCGGTCCCTGTGTCTCTCTCGGTCGCTGTGTCTCACTCGGTCCATGTGTCTCTCTCGGTCCCTGTGTCTCTCTCGTCGCTGTGTCTCACTCGTCCCTGTGTCTCTCTCGGTCCCTGTGTCTCCCTCTCACCCCTGTGTCTCACTCGGTCCCTGTGACTGCCTCGCTCCTTGTGTCTCTCTCTCTCGGTCCCTGTGTCACTCTCTCTCAGTCCCTGTGTCTCTCTCGGTCACTGTCTCTCTCTCGGTCCCTGTGTCTCTCTCGGTCACTGTGTCTCTCTCGGTCACTGTCTCTCTCTCGGTCCCTGTGTCTCTCTCGGTCACTGTGCCTCACTCGGTCCCTGTGTCTCTCTCCGTCGTTGTGTCTCTCTCTCGGTCCCTGATTCTCTCTCTCTCAACCCCTGTGTCTCTGTCGGTCACTGTCTCTCTCTCGGTCCCTGTGTCTCTCACGGTCCCTGTGTCTCTCTCTCGGTCCCTGTGTCTCTCTCGGTCCCTGTGTCTCTCTCTCACTTTCAGTGTCTCTCTCGGTCCCTGTGTCTCTCACGGTCCCTGTGTCTCTCTCTCGCTCCCTGTGTCTCTCTCGGTCACTGTGCCTCACTCGGTCCCTGTGTCTCTCTCTGTCCTTGTGTCTCTCTCTCGGTCCCTGATTCTCTCTCTCTCAGCCCCTGTGTCTCTCTCGGTCACTGTCTCTCTCTCGGTCCCTGTGTCTCTCACGGTCCCTGTGTCTCTCTCTCGGTCCCTGTGTCTCTCTCTCACTTTCAGTGTCTCTCTCGGTCCCTGTGTCTCTCACGGTCCCTGTGTCTCTCTCTCGCTCCCTGTGTCTCTCTCGGTCACTGTGTCTCTCACTCGGTCCCTGTGTCTCTCACTCGGTCCCTGTGTCTCACTCGGTCCCTGTCTCTCTCTCGCACTTTCAGTGTCTCTGTCGGTCCCTGTGTCTCTCTCTAGGTCCTTGTGTCTCTCTCGGTCCCTGTGTCACTCTCTCGGTCCCTGTGTCTCTCTCTCGGTCCCGGTGTCTCTCTCGGTCCCTGTGTCTCTCTAACAGTCCCTGTGTCTCTATCGGGCCCTGTCTCTCTCTCGGTCCCTGTGTCTCTCTCGGTCCCTGTGTCACTCTCTCTCGGTCCCTGTCTCTCTCTCGGTCCCTGTCTCTCTCTCGGTCCCTGTCTCTCTCTCGGTCCCTGTGTCTCTCTCTCGGTCGCTGTGTCTCTCTCTCGGTCCCTGTGTCTCTCTCTTGGTCACTGTGTTTCTCTCAGTCCCTGTGTCTCTCTCTCGGTCCCTGTGTCTCACTCGGTCCCTGTGTATCTCTCTCGGTCCCTGTGTCTCTCTCTCGGTCCCTTTGTCTCTCTCTCTCGGTCCCTGTGTCTCTCTCTGTCCCTGTGTATCTCTCTCAGTCCCTGTGTCTCTCTCTCGGTCCCTGTCTCTCTCTCGGTCCCTGTGTCTCTCACTCGGTCCCTGTGTCTCTCACTCGGTCCCGGTGTCTCTCTCTCGGTCCCAGTGTCTCTCTCTCGGTCCCTGTGTCACTCTCAAGGTCCCTGTTTCTCTCTCTTGGTCCCGGTGTCTCTCGCGGTCCCTGTGTCTCTCTAACGGTCCCTGTGTCTCTCTCGGGCCCTGTCTCTCTCTCGGTCCCTGTGTCTCTCTCGGTCCCTGTGTCACTCTCTCTCGGTCCCTGTCTCTCTCTCGGTCCCTGTGTCTCTCTCGGTCCCTGTGTCTCTCTCGGTCGCTGTGTCTCACTCGGTCCCTGTGTCTCTCTCGGTCCCTGTGTCTCCCTCTCACCCCAGTGTCTCTCTCGGTCCCTGTGTCTCTCTCTCTCTCGGTCCCTGTGTCTCTCTCGGTCGCTGTGTCTCACTCGTCCCTGTGTCTGCCTCGCTCCTTGTGTCTCTCTCTCTCGGTCCCTGTGTCTCTCCCTCTCACCCCTGTGTCTCACTCGGTCCCTGTGACTGCCTCGCTCCTTGTGTCTCTCTCTCTCGGTCCCTGTGTCTCTCTCTCTCAGTCCCTGTGTCTCTCTCGGTCACTGTCTCTCTCTCGGTCCCTGTGTCTCTCTCGGTCACTGTGTCTCTCTCGGTCACTGTCTGTCTCTCGGTCCCTGTGTCTCTCTCGGTCACTGTGCCTCACTCGGTCCCTGTGTCTCTCTCCGTCCTTGTGTCTCTCTCTCGGTCCCTGATTCTCTCTCTCTCAGCCCCTGTGTCTCTCTCGGTCACTGTCTCTCTAACAGTCCCTGTGTCTCTCTCGGGCCCTGTCTCTCTCTCGGTCCCTGTGTCTCTCTCGGTCCCTGTGTCACTCTCTCTCGGTCCCTGTCTCTCTCTCGGTCCCTGTGTCTCTCTCGGTCCCTGTGTCTCTCTCGGTCGCTGTGTCTCACTCGGTCCCTGTGTCTCTCTCGGTCCCTGTGTCTCCCTCTCACCCCAGTGTCTCTCTCGGTCCCTGTGTCTCTCTCTCTCGGTGCCTGTGTCTCTCTCTCTCGGTCCCTGTGTCTTTCTCGGTCGCTGTGTCTCACTCGTCCCTGTGTCTGCCTCGCTCCTGTGTCTCTCTCTCTCGGTCCCTGTGTCTCTCCCTCTCACCCCTGTGTCTCACTCGGTCCCTGTGACTGCCTCGCTCCTTGTGTCTCTCTCTCTCGGTCCCTGTGTCTCTCTCTCTCAGTCCCTGTATCTCTCTCGGTCACTGTCTCTCGGTCCCTGTGTCTCTCTCGGTCACTGTGTCTCTCTCGGTCACTGTCTCTCTCTCGGTCCCTGTGTCTCTCTCGGTCACTGTGCCTCACTCGGTCCCTGTGTCTCTCTCCGTCCTTGTGTCTCTCTCTCGGTCCCTGATTCTCTCTCTCTCAGCCCCTGTGTCTCTCTCGGTCACTGTCTCTCTCTCGGTCCCTGTGTCTCTCACGGTCCCTGTGTCTCTCTCTCGGTCCCTGTGTCTCTCTCGGTCCCTGTGTCTCTCTCTCACTTTCAGTGTCTCTCTCGGTCCCTGTGTCTCTCACGGTCCCTGTGTCTCTCTCTCGCTCCCTGTGTCTCTCTCGGTCACTGTGCCTCACTCGGTCCCTGTGTCTCTCTCCGTCCTTGTGTCTCTCTCTCGGTCCCTGATTCTCTCTCTCTCAGCCCCTGTGTCTCTCTCGGTCACTGTCTCTCTCTCGGTCCCTGTGTCTCTCTCGGTCCCTGTGTCTCTCTCTCACTTTCAGTGTCTCTCTCGGTCCCTGTGTCTCTCACGGTCCCTGTGTCTCTCTCTCGCTCCCTGTGTCTCTCTCGGTCACTGTGTCTCTCACTCGGTCCCTGTGTCTCTCACTCGGTCCCTGTGTCTCACTCGGTCCCTGTCTCTCTCTCTCACTTTCAGTGTCTCTGTCGGTCCCTGTGTCTCTCTCTAGGTCCTTGTGTCTCTCTCGGTCCCTGTGTCACTCTCTCTCGGTCCCTGTCTCTCTCTCGGTCCCTGTCTCTCTCTCGGTCCCTGTCTCTCTCTCGGTCCCTGTGTCTCTCTAACAGTCCCTGTGTCTCTATCGGGCCCTGTCTCTCTCTCAGTCCCTGTGTCTCTCTCGGTCCCTGTGTCACTCTCTCTCGGTCCCTGTCTCTCTCTCGGTCCCTGTGTCTCTCTCTCACTTTCAGTGTCTCTCTCGGTCCCTGTGTCTCTCACGGTCCCTGTGTCTCTCTCTCGCTCCCTGTGTCTCTCTCGGTCACTGTGCCTCACTCGGTCCCTGTGTCTCTCTCCGTCCTTGTGTCTCTCTCTCGGTCCCTGATTCTCTCTCTCTCAGCCCCTGTGTCTCTCTCGGTCACTGTCTCTCTCTCGGTCCCTGTGTCTCTCACGGTCCCTGTGTCTCTCTCTCGGTCCCTGTGTCTCTCTCGGTCCCTGTGTCTCTCTCTCACTTTCAGTGTCTCTCTCGGTCCCTGTGTCTCTCACGGTCCCTGTGTCTCTCTCTCGCTCCCTGTGTCTCTCTCGGTCACTGTGTCTCTCACTCGGTCCCTGTGTCTCTCACTCGGTCCGGGTGTCTCACTCGGTCCCTGTCTCTCTCTCTCACTTTCAGTGTCTCTGTCGGTCCCTGTGTCTCTCTCTAGGTCCTTGTGTCTCTCTCGGTCCCTGTGTCACTCTCTCTCGGTCCCTGTCTCTCTCTCGGTCCCTGTCTCTCTCTCGGTCCCTGTCTCTCTCTCGGTCCCTGTGTCTCTCTAACAGTCCCTGTGTCTCTATCGGGCCCTGTCTCTCTCTCGGTCCCTGTGTCTCTCTCGGTCCCTGTGTCACTCTCTCTCGGTCCCTGTGTCTCTCTCGGTCCCTGTCTCTCTCTCGGTCCCTGTCTCTCTCTCGGTCGCTGTGTCTCTCTCTCGGTCCCTGTGTCTCTCTCTTGGTCACTGTGTTTCTCTCAGTCCCTGTGTCTCTCTCTCGGTCCCTGTGTCTCACTCGGTCCCTGTGTATCTCTCTCGGTCCCTGTGTCTCTCTCTAGGTCCTTGTGTCTCTCTCGGTCCCTGTGTCACTCTCTCTCGGTCCCTGTCTCTCTCTCAGTCCCTGTGTCTCTCTCTCGGTCCCTGTCTCTCTCTCGGTCCCTGTGTCTCTCACTCGGTCCCTGTGTCTCTCACTCGGTCCCTGTGTCTCTCTCTCGGTCCCTGTGTCTCTCTCTCGGTCCCTGTGTCACTCTCAAGGTCCCTGTGTCTCTCTCTCGGTCCCGGTGACTCTCTCGGTCCCTGTGTCTCTCTAACGGTCCCTGTGTCTCTCTCGGGCCCTGTCTCTCTCTCGGTCCCTGTGTCTCTCTCGGTCCCTGTGTCACTCTCTCTCGGTCCCTGTCTCTCTCTCGGTCCCTGTGTCTCTCTCGGTCGCTGTGTCTCACTCGGTCCCTGTGTCTCTCTCGGTCCCTGTGTCTCCCTCTCACCCCAGTGTCTCTCTCGGTCCCTGTGTCTCTCTCTCTCGGTCCCTGTGTCTCTCTCTCTCGGTCCCTGTGTCTCTCTCGGTCGCTGTGTCTCACTCGTCCCTGTGTCTCACTCGGTCCCTGTGACTGTCTCGCTCCTTGTGTCTTTCTCTCGGTCCCTGTGTTTCTCTCTCTCAGTCCCTGTGTCTCTCTCTGTCACTGTCTCTCTCTCGGTCACTGTCTCTCTCTCGGTCCCTGTGTCTCTCTCGGTCCCTGTGTCTCACTCGGTCCCTGTGTCTCTCTCCGTCCTTGTGTCTCTCTCTCGGTCCCTGTTTCTCTCTCTCTCAGTCCCTGTGTCTCTCTCGGTCACTGTCTCTCACTCGGTCCCTGAGTCTCACTCGGTCCCTGTGTCTCTCTCTCAGTCCCTGTGTCTCTCTCTCGGTCCCTGTCTCTCTCTCAGTCCCTGTGTCTCTCTCTCGGTCCCTGTGTCTCTCTCTCGGTCCCTGTGCCTCTCTCGGTCCCTGTGTCTTACTCGGACCCTGTGACTCTCTCAGTCACTGTCTCTCTCTCAGTCCCTGTGTCTCTCTCTCGGTCCCTGTGTCTCTCTCGGTCCCTGTGTCTCTCTCTCGGTCCCTGTGTCTCTTTCAGTTCCGGTCTCTCTCTCGATCCCTGTATCTCGCTCTCGGTCCCTGTGTCTCTCTCTCGGTCCCTGTCTCTCTCTCAGTCCCTGTGTCTCTCTCTCGGTCCCTGTGTCTCTCTCTGGGTCCCTGTGTCTCTCTCGGTCCCTGTGTCTCTCTGGGTCCCGGTCTCTCTCTCGGTCCCTGTCTCTCTCTCTTGCTCTCTGCGTCTCGCTCGGTCCCTGTGTCTCACTTTGTCCCTGTGACTCTCTCAGTCACAGTGTCTCTCTCAGTCCCTGTGCCTCTCTCTCGGTCTCTGTGTCTCGCTTTCGGTCCCTGTGTCTGTCTCTTGGTCCCTGTGTCTCTCTCGGTCCCTGTCTCTCTCTCGGTCCCTGTCTCTCTCTCGGTCCCTGTCTCTCTCTCGGTCCCTGTGTCTCTCTCTCGGTCGCTGTGTCTCTCTCTCGGTCCCTGTGTCTCTCTCTTGGTCACTGTGTTTCTCTCAGTCCCTGTGTCTCTCTCTCGGTCCCTGTGTCTCACTCGGTCCCTGTGTATCTCTCTCGGTCCCTGTGTCTCTCTCTCGGTCCCTTTGTCTCTCTCTCTCGGTCCCTGTGTCTCTCTCTGTCCCTGTGTATCTCTCTCAGTCCCTGTGTCTCTCTCTCGGTCCCTGTCTCTCTCTCGGTCCCTGTGTCTCTCACTCGGTCCCTGTGTCTCTCACTCGGTCCCTGTGTCTCTCTCTCGGTCCCAGTGTCTCTCTCTCGGTCCCTGTGTCACTCTCAAGGTCCCTGTGTCTCTCTCTTGGTCCCGGTGTCTCTCGCGGTCCCTGTGTCTCTCTAACGGTCCCTGTGTCTCTCTCGGGCCCTGTCTCTCTCTCGGTCCCTGTGTCTCTCTCGGTCCCTGTGTCACTCTCTCTCGGTCCCTGTCTCTCTCTCGGTCCCTGTGTCTCTCTCGGTCCCTGTGTCTCTCTCGGTCGCTGTGTCTCACTCGGTCCCTGTGTCTCTCTCGGTCCCTGTGTCTCCCTCTCACCCCAGTGTCTCTCTCGGTCCCTGTGTCTCTCTCTCTCGGTCCCTGTGTCTCTCTCTCTCGGTCCCTGTGTCTCTCTCGGTCGCTGTGTCTCACTCGTCCCTGTGTCTGCCTCGCTCCTTGTGTCTCTCTCTCTCGGTCCCTGTGTCTCTCCCTCTCACCCCTGTGTCTCACTCGGTCCCTGTGACTGCCTCGCTCCTTGTGTCTCTCTCTCTCGGTCCCTGTGTCTCTCTCTCTCAGTCCCTGTGTCTCTCTCGGTCACTGTCTCTCTCTCGGTCCCTGTGTCTCTCTCGGTCACTGTGTCTCTCTCGGTCACTGTCTGTCTCTCGGTCCCTGTGTCTCTCTCGGTCACTGTGCCTCACTCGGTCCCTGTGTCTCTCTCCGTCCTTGTGTCTCTCTCTCGGTCCCTGATTCTCTCTCTCTCAGCCCCTGTGTTTCTCTCGGTCACTGTCTCTCTAACGGTCCCTGTGTCTCTCTCGGGCCCTGTCTCTCTCTCGGTCCCTGTGTCTCTCTCGGTCCCTGTGTCACTCTCTCTCGGTCCCTGTCTCTCTCTCGGTCCCTGTGTCTCTCTCGGTCCCTGTGTCTCTCTCGGTCGCTGTGTCTCACTCGGTCCCTGTGTCTCTCTCGGTCCCTGTGTCTCCCTCTCACCCCAGTGTCTCTCTCGGTCCCTGTGTCTCTCTCTCTCGGTGCCTGTGTCTCTCTCTCTCGGTCCCTGTGTCTTTCTCGGTCGCTGTGTCTCACTCGTCCCTGTGTCTGCCTCGCTCCTTGTGTCTCTCTCTCTCGGTCCCTGTGTCTCTCCCTCTCACCCCTGTGTCTCACTCGGTCCCTGTGACTGCCTCGCTCCTTGTGTCTCTCTCTCTCGGTCCCTGTGTCTCTCTCTCTCAGTCCCTGTGTCTCTCTCGGTCACTGTCTCTCTCTCGGTCCCTGTGTCTCTCTCGGTCACTGTGTCTCTCTTGGTCACTGTCTCTCTCTCGGTCCCTGTGTCTCTCTCGGTCACTGTGCCTCACTCGGTCCCTGTGTCTCTCTCCGTCCTTGTGTCTCTCTCTCGGTCCCTGATTCTCTCTCTCTCAGCCCCTGTGTCTCTCTCGGTCACTGTCTCTCTCTCGGTCCCTGTGTCTCTCACGGTCCCTGTGTCTCTCTCTCGGTCCCTGTGTCTCTCTCGGTCCCTGTGTCTCTCTCTCACTTTCAGTGTCTCTCTCGGTCCCTGTGTCTCTCACGGTCCCTGTGTCTCTCTCTCGCTCCCTGTGTCTCTCTCGGTCACTGTGCCTCACTCGGTCCCTGTGTCTCTCTCCGTCCTTGTGTCTCTCTCTCGGTCCCTGATTCTCTCTCTCTCAGCCCCTGTGTCTCTCTCGGTCCCTGTGTCTCTCACGGTCCCTGTGTCTCTCTCTCGGTCCCTGTGTCTCTCTCGGTCCCTGTGTCTCTCTCTCACTTTCAGTGTCTCTCTCGGTCCCTGTGTCTCTCACGGTCCCTGTGTCTCTCTCTCGCTCCCTGTGTCTCTCTCGGTCACTGTGTCTCTCACTCGGTCCCTGTGTCTCTCACTCGGTCCCTGTGTCTCACTCGGTCCCTGTCTCTCTCTCTCACTTTCAGTGTCTCTGTCGGTCCCTGTGTCTCTCTCTAGGTCCTTGTGTCTCTCTCGGTCCCTGTGTCACTCTCTCTCGGTCCCTGTCTCTCTCTCGGTCCCTGTCTCTCTCTCGGTCCCTGTCTCTCTCTCTCGGTCCCTGTGTCTCTCTAACAGTCCCTGTGTCTCAATCGGGCCCTGTCTCTCTCTCGGTCCCTGTGTCTCTCTCGGTCCCTGTGTCACTCTCTCTCGGTCCCTGTGTCTCTCTCGGTCCCTGTCTCTCTCTCGGTCCCTGTCTCTCTCTCGGTCGCTGTGTCTCTCTCTCGGTCCCTGTGTCTCTCTCTTGGTCACTGTGTTTCTCTCAGTGTCCCTTTGTCTCTCTCTCTCGGTCCCTGTGTCTCTCTCTGTCCCTGTGTATCTCTCTCAGTCCCTGTGTCTCTCTCTCGGTCCCTGTCTCTCTCTCGGTCCCTGTGTCTCTCACTCGGTCCCTGTGTCTCTCACTCGGTCCCTGTGTCTCTCTCTCGGTACCTGTGTCTCTCTCTCGGTCCCTGTGTCACTCTCAAGGTCCCTGTGTCTCTCTCTCGGTCCCGGTGACTCTCTCGGTCCCTGTGTCTCTCTAACGGTCCCTGTGTCTCTCTCGGGCCCTGTCTCTCTCTCGGTCCCTGTGTCTCTCTCGGTCCCTGTGTCACTCTCTCTCGGTCCCTGTCTCTCTCTCGGTCCCTGTGTCTCTCTCGGTCGCTGTGTCTCACTCGGTCCCTGTGTCTCTCTCGGTCCCTGTGTCTCCCTCTCACCCCAGTGTCTCTCTCGGTCCCTGTGTCTCTCTCTCTCGGTCCCTGTGTCTCTCTCTCTCGGTCCCTGTGTCTCTCTCGGTCGCTGTGTCTCACTCGTCCCTGTGTCTCACTCGGTCCCTGTGACTGTCTCGCTCCTTGTGTCTTTCTCTCGGTCCCTGTGTTTCTCTCTCTCAGTCCCTGTGTCTCTCTCTGTCACTGTCTCTCTCTCGGTCACTGTCTCTCTCTCGGTCCCTGTGTCTCTCTCGGTCCCTGTGTCTCACTCGGTCCCTGTGTCTCTCTCCGTCCTTGTGTCTCTCTCTCGGTCCCTGTTTCTCTCTCTCTCAGTCCCTGTGTCTCTCTCGGTCACTGTCTCTCACTCGGTCCCTGAGTCTCACTCGGTCCCTGTGTCTCTCTCTCAGTCCCTGTGTCTCTCTCTCGGTCCCTGTCTCTCTCTCAGTCCCTGTGTCTCTCTCTCGGTCCCTGTGTCTCTCTCTCGGTCCCTGTGCCTCTCTCGGTCCCTGTGTCTTACTCGGACCCTGTGACTCTCTCAGTCACTGTCTCTCTCTCAGTCCCTGTGTCTCTCTCTCGGTCCCTGTCTCTCTCTTGGTCCCTGTGTCTCTCTCGGTCCCTGTGTCTCTCTCGGTCCCTGTGTCTCTCTCTCGGTCCCTGTGTCTCTTTCAGTTCCGGTCTCTCTCTCGATCCCTGTATCTCGCTCTCGGTCCCTGTGTCTCTCTCTCGGTCCCTGTCTCTCTCTCAGTCCCTGTGTCTCTCTCTCGGTCCCTGTGTCTCTCTCTGGGTCCCTGTGTCTCTCTCGGTCCCTGTGTCTCTCTGGGTCCCGGTCTCTCTCTCGGTCCCTGTCTCTCTCTCTTGCTCTCTGCGTCTCGCTCGGTCCCTGTGTCTCACTTTGTCCCTGTGACTCTCTCAGTCACAGTGTCTCTCTCAGTCCCTGTGCCTCTCTCTCGGTCTCTGTGTCTCGCTTTCGGTCCCTGTGTCTGTCTCTTGGTCCCTGTGTCTCTCTCGGTCCCTGTGTCTCTCACTCGGTCCCTGTGCCTCTCTCGGCCCCTGTGACTCTCTCTCGGTCCCTGTGTCTCTCTCGATCCCTGTCTCTCTCTCTCGGTCCCTGTGTCTCTCTCGGTCCCTGTCTCTCTCTCTACTCTCTGTGTCTCTCTCGGTCCCTGTCTCTCTCTCAGTCCCTGTGTCTCTTTCTCGGTCCCCTTGTCTCTCTCTCGGTCCCTGTGCCTCAGTCAGTCCCTGTCTCTCTCTCAGTCCCTGTGTCTCTCTCTCTCGGTCCCTGTCTCTCTCTCGTTCACTGTGTCTCTCTCGGTCCCTGAGTCTCTCTCTCGGTCCCAGTGTCTCTCTCGGTCCCGGTGTCTCTCTCGGTCCCTTTGTCTCTCTCTCGGTCGCTGTCTCTCTCTCTTGCTCTCTGCGTCTCTCTCGGTCCCTGTGTCTCACTTTGTCCCTGTGACTCTCTCAGTCCCTGTGTCTCTCTCAGTCCCTGTGTCTCTCTCAGTCCCTGTCTCTCTCTCAGTCCCAGTGTCTCTCTCTTGGTCCCTGTGTCTCGCTCTCGGTCTCTGTGTCTCTCTCGGTCCCTGTGTCTCTCACTCGGTCCCTGTCTCTCTCTCAGTCCCTGTGACTCTCTCTTGGTCCCTGTGTCTCTCTCTCGGTCCCTGTGTCTCTCTCGGTACCTGTGTCTCTCCCGGTCCCTGTCTCTGTCTCTCTCGGTCCCTGTGTCTCTCTCTCGGTCCCTGTGTCTCTCTCGGTCGCTGTTTCTCACTCGGTCCCTGTGTCTCTCTCGGTCCCTGTGTCTCCCTCTCACCCCAGTGTCTCTCTCGGTCCCTGTGTCTCTCTCTCTCGGTCCCTGTGTCTCCCTCTCTCGGTCCCTGTGTCTCTCTCGGTCGCTGTGTCTCACTCAGTCCCTGTGTCTCTCTCGGTCCCTGTGTCTCTCTCTCGGTCCCTGTGTCTCTCTATCTCAGTCCCTGTGACTCTCTCGGTCACTGTCTCTCTCTCGGTCCCTGTGTCTCTCTCGGTCACTGTGTATCTCTCGGTCCCTGTGTCTCACTCGGTCCCTGTGTCTCTCTCACTTTCAGTGTCTCTGTCGGTCCCTGTGTCTCTCTCTCAGTCCCTGTGTCTCACTAGGTCCCTGTGTCTCTCACTCGGTCCCTGTGTCTCTCTCGGTCGCTGTGTCTCACTCGGTCCCTGTGTCTCTCTCGGTCCCTGTGTCTCCCTCTCACCCCAGTGTCTCTCTCGGTCCCTGTGTCTCTCTCTCTCGGTCCCTGTGTCTCTCTCTCTCGGTCCCTGTGTCTCTCTCGGTCGCTGTGTCTCACTCGTCCCTGCGTCTCACTCGGTCCCTGTGACTGTCTCGCTCCTTGTGTCTTTCTCTCGGTCCCTGTGTTTCTCTCTCTCAGTCCCTGTGTCTCTCTCTGTCACTGTCTCTCTCTCGGTCACTGTCTCTCTCTCGGTCCCTGTGTCTCTCTCGGTCCCTGTGTCTCACTCGGTCCCTGTGTCTCTCTCCGTCCTTGTGTCTCTCTCTCGGTCCCTGTTTCTCTCTCTCTCAGTCCCTGTGTCTCTCTCGGTCACTGTCTCTCACTCGGTCCCTGAGTCTCACTCGGTCCCTGTGTCTCTCTCTCAGTCCCTGTGTCTCTCTCTCGGTCCCTGTCTCTCTCTCAGTCCCTGTGTCTCTCTCTCGGTCCCTGTGTCTCTCTCTCGGTCCCTGTGCCTCTCTCGGTCCCTGTGTCTTACTCGGACCCTGTGACTCTCTCAGTCACTGTCTCTCTCTCAGTCCCTGTGTCTCTCTCTCGGTCCCTGTCTCTCTCTTGGTCCCTGTGTCTCTCTCGGTCCCTGTGTCTCTCTCGGTCCCTGTGTCTCTCTCTCGGTCCCTGTGTCTCTTTCAGTTCCGGTCTCTCTCTCGATCCCTGTATCTCGCTCTCGGTCCCTGTGTCTCTCTCTCGGTCCCTGTCTCTCTCTCAGTCCCTGTGTCTCTCTCTCGGTCCCTGTGTCTCTCTCTGGGTCCCTGTGTCTCTCTCGGTCCCTGTGTCTCTCTGGGTCCAGGTCTCTCTCTCGGTCCCTGTCTCTCTCTCTTGCTCTCTGCGTCTCGCTCGGTCCCTGTGTCTCACTTTGTCCCTGTGACTCTCTCAGTCACAGTGTCTCTCTCAGTCCCTGTGCCTCTCTCTCGGTCTCTGTGTCTCGCTTTCGGTCCCTGTGTCTCTCTCGATCCCTGTCTCTCTCTCTCGGTCCCTGTGTCTCTCTCGGTCCCTGTGTCTCTCACTCGGTCCCTGTGCCTCTCTCGGCCCCTGTGACTCTCTCTCGGTCCCTGTGTCTCTCTCGATCCCTGTCTCTCTCTCTCGGTCCCTGTGTCTCTCTCGGTCCCTGTCTCTCTCTCTTACTCTCTGTGTCTCTCTCGGTCCCTGTCTCTCTCTCAGTCCCTGTGTCTCTTTCTCGGTCCCCTTGTCTCTCTCTCGGTCCCTGTGCCTCAGTCAGTCCCTGTCTCTCTCTCAGTCCCTGTGTCTCTCTCTCTCGGTCCCTGTCTCTCTCTCGTTCACTGTGTCTCTCTCGGTCCCTGAGTCTCTCTCTCGGTCCCAGTGTCTCTCTCGGTCCCGGTGTCTCTCTCGGTCCCTTTGTCTCTCTCTCGGTCGCTGTCTCTCTCTCTTGCTCTCTGCGTCTCTCTCGGTCCCTGTGTCTCACTTTGTCCCTGTGACTCTCTCAGTCCCTGTGTCTCTCTCAGTCCCTGTGTCTCTCTCAGTCCCTGTCTCTCTCTCAGTCCCAGTGTCTCTCTCTTGGTCCCTGTGTCTCGCTCTCGGTCTCTGTGTCTCTCTCGGTCCCTGTGTCTCTCACTCGGTCCCTGTCTCTCTCTCAGTCCCTGTGACTCTCTCTTGGTCCCTGTGTCTCTCTCTCGGTCCCTGTGTCTCTCTCGGTACCTGTGTCTCTCCCGGTCCCTGTCTCTGTCTCTCTCGGTCCCTGTGTCTCTCTCTCGGTCCCTGTGTCTCTCTCGGTCGCTGTTTCTCACTCGGTCCCTGTGTCTCTCTCGGTCCCTGTGTCTCCCTCTCACCCCAGTGTCTCTCTCGGTCCCTGTGTCTCTCTCTCTCGGTCCCTGTGTCTCCCTCTCTCGGTCCCTGTGTCTCTCTCGGTCGCTGTGTCTCACTCAGTCCCTGTGTCTCTCTCGGTCCCTGTGTCTCTCTCTCGGTCCCTGTGTCTCTCTATCTCAGTCCCTGTGACTCTCTCGGTCACTGTCTCTCTCTCGGTCACTGTGTATCTCTCGGTCCCTGTGTCTCACTCGGTCCCTGTGTCTCTCTCACTTTCAGTGTCTCTGTCGGTCCCTGTGTCTCTCTCTCAGTCCCTGTGTCTCACTAGGTCCCTGTGTCTCTCACTCGGTCCCTGTGTCTCTCTCTCACTTTCAGTGTCTCTGTCGGTCCCTGTGTCTCTCTCTCGGTCCCGGTGTCTCTCTCGGTCCCTGTGTCTCTCTCTCTCGGTCCCTGTGTCTCTCTCTCGGTCCCGGTGTCTCTCTCGGTCCCTGTGTCACTCTCTCGGTCCCGGTGTCTCTCTTGGTCCCTGTGTCTCTCTCTCTCGGTCCCTGTGTCTCTCTCTCGGTCCCTGTGTCTCTCTCTCTCGGTCCCTGTGTCTCTCTCTCTCGGTCCCTGTGACTCTCTCTCGGTCCCTGTGTCTCTCTCGGTCACTGTGTCTCTCTCGGTCACTGTCTCTCTCTCGGTCCCTGTCTCTCTCTCGGTCCCTGTGTCTCTCACTCGGTCCCTGTGTCTCTCTCTCAGTCCCTGTGTCTCTCTCTCGGTCCCTGTGTCTCTCTCGGTCACTGTGTCTCTCTCAGTCCCTGTGTCTCACTAGGTCCCTGTGTCTCTCACTCGGTCCCTGTGTCTCTCTCTCACTTTCAGTGTCTCTGTCGGTCCCTGTGTCTCTCTCTCGGTCCCGGTGTCTCTCTCGGTCCCTGTGTCTCTCTCTCTCGGTCCCTGTGTCTCTCTCTCGGTCCCGGTGTCTCTCTCGGTCCCTGTGTCACTCTCTCGGTCCCGGTGTCTCTCTTGGTCCCTGTGTCTCTCTCTCTCGGTCCCTGTGTCTCTCTCTCGGTCCCTGTGTCTCTCTCTCTCGGTCCCTGTGTCTCTCTCTCTCGGTCCCTGTGACTCTCTCTCGGTCCCTGTGTCTCTCTCGGTCACTGTGTCTCTCTCGGTCACTGTCTCTCTCTCGGTCCCTGTCTCTCTCTCGGTCCCTGTGTCTCTCACTCGGTCCCTGTGTCTCTCTCTCAGTCCCTGTGTCTCTCTCTCGGTCCCTGTGTCTCTCTCGGTCACTGTGTCTCTCTCGGTCCCTGTGTCTCACTCGGTCCCTGTGTCTCTCTCACTTTCAGTGTCTCTGTCGGTCCCTGTGTCTCTCTCTCAGTCCCTGTGTGTCACTAGGTCCCTGTGTCTCTCACTCGGTCCCTGTGTCTCTCTCTCGGTCCCTGTGTCTCTTTCTCGGTCCCCTTGTCTCTCTCTCGGTCCCTGTGCCTCAGTCAGTCCCTGTCTCTCTCTCAGTCCCTGTGTCTCTCTCTCTCGGTCCCTGTCTCTCTCTCGTTCACTGTGTCTCTCTCGGTCCCTGAGTCTCTCTCTCGGTCCCAGTGTCTCTCTCGGTCCCGGTGTCTCTCTCGGTCCCTTTGTCTCTCTCTCGGTCGCTGTCTCTCTCTCTTGCTCTCTGCGTCTCTCTCGGTCCCTGTGTCTCACTTTGTCCCTGTGACTCTCTCAGTCCCTGTGTCTCTCTCAGTCCCTGTGTCTCTCTCAGTCCCTGTCTCTCTCTCAGTCCCAGTGTCTCTCTCTTGGTCCCTGTGTCTCGCTCTCGGTCTCTGTGTCTCTCTCGGTCCCTGTGTCTCTCACTCGGTCCCTGTCTCTCTCTCAGTCCCTGTGACTCTCTCTTGGTCCCTGTGTCTCTCTCTCGGTCCCTGTGTCTCTCTCGGTACCTGTGTCTCTCCCGGTCCCTGTCTCTGTCTCTCTCGGTCCCTGTGTCTCTCTCTCGGTCCCTGTGTCTCTCTCGGTCGCTGTTTCTCACTCGGTCCCTGTGTCTCTCTCGGTCCCTGTGTCTCCCTCTCACCCCAGTGTCTCTCTCGGTCCCTGTGTCTCTCTCTCTCGGTCCCTGTGTCTCCCTCTCTCGGTCCCTGTGTCTCTCTCGGTCGCTGTGTCTCACTCAGTCCCTGTGTCTCTCTCGGTCCCTGTGTCTCTCTCTCGGTCCCTGTGTCTCTCTATCTCAGTCCCTGTGACTCTCTCGGTCACTGTCTCTCTCTCGGTCACTGTGTATCTCTCGGTCCCTGTGTCTCACTCGGTCCCTGTGTCTCTCTCACTTTCAGTGTCTCTGTCGGTCCCTGTGTCTCTCTCTCAGTCCCTGTGTCTCACTAGGTCCCTGTGTCTCTCACTCGGTCCCTGTGTCTCTCTCTCACTTTCAGTGTCTCTGTCGGTCCCTGTGTCTCTCTCTCGGTCCCGGTGTCTCTCTCGGTCCCTGTGTCTCTCTCTCTCGGTCCCTGTGTCTCTCTCTCTCGGTCCCTGTGACTCTCTCTCGGTCCCTGTGTCTCTCTCGGTCACTGTGTCTCTCTCGGTCACTGTCTCTCTCTCGGTCCCTGTCTCTCTCTCGGTCCCTGTGTCTCTCACTCGGTCCCTGTGTCTCTCTCTCAGTCCCTGTGTCTCTCTCTCGGTCCCTGTGTCTCTCTCGGTCACTGTGTCTCTCTCGGTCCCTGTGTCTCACTCGGTCCCTGTGTCTCTCTCACTTTCAGTGTCTCTGTCGGTCCCTGTGTCTCTCTCTCAGTCCCTGTGTGTCACTAGGTCCCTGTGTCTCTCACTCGGTCCCTGTGTCTCTCTCTCGGTCCCGGTGTCTCTCTCGGTCCCTGTGTCTCTCTCTCTCGGTCCCTGTGTCTCTCTCTCGGTCCCAGTGTCTCTCTCGGTCCCTGTGTCACTCTCTCGGTCCCGGTGTCTCTCTCGGTCCCTGTGTCTCTCTCTCTCGGTCCCTGTGTCTCTCTCTCGGTCCCTGTGTCTCTCTCTCCCGGTCCCTGTGTCTCTCTCTCTCGGTCCCTGTGTCTCTCTCTCGGTCCCTGTGACTCTCTCTCGGTCCCTGTCTCTCTCTCGGTCCCTGTGTCTCTCACTCGGTCCCTGTGTCTCTCTCTCGGTCCCTGTGTCTCTCACTCGGTCCCTGTGTCTCTCAGCCGGTACCTGTCTCTGACTCGGTCCCTGTGTCTCTCTCGGTCCCTGTGTCTCTCCCGGTCCCTGTGTCTGTCTCTCTAGGTCCCTGTGTCTCTCCCGGTCCCTGTCTCTGTCTCTCTCGGTCCCTGTGTCTCTCTCTTGGTCCCTGTGTCTCACTCGGTCCCTGTGTCTCTCTCGGTCGCTGTGTCTCACTCGGTCCATGTGTCTCTCTCGGTCCCTGTGTCTCTCTCGGTCGCTGTGTCTCACTCGTCCCTGTGTCTCTCTCGGTCCCTGTGTCTCCCTCTCACCCCTGTGTCTCACTCGGTCCCTGTGACTGCCTCGCTCCTTGTGTCTCTCTCTCTCGGTCCCTGTGTCACTCTCTCTCAGTCCCTGTGTCTCTCTCGGTCACTGTCTCTCTCTCGGTCCCTGTGTCTCTCTCGGTCACTGTGTCTCTCTCGGTCACTGTCTCTCTCTCGGTCCCTGTGTCTCTCTCGGTCACTGTGCCTCACTCGGTCCCTGTGTCTCTCTCCGTCATTGTGTCTCTCTCTCGGTCCCTGATTCTCTCTCTCTCAACCCCTGTGTCTCTGTCGGTCACTGTCTCTCTCTCGGTCCCTGTGTCTCTCACGGTCCCTGTGTCTCTCTCTCGGTCCCTGTGTCTCTCTCGGTCCCTGTGTCTCTCTCTCACTTTCAGTGTCTCTCTCGGTCCCTGTGTCTCTCACGGTCCCTGTGTCTCTCTCTCGCTCCCTGTGTCTCTCTCGGTCACTGTGTCTCTCACTCGGTCCCTGTGTCTCTCACTCGGTCCCTGTGTCTCACTCGGTCCCTGTCTCTCTCTCTCACTTTCAGTGTCTCTGTCGGTCCCTGTGTCTCTCTCTAGGTCCTTGTGTCTCTCTCGGTCCCTGTGTCACTCTCTCGGTCCCTGTGTCTCTCTCTCGGTCCCGGTGTCTCTCTCGGTCCCTGTGTCTCTCTAACAGTCCCTGTGTCTCTATCGGGCCCTGAATCTCTCTCGGTCCCTGTGTCTCTCTCGGTCCCTGTGTCACTCTCTCTCGGTCCCTGTCTCTCTCTCGGTCCCTGTCTCTCTCTCGGTCCCTGTCTCTCTCTCGGTCCCTGTGTCTCTCTCTCGGTCGCTGTGTCTCTCTCTCGGTCCCTGTGTCTCTCTCTTGGTCACTGTGTTTCTCTAAGTCCCTGTGTCTCTCTCTCGGTCCCTGTGTCTCACTCGGTCCCTGTGTATCTCTCTCGGTCCCTGTGTCTCTCTCTCGGTCCCTTTGTCTCTCTCTCTCGGTCCCTGTGTCTCTCTCTGTCCCTGTGTATCTCTCTCAGTCCCTGTGTCTCTCTCTCGGTCCCTGTCTCTCTCTCGGTCCCTGTGTCTCTCACTCGGTCCCTGTGTCTCTCACTCGGTCCCTGTGTCTCTCTCTCGGTCCCAGTGTCTCTCTCTCGGTCCCTGTGTCACTCTCAAGGTCCCTGTGTCTCTCTCTTGGTCCCGGTGTCTCTCGCGGTCCCTGTGTCTCTCTAACGGTCCCTGTGTCTCTCTCGGGCCCTGTCTCTCTCTCGGTTCCTATGTCTCTCTCGGTCCCTGTGTCACTCTCTCTCGGTCCCTGTCTCTCTCTCGGTCCCTGTGTCTCTCTCGGTCCCTGTGTCTCTCTCGGTCGCTGTGTCTCACTCGGTCCCTGTGTCTCTCTCGGTCCCTGTGTCTCCCTCTCACCCCAGTGTCTCTCTCGGTCCCTGTGTCTCTCTCTCTCTCGGTCCCTGTGTCTCTCTCGGTCGCTGTGTCTCACTCGTCCCTGTGTCTGCCTCGCTCCTTGTGTCTCTCTCTCTCGGTCCCTGTGTCTCTCCCTCTCACCCCTGTGTCTCACTCGGTCCCTGTGACTGCCTCGCTCCTTGTGTCTCTCTCTCTCGGTCCCTGTGTCTCTCTCTCTCAGTCCCTGTGTCTCTCTCGGTCACTGTCTCTCTCTCGGTCCCTGTGTCTCTCTCGGTCACTGTGTCTCTCTCGGTCACTGTCTGTCTCTCGGTCCCTGTGTCTCTCTCGGTCACTGTGCCTCACTCGGTCCCTGTGTCTCTCTCCGTCCTTGTGTCTCTCTCTCGGTCCCTGATTCTCTCTCTCTCAGCCCCTGTGTCTCTCTCGGTCACTGTCTCTCTAACGGTCCCTGTGTCTCTCTCGGGCCCTGTCTCTCTCTCGGTCCCTGTGTCTCTCTCGGTCCCTGTGTCACTCTCTCTCGGTCCCTGTCTCTCTCTCGGTCCCTGTGTCTCTCTCGGTCCCTGTGTCTCTCTCGGTCGCTGTGTCTCACTCGGTCCCTGTGTCTCTCTCGGTCCCTGTGTCTCCCTCTCACCCCTGTGTCTCACTCGGTCCCTGTGACTGCCTCGCTCCTTGTGTCTCTCTCTCTCGGTCCCTGTGTCTCTCTCTCTCAGTCCCTGTGTCTCTCTCGGTCACTGTCTCTCTCTCGGTCCCTGTGTCTCTCTCGGTCACTGTGTCTCTCTCGGTCACTGTCTCTCTCTCGGTCCCTGTGTCTCTCTCGGTCACTGTGCCTCACTCGGTCCCTGTGTCTCTCTCCGTCCTTGTGTCTCTCTCTCGGTCCCTGATTCTCTATCTCTCAGCCCCTGTGTCTCTCTCGGTCACTGTCTCTCTCTCGGTCCCTGTGTCTCTCACGGTCCCTGTGTCTCTCTCTCGGTCCCTGTGTCTCTCTCGGTCCCTGTGTCTCTCTCTCACTTTCAGTGTCTCTCTCGGTCCCTGTGTCTCTCACGGTCCCTGTGTCTCTCTCTCGCTCCCTGTGTCTCTCTCGGTCACTGTGCCTCACTCGGTCCCTGTGTCTCTCTCCGTCCTTGTGTCTCTCTCTCGGTCCCTGATTCTCTCTCTCTCACTTTCAGTGTCTCTGTCGGTCCCTGTGTCTCTCTCTAGGTCCTTGTGTCTCTCTCGGTCCCTGTGTCACTCTCTCTCGGTCCCTGTCTCTCTCTCGGTCCCTGTCTCTCTCTCGGTCCCTGTCTCTCTCTCGGTCCCTGTGTCTCTCTAACAGTCCCTGTGTCTCTATCGGGCCCTGTCTCTCTCTCGGTCCCTGTGTCTCTCTCGGTCCCTGTGTCACTCTCTCTCGGTCCCTGTGTCTCTCTCGGTCCCTGTCTCTCTCTCGGTCCCTGTCTCTCTCTCGGTCGCTGTGTCTCTCTCTCGGTCCCTGTGTCTCTCTCTTGGTCACTGTGTTTCTCTCAGTCCCTGTGTCTCTCTCTCGGTCCCTGTGTCTCACTCGGTCCCTGTGTATCTCTCTCGGTCCCTGTGTCTCTCTCTCGGACCCTTTGTCTCTCTCTCTCGGTCCCTGTGTCTCTCTCTGTCCCTGTGTATCTCTCTCAGTCCCTGTGTCTCTCTCTCGGTCCCTGTCTCTCTCTCGGTCCCTGTGTCTCTCACTCGGTCCCTGTGTCTCTCACTCGGTCCCTGTGTCTCTCTCTCGGTCCCTGTGTCTCTCTCTCGGTCCCTGTGTCACTCTCAAGGTCCCTGTGTCTCTCTCTCTCGGTCCCGGTGACTCTCTCGGTCCCTGTGTCTCTCTAACGGTCCCTGTGTCTCTCTCGGGCCCTGTCTCTCTCTCGTTCCCTGTGTCTCTCTCGGTCCCTGTGTCACTCTCTCTCGGTCCCTGTCTCTCTCTCGGTCCCTGTGTCTCTCTCGGTCGCTGTGTCTCACTCGGTCCCTGTGTCTCTCTCGGTCCCTGTGTCTCCCTCTCACCCCAGTGTCTCTCTCGGTCCCTGTGTCTCTCTCTCTCGGTCCCTGTGTCTCTCTCTCTCGGTCCCTGTGTCTCTCTCGGTCGCTGTGTCTCACTCGTCCCTTTGTCTCACTCGGTCCCTGTGACTGTCTCGCTCCTTGTGTCTTTCTCTCGGTCCCTGTGTTTCTCTCTCTCAGTCCCTGTGTCTCTCTCTGTCACTGTCTCTCTCTCGGTCACTGTCTCTCTCTCGGTCCCTGTGCCTCTCTCGGTCCCTGTGTCTCACTCGGTCCCTGTGTCTCTCTCCGTCCTTGTGTCTCTCTCTCGGTCCCTGTTTCTCTCTCTCTCAGTCCCTGTGTCTCTCTCGGTCACTGTATCTCACTCGGTCCCTGAGTCTCACTCGGTCCCTGTGTCTCTCTCTCAGTCCCTGTGTCTCTCTCTCGGTCCCTGTCTCTCTCTCAGTCCCTGTGTCTCTCTCTCGGTCCCTGTGTCTCTCTCTCGGTCCCTGTGCCTCTCTCGGTCCCTGTGTCTTACTCGGACCCTGTGACTCTCTCAGTCACTGTCTCTCTCTCAGTCCCTGTGTCTCTCTCTCGGTCCCTGTCTCTCTCTTGGTCCCTGTGTCTCTCTCGGTCCCTGTGTCTCTCTCGGTCCCTGTGTCTCTCTCTCGGTCCCTGTGTCTCTTTCAGTTCCGGTCTCTCTCTCGATCCCTGTATCTCGCTCTCGGTCCCTGTGTCTCTCTCTCGGTCCCTGTCTCTCTCTCAGTCCCTGTATCTCTCTCTCGGTCCCTGTGTCTCTCTCTGGGTCCCTGTGTCTCTCTCGGTCCCTGTGTCTCTCTGGGTCCCGGTCTCTCTCTCGGTCCCTGTCTCTCTCTCTTGCTCTCTGCGTCTCGCTCGGTCCCTGTGTCTCACTTTGTCCCTGTGACTCTCTCAGTCACAGTGTCTCTCTCAGTCCCTGTGCCTCTCTCTCGGTCTCTGTGTCTCGCTTTCGGTCCCTGTGTCTGTCTCTTGGTCCCTGTGTCTCTCTCGGTCCCTGTGTCTCTCACTCGGTCCCTGTGCCTCTCTCGGCCCCTGTGACTCTCTCTCGGTCCCTGTGTCTCTCTCGATCCCTGTCTCTCTCTCTCGGTCCCTGTGTCTCTCTCGGTCCCTGTCTCTCTCTCTTACTCTCTGTGTCTCTCTCGGTCCCTGTCTCTCTCTCAGTCCCTGTGTCTCTTTCTCGGTCCCTTTGTCTCTCTCTCGGTCCCTGTGCCTCAGTCAGTCCCTGTCTCTCTCTCAGTCCCTGTGTCTCTCTCTCTCGGTCCCTGTCTCTCTCTCGTTCACTGTGTCTCTCTCGGTCCCTGAGTCTCTCTCTCGGTCCCAGTGTCTCTCTCGGTCCCGGTGTCTCTCTCGGTCCCTTTGTCTCTCTCTCGGTCGCTGTCTCTCTCTCTTGCTCTCTGCGTCTCTCTCGGTCCCTGTGTCTCACTTTGTCCCTGTGACTCTCTCAGTCCCTGTGTCTCTCTCAGTCCCTGTGTCTCTCTCAGTCCCTGTCTCTCTCTCAGTCCCAGTGTCTCTCTCTTGGTCCCTGTGTCTCGCTCTCGGTCTCTGTGTCTCTCTCGGTCCCTGTGTCTCTCACTCGGTCCCTGTCTCTCTCTCAGTCCCTGTGACTCTCTCTTGGTCCCTGTGTCTCTCTCTCGGTCCCTGTGTCTCTCTCGGTACCTGTGTCTCTCCCGGTCCCTGTCTCTGTCTCTCTCGGTCCCTGTGTCTCTCTCTCGGTCCCTGTGTCTCTCTCGGTCGCTGTTTCTCACTCGGTCCCTGTGTCTCTCTCGGTCCCTGTGTCTCCCTCTCACCCCAGTGTCTCTCTCGGTCCCTGTGTCTCTCTCTCTCGGTCCCTGTGTCTCCCTCTCTCGGTCCCTGTGTCTCTCTCGGTCGCTGTGTCTCACTCAGTCCCTGTGTCTCTCTCGGTCCCTGTGTCTCTCTCTCGGTCCCTGTGTCTCTCTATCTCAGTCCCTGTGACTCTCTCGGTCACTGTCTCTCTCTCGGTCCCTGTGTCTCTCTCGGTCACTGTGTATCTCTCGGTCCCTGTGTCTCACTCGGTCCCTGTGTCTCTCTCACTTTCAGTGTCTCTGTCGGTCCCTGTGTCTCTCTCTCAGTCCCTGTGTCTCACTAGGTCCCTGTGTCTCTCACTCGGTCCCTGTGTCTCTCTCTCACTTTCAGTGTCTCTGTCGGTCCCTGTGTCTCTCTCTCGGTCCCGGTGTCTCTCTCGGTCCCTGTGTCTCTCTCTCTCGGTCCCTGTGTCTCTCTCTCGGTCCCGGTGTCTCTCTCGGTCCCTGTGTCACTCTCTCGGTCCCGGTGTCTCTCTTGGTCCCTGTGTCTCTCTCTCTCGGTCCCTGTGTCTCTCTCTCGGTCCCTGTGTCTCTCTCTCTCGGTCCCTGTGTCTCTCTCTCTCGGTCCCTGTGTCTCTCTCTCTCGGTCCCTGTGACTCTCTCTCGGTCCCTGTGTCTCTCTCGGTCCCTGTGTCACTCTCTCTCGGTCCCTGTCTCTCTCTCGGTCCCTGTGTCTCTCTCGGTCCCTGTGTCTCTCTCGGTCGCTGTGTCTCACTCGGTCCCTGTGTCTCTCTCGGTCCCTGTGTCTCCCTCTCACCCCAGTGTCTCTCTCGGTCCCTGTGTCTCTCTCTCTCGGTCCCTGTGTCTCTCTCTCTCGGTCCCTGTGTCTCTCTCGGTCGCTGTGTCTCACTCGTCCCTGTGTCTGCCTCGCTCCTTGTGTCTCTCTCTCTCGGTCCCTGTGTCTCTCCCTCTCACCCCTGTGTCTCACTCGGTCCCTGTGACTGCCTCGCTCCTTGTGTCTCTCTCTCTCGGTCCCTGTGTCTCTCTCTCTCAGTCCCTGTGTCTCTCTCGGTCACTGTCTCTCTCTCGGTCCCTGTGTCTCTCTCGGTCACTGTGTCTCTCTCGTTAACTGTCTCTCTCTCGGTCCCTGTGTCTCTCTCGGTCACTGTGCCTCATTCGGTCCCTGTGTCTCTCTCCGTCCTTGTGTCTCTCTCTCGGTCCCTGATTCTCTCTCTCTCAGCCCCTGTGTCTCTCTCGGTCCCTGTGTCTCTCACGGTCCCTGTGTCTCTCTCTTGGTCCCTGTGTCTCTCTCGGTCCCTGTGTCTCTCTCTCACTTTCAGTGTCTCTCTCGGTCCCTGTGTCTCTCACGGTCCCTGTGTCTCTCTCTCGCTCCCTGTGTCTCTCTCGGTCACTGTGCCTCACTCGGTCCCTGTGTCTCTCTCCGTCCTTGTGTCTCTCTCTCGGTCCCTGATCCTCTCTCTCTCAGCCCCTGTGTCTCTCTCGGTCACTGTCTCTCTCTCGGTCCCTGTGTCTCTCACGGTCCCTGTGTCTCTCTCTCGGTCCCTGTGTCTCTCTCGGTCCCTGTGTCTCTCTCTCACTTTCAGTGTCTCTCTCGGTCCCTGTGTCTCTCACGGTCCCTGTGTCTCTCTCTCGCTCCCTGTGTCTCTCGGTCACTGTGTCTCTCACTCGGTCCCTGTGTCTCTCACTCGGTCCCTGTGTCTCACTCGGTCCCTGTCTCTCTCTCTCACTTTCAGTGTCTCTGTCGGTCCCTGTGTCTCTCTCTAGGTCCTTGTGTCTCTCTCGGTCCCTGTGTCACTCTCTCGGTCCCTGTGTCTCTCTCTCGGTCCCGGTGTCTCTCTCGGTCCCTGTGTCTCTCTAACAGTCCCTGTGTCTCTATCGGGCCCTGTCTCTCTCTCGGTCCCTGTGTCTCTCTCGGTCCCTGTGTCACTCTCTCTCGGTCCCTGTCTCTCTCTCGGTCCCTGTCTCTATCTCGGTCCCTGTCTCTCTCTCGGTCCCTGTGTCTCTCTCTCGGTCGCTGTGTCTCTCTCTCGGTCCCTGTGTCTCTCTCTTGGTCACTGTGTTTCTCTCAGTCCCTGTGTCTCTCTCTCGGTCCCTGTGTCTCACTCGGTCCCTGTGTATCTCTCTCGGTCCCTGTGTCTCTCTCTCGGTCCCTTTGTCTCTCTCTCTCGGTCCCTGTGTCTCTCTCTGTCCCTGTGTATCTCTCTCAGTCCCTGTGTCTCTCTCTCGGTCCCTGTCTCTCTCTCGGTCCCTGTGTCTCTCACTCGGTCCCTGTGTCTCTCACTCGGTCCCTGTGTCTCTCTCTCGGTCCCTGTGTCTCTCTCTCGGTCCCTGTGTCACTCTCAAGGTCCCTGTGTCTCTCTCTCGGTCCCGGTGACTCTCTCGGTCCCTGTGTCTCTCTAACGGTCCCTGTGTCTCTCTCGGGCCCTGTCTCTCTCTCGGTCCCTGTGTCTCTCTCGGTCCCTGTGTCACTCTCTCTCGGTCCCTGTCTCTCTCTCGGTCCCTGTGTCTCTCTCGGTCCCTGTGTCTCTCTCGGTCGCTGTGTCTCACTCGGTCCCTGTGTCTCTCTCGGTCCCTGTGTCTCCCTCTCACCCCAGTGTCTCTCTCGGTCCCTGTGTCTCTCTCTCTCGGTCCCTGTGTCTCTCTCTCTCGGTCCCTGTGTCTCTCTCGGTCGCTGTGTCTCACTCGTCCCTGTGTCTCACTCGGTCCCTGTGACTGTCTCGCTCCTTGTGTCTCTCTGTCGGTCCCTGTGTTTCTCTCTCTCAGTCCCTGTGTCTCTCTCGGTCACTGTCTCTCTCTCGGTCACTGTCTCTCTCTCGGTCCCTGTGTCTCTCACTCGGTCCCTGTGCCTCTCTCGGCCCCTGTGACTCTCTCTCGGTCCCTGTGTCTCTCTCGATCCCTGTCTCTCTCTCTCGGTCCCTGTGTCTCTCTCGGTCCCTGTCTCTCTCTCTTACTCTCTGTGTCTCTCTCGGTCCCTGTCTCTCTCTCAGTCCCTGTGTCTCTTTCTCGGTCCCTTTGTCTCTCTCTCGGTCCCTGTGCCTCAGTCAGTCCCTGTCTCTCTCTCAGTCCCTGTGTCTCTCTCTCTCGGTCCCTGTCTCTCTCTCGTTCACTGTGTCTCTCTCGGTCCCTGAGTCTCTCTCTCGGTCCCAGTGTCTCTCTCGGTCCCGGTGTCTCTCTCGGTCCCTTTGTCTCTCTCTCGGTCGCTGTCTCTCTCTCTTGCTCTCTGCGTCTCTCTCGGTCCCTGTGTCTCACTTTGTCCCTGTGACTCTCTCAGTCCCTGTGTCTCTCTCAGTCCCTGTGTCTCTCTCAGTCCCTGTCTCTCTCTCAGTCCCAGTGTCTCTCTCTTGGTCCCTGTGTCTCGCTCTCGGTCTCTGTGTCTCTCTCGGTCCCTGTGTCTCTCACTCGGTCCCTGTCTCTCTCTCAGTCCCTGTGACTCTCTCTTGGTCCCTGTGTCTCTCTCTCGGTCCCTGTGTCTCTCTCGGTACCTGTGTCCCTCCCGGTCCCTGTCTCTGTCTCTCTCGGTCCCTGTGTCTCTCTCTCGGTCCCTGTGTCTCTCTCGGTCGCTGTTTCTCACTCGGTCCCTGTGTCTCTCTCGGTCCCTGTGTCTCCCTCTCACCCCAGTGTCTCTCTCGGTCCCTGTGTCTCTCTCTCTCGGTCCCTGTGTCTCCCTCTCTCGGTCCCTGTGTCTCTCTCGGTCGCTGTGTCTCACTCAGTCCCTGTGTCTCTCTCGGTCCCTGTGTCTCTCTCTCGGTCCCTGTGTCTCTCTATCTCAGTCCCTGTGACTCTCTCGGTCACTGTCTCTCTCTCGGTCCCTGTGTCTCTCTCGGTCACTGTGTATCTCTCGGTCCCTGTGTCTCACTCGGTCCCTGTGTCTCTCTCACTTTCAGTGTCTCTGTCGGTCCCTGTGTCTCTCTCTCAGTCCCTGTGTCTCACTAGGTCCCTGTGTCTCTCACTCGGTCCCTGTGTCTCTCTCTCACTTTCAGTGTCTCTGTCGGTCCCTGTGTCTCTCTCTCGGTCCCGGTGTCTCTCTCGGTCCCTGTGTCTCTCTCTCTCGGTCCCTGTGTCTCTCTCTCGGTCCCGGTGTCTCTCTCGGTCCCTGTGTCACTCTCTCGGTCCTGGTGTCTCTCTTGGTCCCTGTGTCTCTCTCTCTCGGTCCCTGTGTCTCTCTCTCGGTCCCTGTGTCTCTCTCTCTCGGTCCCTGTGTCTCTCTCTCTCGGTCCCTGTGTCTCTCTCTCTCGGTCCCTGTGACTCTCTCTCGGTCCCTGTGTCTCTCTCGGTCCCTGTGTCACTCTCTCTCGGTCCCTGTCTCTCTCTCGGTCCCTGTGTCTCTCTCGGTCCCTGTGTCTCTCTCGGTCGCTGTGTCTCACTCGGTCCCTGTGTCTCTCTCGGTCCCTGTGTCTCCCTCTCACCCCAGTGTCTCTCTCGGTCCCTGTCTCTCTCTCTCTCGGTCCCTGTGTCTCTCTCTCTCGGTCCCTGTGTCTCTCTCGGTCGCTGTGTCTCACTCGTCCCTGTGTCTGCCTCGCTCCTTGTGTCTCTCTCTCTCGGTCCCTGTGTCTCTCCCTCTCACCCCTGTGTCTCACTCGGTCCCTGTGACTGCCTCGCTCCTTGTGTCTCTCTCTCTCGGTCCCTGTGTCTCTCTCTCTCAGTCCCTGTGTCTCTCTCGGTCACTGTCTCTCTCTCGGTCCCTGTGTCTCTCTCGGTCACTGTGTCTCTCTCGGTAACTGTCTCTCTCTCGGTCCCTGTGTCTCTCTCGGTCACTGTGCCTCATTCGGTCCCTGTGTCTCTCTCCGTCCTTGTGTCTCTCTCTCGGTCCCTGATTCTCTCTCTCTCAGCCCCTGTGTCTCTCTCGGTCCCTGTGTCTCTCACGGTCCCTGTGTCTCTCTCTTGGTCCCTGTGTCTCTCTCGGTCCCTGTGTCTCTCTCTCACTTTCAGTGTCTCTCTCGGTCCCTGTGTCTCTCACGGTCCCTGTGTCTCTCTCTCGCTCCCTGTGTCTCTCTCGGTCACTGTGCCTCACTCGGTCACTGTGTCTCTCTCCGTCCTTGTGTCTCTCTCTCGGTCCCTGATCCTCTCTCTCTCAGCCCCTGTGTCTCTCTCGGTCACTGTCTCTCTCTCGGTCCCTGTGTCTCTCATGGTCCCTGTGTCTCTCTCTCGGTCCCTGTGTCTCTCTCGGTCCCTGTGTCTCTCTCTCACTTTCAGTGTCTCTCTCGGTCCCTGTGTCTCTCACGGTCCCTGTGTCTCTCTCTCGCTCCCTGTGTCTCTCGGTCACTGTGTCTCTCACTCGGTCCCTGTGTCTCTCACTCGGTCCGTGTGTCTCACTCGGTCCCTGTCTCTCTCTCTCACTTTCAGTGTCTCTGTCGGTCCCTGTGTCTCTCTCTAGGTCCTTGTGTCTCTCTCGGTCCCTGTGTCACTCTCTCGGTCCCTGTGTCTCTCTCTCGGTCCCGGTGTCTCTCTCGGTCCCTGTGTCTCTCTAACAGTCCCTGTGTCTCTATCGGGCCCTGTCTCTCTCTCGGTCCCTGTGTCTCTCTCGGTCCCTGTGTCACTCTCTCTCGGTCCCTGTCTCTCTCTCGGTCCCTGTCTCTATCTCGGTCCCTGTCTCTCTCTCGGTCCCTGTGTCTCTCTCTCGGTCGCTGTGTCTCTCTCTCGGTCCCTGTGTCTCTCTCTTGGTCACTGTGTTTCTCTCAGTCCCTGTGTCTCTCTCTCGGTCCCTGTGTCTCACTCGGTCCCTGTGTATCTCTCTCGGTCCCTGTGTCTCTCTCTCGGTCCCTTTGTCTCTCTCTCTCGGTCCCTGTGTCTCTCTCTGTCCCTGTGTATCTCTCTCAGTCCCTGTGTCTCTCTCTCGGTCCCTGTCTCTCTCTCGGTCCCTGTGTCTCTCACTCGGTCCCTGTGTCTCTCACTCGGTCCCTGTGTCTCTCTCTCGGTCCCTGTGTCTCTCTCTCGGTCCTGTGTCACTCTCAAGGTCCCTGTGTCTCTCTCTCGGTCCCGGTGACTCTCTCGGTCCCTGTGTCTCTCTAACGGTCCCTGTGTCTCTCTCGGGCCCTGTCTCTCTCTCGGTCCCTGTGTCTCTCTCGGTCCCTGTGTCACTCTCTCTCGGTCCCTGTCTCTCTCTCGGTCCCTGTGTCTCTCTCGGGTCCCTGTGTCTCTCTCGGTCGCTGTGTCTCACTCGGTCCCTGTGTCTCTCTCGGTCCCTGTGTCTCCCTCTCACCCCAGTGTCTCTCTCGGTCCCTGTGTCTCTCTCTCTCGGTCCCTGTGTCTCTCTCTCTCGGTCCCTGTGTCTCTCTCGGTCGCTGTGTCTCACTCGTCCCCTGTGTCTCACTCGGTCCCTGTGACTGTCTCGCTCCTTGTGTCTCTCTGTCGGTCCTGTGTTTCTCTCTCTCAGTCCCTGTGTCTCTCTCGGTCACTGTCTCTCTCTCGGTCACTGTCTCTCTCTCGGTCCCTGATGTCTCTCTCGGTCCCTGTGTCTCACTCGGTCCCTGTGTCTCTCTCCGTCCTTGTGTCTCTCTCTCGGTCCCTGTTACTCTCTCTCTCAGTCCCCTGTGTCTCTCTCGGTCACTGTCTCTCACTCGGTCCTGAGTCTCACTCGGTCCCTGTGTCTCTCTCTCAGTCCCTGTGTCTCTCTCTCGGTCCCTGTTACTCTCTCTCTCAGTCCCTGTGTCTCTCTTGGTCCCTGTGTCTCTCTCGGTCGCTGTGTCTCACTCGGTCCCTGTGTCTGTCTCGGTCCTGTGTCTCCCTCTCACCCCAGTGTCTCTCTCGGTCCCTATGTCTCTCTCTCTCGGTCCCTGTGTCTCTCTCTCTCGGTCCCTGTGTCTCTCTCGGTCGCTGTGTCTCACTCGTCCCTGTGTCTGCCTCGCTCCTTGTGTCTCTCTCTCTCGGTCCCTGTGTCTCCCTCTCACCCCAGTGTCTCTCTCGGTCCTATGTCTCTCTCTCTCGGTCCCTGATTCTCTCTCTCTCAGCCCCTGTGTCTCTCTCGGTCACTGTCTCTCTCTCGGTCCATGTGTCTCTCACGGTCCCTGTGTCTCTCTCTCGGTCCCTGTGTCTCTCTCGGTCCCTGTGTCTCTCTCTCACTTTCAGTGTCTCTCTCGGTCCCTGTGTCTCTCACGGTCCCTGTGCCTCTCTCTCGCTCCCTGTGTCTCTCCTCGGTCACTGTGCCTCACTTGGTCCCTGTGTCTCTCTCCGTCCTTGTGTCTCTCTATCGGTCCCTGATTCTCTCTCTCTCAGCCCCTGTGTCTCTCTCGGTCACTGTCTCTCTCTCGTCCCTGTGTCTCTCACGGTCCCTGTGTCTCTCTCTCGGTCCCTGTGTCTCTCTCGGTCCCTGTGTCTATCTCTCACTTCAGTGTCTCTCTCGGTCCCTGTGTCTCTCACGGTCCCTGTGTCTCTCTCTCTCGCTCCCTGTGTCTCTCTCGGTCACTGTGTCTCTCACTCGGTCCCTGTGTCTCTCACTCGGTCCCATGTGTCTCACTCGGTCCCTGTCTCTCTCTCTCACTTTCAGTGTCTCTGTCGGTCCCTGTGTCTCTCTCTAGGTCCTTGTGTCTCTCTCGGTCCCTGTGTCACTCTCTCGGTCCCTGTGTCTCTCTCTCGGTCCTGGTGTCTCTCTCGGTCCCTGTGTCTCTCGAACAGTCCCTGTGTCTCTATCGGGCCCTGTCTCTCTCTCGGTCCCTTGTCTCTCTCGGTCCCTGTGTCACTCTCTCTCGGCCCTGTCTCTCTCTCTCGGTCCCTGTCTCTCTCTCGGTCCCTGTCTCTCTCTCGGTCCCTGTGTCTCTCTCTCGGTCGCTGTGTCTCTCTCTCGGTCCCTGTGTCTCTCTCTGGTCACTGTGTCTCACTCGGTCCCTGTGTATCTCTCTCGGTCCCTGTGTCTCTCTCTCGGTCCCTTTGTCTCTCTCTCTCGGTCCCTGTGTCTCTCTCTGTCCCTGTGTATCTCTCTCAGTCCCTGTGTCTCTCTCTCGGTCCCTGTGTCTCTCTCGGTCCCTGTGTCTCTCACTCGGTCCTGTGTCTCTCTCTCAGTCCTGTGTCTCTCTCTCGGTCCCTGTGTCTCACTCCGGTCCCTGTGTATCTCTCTCGGTCCCTGTGTCTCTCTCTCGGTCCCTTTGTCTCTCTCTCTCGGTCCCTGTGTCTCTCTCTGTCCCTGTGTATCTCTCTCAGTCCCTGTGTCTCTCTCGGTCCCTGTGTCTCTCTCGGTCCCTGTGTCTCTCACTCGGTCCCTGTGTCTCTCTCTCAGTCCCTGTGTCTCTCTCTCGGTCCCTGTGTCTCTCTCGGTCACTGTGTCTCTCTCGGTCCCTGTGTCTCACTCGGTCCCTGTGTCTCTCTCACTTTCAGTGTCTCTGTCGGTCCTGTGTCTCTCTCCTCAGTCCCTGTGTCACTCTCTCGGTCCCGGTGTCTCTCTCGGTCCCTGTGTCTCTCTCTCTCGGTCCCTGTGTCTCTCTCTCGGTCCCTGTGTCTCTCTCTCCCGGTCCCTGTGTCTCTCTCTCTCGGTCCCTGTGTCTCTCTCTCGGTCCCTGTGACTCTCTCTCGGTCCCTGTCTCTCTCTCGGTCCCTGTGCCTCTCACTCGGTCCCTGTGTCTCTCTCTCGGTCCCTGTGTCTCTCACTCGGTCCCTGTGTCTCTCAGCCGGTACCTGTCTCTGACTCGGTCCTGTGTCTCTCTCGGTCCCTGTGTCTCTCCCGGTCCCTGTGTCTGTCTCTCTAGGTCCCCTGTGTCTCTCCCGGTCCCTGTCTGCTGTCTCTCTCGGTCCCTGTGTCTCTCTCTTGGTCCCTGTGTCTCACTCGGTCCCTGTGTCTCTCTCGGTCGCTGTGTCTCTCTCGGTCGCTGTGTCTCACTCGGTCCATGTGTCTCTCTCGGTCCCTGTGTCTCTCTCGGTCGCTGGGTCTCACTCGTCCCTGTGTCTCTCTCGGTCCCTGTGTCTCCCTCTCACCCCTGTGTCTCACTCGGTCCCCTGTGACTGCCTCGCTCCTTGTGTCCTCTCTCTCTTCGGTCCCTGTGTCACTCTCACTCAGTCCCTGTGTCTCTCTCGGTCACTGTCTCTCTCTCGGTCCCTGTGTCTCTCTCGGTCACTGTGTCTCTCTCGGTCACTGTCTCTCTCTCGGTCCCTGTGTCTCTCTCGGTCACTGTGCCTCACTCGGTCCCTGTGTCTCTCTCCGTCGTTTGTGTCTCTCTCTCGGTTCCTGATTCTCTCTCTCTCAACCCCTGTGTCCTCTGTCGGTCACTGTCTCTCTCTCGGTCCCTGTGTCTCTCACGGTCCCCTGTGTCTCTCTCATCGGTCCCTGTGTCTCTCCGGTCCCTGTGTCTCTCACGGGTCCCTTTGTCTCTCTCTCGCTCCCTGTGTCTCTCTCGGTCACTGTGCCTCACTCGGTCCCTGTGTCTCTCTCCGTCCTTGTGTCTCTCTCTCGGTCCCTGATTCTCTCTCTCTCAAGCCCTGTGTCTCTCTCGGTCACTGTCTCTCTCTCGGTCCCTGTGTCTCTCACGGTCCCTGTGTCTCTCTCTCGGTCCCTGTGTCTCTCCTCGGATCCCTGTGTCTCTCACGGTCCCTGTGTCTCTCTCTCGCTCCCTGTGTCTCTCTCGGTCACTGTGTCTCTCACTCTGGTCCCTGTGTCTCTCACTCGGGTCCCTGTGTCTCACTCGGTCCCTGTCCTCTCTCTCTCTCACTTTCAGTGTCTCTGTCGGTCCCTGTGTTCTCTCTCTAGGTCCTTGTGTCTCTCTCGGTCCCTGTGTCACTCTCTCGGTCCCTGTGTCTCTCTCTCGTCCCGGTGTCTCTCTCGGTCCCTGTGTCTCTCTAACAGTCCCTGTGTCTCTTTCGGGCCCTGTCCTCTCTCTCGGTCCCTGTCTCTCTCTCGGTCCCTGTGTCACTCTCTCATCGGTCCCTGTCTCTCTCTCCGGTCCCTGTCTCTCTCTCGGTCCCTGTCACTCTCTCGGTCCTGTGTCTCTCTCTCGGTCGCTGTGTCTCTCTCTCGGTCCCTGTGTCTCTCTCTTGGTCACTGTGTTTCTCTCAAGTCCCTGTGTCTCTCTCTCGGTCCCTGTGTCTCACTCGGTCCCTGTGTATCTCTCTCGGTCCCTGTGTCTCTCTCTCGGTCCCTTTGTCTCTCTCTCTCGGTCCCTGTGTCTCTCTCTGTCCCTGTGTATCTCTCTCAGTCCCTGTGTCTCTCTCTCGGTCCCTGTCTCTCTCTCGGTCCCTGTGTCTCTCACTCGGTCCTGTGTCTCTCACTCGGTCCCTGTGTCTCTCTCTCGGTCCCAGTGTCTCTCTCTCGGTCCCTGTGTCTCTCTCGGTCACTGTGCCTCACTCGGTCCCTGTGTCTCTCTCCGTCCTTGTGTCTCTCTCTCGGTCCCTGATTCTCTCTCTCTCAGCCCCTGTGTCTCTCTCGGTCACTGTCTCTCTCTCGGTCCCTGTGTCTCTCACGGTCCCTGTGTCTCTCTCTCGGTCCCTGTGTCTCTCTCGGTCCCTGTGTCTCTCTCTCACTTTCAGTGTCCTCTCTCGGTCCCTGTGTCTCTCACGGTCCCTGTGTCTCTCTCTCGCTCCCTGTGTCTCTCTCGGTCACTGTGTCTCTCACTTCGGTCCCTGTGTCTCTCACTCGGTCCCTGTGTCTCACTCGGTCCCTGTCTCTCTCTCTCACTTTCAGTGTCTCTGGTCGGTCCCTGTGTCTCTCTCTAGGTCCTTGTGTCTCTCTAGGTCCCTGTGTCACTCTCTCTCGGTCCCTGTCTCTCTCTCGGTCCCTGTCTCTCTCCGGTCCCTGTCTCTCTCTCAGTCCCTGTGTCTCTCTAACAGTCCCTGTGTCTCTATCGGGGGCCCTGTCTCTCTCTCGGTCCCTGTGTCTCTCTCGGTCCCTGTGTCACTCTCTCTCGGTCCCTGTCTCTCTCTCGGTCCCTGTCTCTCTCTCGGTCCCTGTCTCTCTCTCGGTCCTGTGTCTCTCTCTCGGTCGCTGTGTCTCTCTCTCGGTCCCTGTGTCTCTCTCTTGGTCACTGTGTTTCTCTCAGTCCCTGTGTCTCTCTCTCGGTCCCTGTGTCTCACTCGGTCCCTGTGTATCTCTCTCGGTCCCTGTGTCTCTCTCTCGGTCCCTTTGTCTCTCTCTCTCGGTCCCTGTGTCTCTCTCTGTCCCTGTGTATCTCTCTCAGTCCCTGTGTCTCTCTCTCGGTCCCTGTCTCTCTCTCGGTCCCTGTGTCTCTCACTCGGTCCCTGTGTCTCTCACTCGGTCCCTGTGTCTCTCACTCGGTCCCTGTGTCTCTCTCTCGGTCCCTGTGTCACTCACAAGGTCCCTGTGTCTCTCTCTCGGTCCCGGTGACTCTCTCGGTCCCTGTGTCTCTCTAACGGTCCCTGTGTCTCTCTCGGGCCCTGTCTCTCTCTCGGTCCCTGTGTCTCTCTCGTTCCCTGTGTCGCTCTCTCTCGGTCCCTGTCTCTCTCTCGGTCCCTGTGTCTCTCTCGGTCGCTGTGTCTCACTCGGTCCCTGTGTCTCTCTCGGTCCCTGTGTCTCCCTCTCACCCCAGTGTCTCTCTCGGTCCCTGTGTCTCTCTCTCTCGGTCCCTGTGTCTCTCTCTCTCGGTCCCTGTGTCTCTCTCGGTCGCTGTGTCTCACTCGTCCCTGTGTCTCACTCGGTCCCTGTGGACTGTCTCGCTCCTTGTGTCTTTCTCTCGGTCCCTGTGTTTCTCTCTCTCAGTCCCTGTGTCTCTCTCTGTCACTGTCTCTCTCTCGGTCACTGTCTCTCTCTCGGTCCCTGTGTCTCTCTCGGGTCCCCTGTGTCTCACTCGTCCCTGTGTCTCTCTCTCGTCCTTGTGTCTCTCTCTCGGTCCCTGTTTCTCTCTCTCTCAGTCCCTGTGTCTCTCTCGGTCACTGTCTCTCACTCGGTCCTGAGTCTCACTCGGTCCCTGTGTCTCTCTCTCAGTCCCTGTGTCTCTCTCTCGGTCCCTGTCTCTCTCTCAGTCCCTGTGTCTCTCTCTCGGTCCCTGTGTCTCTCTCTCGGTCCCTGTGCCTCTCTCTCAGTCCCTGTGTCTTACTCGGACCCTGTGACTCTCTCAGTCACTGTCTCTCTCTCAGTCCCTGTGTCTCTCTCTCGGTCCCTGTCTCTCTCTTGGTCCCTGTGTCTCTCTCGGGTCCCTGTGTCTCTCTCGGTCCCTGTGTCTCTCTCTCGGTCCCTGTGTCTCTTTCAGTTCCGGTCTCTCTCTCGATCCCTGTATCTCGCTCTCGGTCCCTGTGTCTCTCTCTCGGTCCCTGTCTCTCTCTCAGTCCCTGTGTCCTCTCTCTCGGTCCCTGTGTCTCTCTCTGGGTCCCTGTGTCTCTCTCGGTCCCTGTGTCTCTCTGGGTCCCGGTCTCTCTCTCGGTCCCTGTCTCTCTCTCTTGCTCTCTGCGTCTCGCCTCGGTCCCCTGTGTCTCACTTTGTCCCTGTGACTCTCTCAGTCACAGTGTCCTCTCAGTCCCTGTGCCTCTCTCTCGGTCTCTGTGTCTCGCTTTCGGTCCCTGTGTCTGTCTCTTGGTCCCTGTGTCTCTCTCGGTCCCTGGTGTCTCTCACTCCGGTCACTGTGCCTCTCTCGGCCCCTGTGACTCTCTCTCGGTCCCTGTGTCTCTCTCGATCCCTGTCTCTCTCTCTCGGTCCCTGTGTCTCTCTCGGTCCCTACACAGTGAGCACGTGATCTCTCGGTCCCTGTCTCTCTCTCAGTCCCTGTGTCTCTTTCTCGGTCCCTTTGTCTCTCTCTCGGTCCCTGTGCCTCAGTCAGTCCCTGTCTCTCTCTCAGTCCCTGTGTCTCTCTCTCTCGGTCCCTGTCTCTCTCTCGTTCACTGTGTCTCTCTCGGTCCCTGAGTCTCTCTCTCGGTCCCAGTGTCTCTCTCGGTCCCGGTGTCTCTCTCGATCCCTTTGTCTCTCTCTCGGTCGCTGTCTCTCTCTCTTGCTCTCTGCGTCTCTCTCGGTCCCTGTGTCTCACTTTGTCCCTGTGACTCTCTCAGTCCCTGTGTCTCTCTCAGTCCCTGTGTCTCTCTCAGTCCCTGTCTCTCTCTCAGTCCCAGTGTCTCTCTCTTGGTCCCTGTGTCTCGCTCTCGGTCTCTGTGTCTCTCTCGGTCCCTGTGTCTCTCACTCGGTCCCTGTCTCTCTCTCAGTCCCTGTGACTCTCTCTTGGTCCCTGTGTCTCTCTCTCGGTCCCTGTGTCTCTCTCGGTACCTGTGTCTCTCCCGGTCCCTGTCTCTGTCTCTCTCGGTCCCTGTGTCTCTCTCTCGGTCCCTGTGTCTCTCTCGGTCGCTGTTTCTCACTCGGTCCCTGTGTCTCTCTCGGTCCCTGTGTCTCCCTCTCACCCCAGTGTCTCTCTCGGTCCCTGTGTCTCTCTCTCTCGGTCCCTGTGTCTCCCTCTCTCGGTCCCTGTGTCTCTCTCGGTCGCTGTGTCTCACTCAGTCCCTGTGTCTCTCTCGGTCCCTGTGTCTCTCTCTCGGTCCCTGTGTCTCTCTATCTCAGTCCCTGTGACTCTCTCGGTCACTGTCTCTCTCTCGGTCCCTGTGTCTCTCTCGGTCACTGTGTATCTCTCGGTCCCTGTGTCTCACTCGGTCCCTGTGTCTCTCTCACTTTCAGTGTCTCTGTCGGTCCCTGTGTCTCTCTCTCAGTCCCTGTGTCTCACTAGGTCCCTGTGTCTCTCACTCGGTCCCTGTGTCTCTCTCTCACTTTCAGTGTCTCTGTCGGTCCCTGTGTCTCTCTCTCGGTCCCGGTGTCTCTCTCGGTCCCTGTGTCTCTCTCTCTCGGTCCCTGTGTCTCTCTCTCGGTCCCGGTGTCTCTCTCGGTCCCTGTGTCACTCTCTCGGTCCCGGTGTCTCTCTTGGTCCCTGTGTCTCTCTCTCTCGGTCCCTGTGTCTCTCTCTCGGTCCCTGTGTCTCTCTCTCTCGGTCCCTGTGTCTCTCTCTCTCGGTCCCTGTGTCTCTCTCTCTCGGTCCCTGTGACTCTCTCTCGGTCCCTGTGTCTCTCTCGGTCCCTGTGTCACTCTCTCTCGGTCCCTGTCTCTCTCTCGGTCCCTGTGTCTCTCTCGGTCCCTGTGTCTCTCTCGGTCGCTGTGTCTCACTCGGTCCCTGTGTCTCTCTCGGTCCCTGTGTCTCCCTCTCACCCCAGTGTCTCTCTCGGTCCCTGTGTCTCTCTCTCTCGGTCCCTGTGTCTCTCTCTCTCGGTCCCTGTGTCTCTCTCGGTCGCTGTGTCTCACTCGTCCCTGTGTCTGCCTCGCTCCTTGTGTCTCTCTCTCTCGGTCCCTGTGTCTCTCCCTCTCACCCCTGTGTCTCACTCGGTCCCTGTGACTGCCTCGCTCCTTGTGTCTCTCTCTCTCGGTCCCTGTGTCTCTCTCTCTCAGTCCCTGTGTCTCTCTCGGTCACTGTCTGTCTCTCGGTCCCTGTGTCTCTCTCGGTCACTGTGTCTCTCTCGGTCACTGTCTCTCTCTCGGTCCCTGTGTCTCTCTCGGTCACTGTGCCTCATTCGGTCCCTGTGTCTCTCTCCGTCCTTGTGTCTCTCTCTCGGTCCCTGATTCTCTCTCTCTCAGCCCCTGTGTCTCTCTCGGTCCCTGTGTCTCTCACGGTCCCTGTGTCTCTCTCTTGGTCCCTGTGTCTCTCTCGGTCCCTGTGTCTCTCTCTCACTTTCAGTGTCTCTCTCGGTCCCTGTGTCTCTCACGGTCCCTGTGTCTCTCTCTCGCTCCCTGTGTCTCTCTCGGTCACTGTGCCTCACTCGGTCCCTGTGTCTCTCTCCGTCCTTGTGTCTCTCTCTCGGTCCCTGATCCTCTCTCTCTCAGCCCCTGTGTCTCTCTCGGTCACTGTCTCTCTCTCGGTCCCTGTGTCTCTCACGGTCCCTGTGTCTCTCTCTCGGTCCCTGTGTCTCTCTCGGTCCCTGTGTCTCTCTCTCACTTTCAGTGTCTCTCTCGGTCCCTGTGTCTCTCACGGTCCCTGTGTCTCTCTCTCGCTCCCTGTGTCTCTCTCGGTCACTGTGTCTCTCACTCGGTCCCTGTGTCTCTCACTCGGTCCCTGTGTCTCACTCGGTCCCTGTCTCTCTCTCTCACTTTCAGTGTCTCTGTCGGTCCCTGTGTCTCTCTCTAGGTCCTTGTGTCTCTCTCGGTCCCTGTGTCACTCTCTCGGTCCCTGTGTCTCTCTCTCGGTCCCGGTGTCTCTCTCGGTCCCTGTGTCTCTCTAACAGTCCCTGTGTCTCTATCGGGCCCTGTCTCTCTCTCGGTCCCTGTGTCTCTCTCGGTCCCTGTGTCACTCTCTCTCGGTCCCTGTCTCTCTCTCGGTCCCTGTCTCTCTCTCGGTCCCTGTCTCTCTCTCGGTCCCTGTGTCTCTCTCTCGGTCGCTGTGTCTCTCTCTCGGTCCCTGTGTCTCTCTCTTGGTCACTGTGTTTCTCTCAGTCCCTGTGTCTCTCTCTCGGTCCCTGTGTCTCACTCGGTCCCTGTGTATCTCTCTCGGTCCCTGTGTCTCTCTCTCGGTCCCTTTGTCTCTCTCTCTCGGTCCCTGTGTCTCTCTCTGTCCCTGTGTATCTCTCTCAGTCCCTGTGTCTCTCTCTCGGTCCCTGTCTCTCTCTCGGTCCCTGTGTCTCTCACTCGGTCCCTGTGTCTCTCACTCGGTCCCTGTGTCTCTCTCTCGGTCCCTGTGTCTCTCTCTCGGTCCCTGTGTCACTCTCAAGGTCCCTGTGTCTCTCTCTCGGTCCCGGTGACTCTCTCAGTCCCTGTGTCTCTCTAACGGTCCCTGTGTCTCTCTCGGGCCCTGTCTCTCTCTCGGTCACTGTGTCTCTCTCGGTCCCTGTGTCTCTCTCGGTCGCTGTGTCTCACTCGGTCCCTGTGTCTCTCTCGGTCCCTGTGTCTCCCTCTCACCCCAGTGTCTCTCTCGGTCCCTGTGTCTCTCTCTCTCGGTCCCTGTGTCTCTCTCTCTCGGTCCCTGTGTCTCTCTCGGTCGCTGTGTCTCACTCGTCCCTGTGTCTCACTCGGTCCCTGTGACTGTCTCGCTCCTTGTGTCTCTCTCTCGGTCCCTGTGTTTCTCTCTCTCAGTCCCTGTGTCTCTCTCGGTCACTGTCTCTCTCTCGGTCACTGTCTCTCTCTCGGTCCCTGTGTCTCTCTCGGTCCCTGTGTCTCACTCGGTCCCTGTGTCTCTCTCCGTCCTTGTGTCTCTCTCTCGGTCCCTGTTACTCTCTCTCTCAGTCCCTGTGTCTCTCTCGGTCACTGTCTCTCACTCGGTCCCTGAGTCTCACTCGGTCCCTGTGTCTCTCTCTCAGTCCCTGTGTCTCTCTCTCGGTCCCTGTCTCTCTCTCAGTCCCTGTGTCTCTCTCTCGGTCCCTGTGTCTCTCTCTCGGTCCCTGTGCCTCTCTCGGTCCCTGTGTCTTACTCGGACCCTGTGACTCTCTCAGTCACTGTCTCTCTCTCAGTCCCTGTGTCTCTCTCTCGGTCCCTGTCTCTCTCTTGGTCCCTGTGTCTCTCTCGGTCCCTGTGTCTCTCTCGGTCCCTGTGTCTCTCTCTCGGTCCCTGTGTCTCTTTCAGTTCCGGTCTCTCTCTCGATCCCTGTATCCCGCTCTCGGTCCCTGTGTCTCTCTCTCGGTCCCTGTCTCTCTCTCAGTCCCTGTGTTTCTCTCTCGGTCCCTGTGTCTCTCTCTGGGTCCCTGTGTCTCTCTCGGTCCCTGTGTCTCTCTCGGTCCCGGTCTCTCTCTCGGTCCCTGTCTCTCTCTCTTGCTCTCTGCGTCTCGCTCGGTCCCTGTGTCTCACTTTGTCCCTGTGACTCTCTCAGTCACAGTGTCTCTCTCAGTCCCTGTGCCTCTCTCTCGGTCTCTGTGTCTCGCTTTCGGTCCCTTTGTCTGTCTCTTGGTCCCTGTGTCTCTCTCGGTCCCTGTGTCTCTCACTCGGTCCCTGTGCCTCTCTCGGCCCCTGTGACTCTCTCTCGGTCCCTGTGTCTCTCTCGATCCCTGTCTCTCTCTCTCGGTCCCTGTGTCTCTCTCGGTCCCTGTCTCTCTCTCTTACTCTCTGTGTCTCTCTCGGTCCCTGTCTCTCTCTCAGTCCCTGTGTCTCTTTCTCGGTCCCTTTGTCTCTCTCTCGGTCCCTGTGCCTCAGTCAGTCCCTGTCTCTCTCTCAGTCCCTGTGTCTCTCTCTCTCGTTCCCTGTCTCTCTCTCTTTCACTGTGTCTCTCTCGGTCCCTGAGTCTCTCTCTCGGTCCCAGTGTCTCTCTCGGTCCCGGTGTCTCTCTCGGTCCCTGTGTCACTCTCTCGGTCGCTGTCTCTCTCTCTTGCTCTCTGCGTCTCTCTCGGTCCCTGTGTCTCACTTTGTCCCTGTGACTCTCTCAGTCCCTGTGTCTCTCTCAGTCCCTGTGTCTCTCTCAGTCCCTGTGTCTCTCTCAGTCCCTGTCTCTCTCTCAGTCCCAGTGTCTCTCTCTTGGTCCCTGTGTCTCGCTCTCGGTCTCTGTGTCTCTCTCGGTCCCTGTGTCTCTCACTCGGTCCCTGTCTCTGTATCTCTCGGTCCCTGTGTCTCTCTCTCGGTCCCTGTGTCTCTCTCGGTCGCTGTTTCTCACTCGGTCCCTGTGTCTCTCTCGGTCCCTGTGTCTCCCTCTCACCCCAGTGTCTCTCTCGGTCCCTGTGTCTCTCTCTCTCGGTCCCTGTGTCTCCCTCTCTCGGTCCCTGTGTCTCTCTCGGTCGCTGTGTCTCACTCAGTCCCTGTGTCTCTCTCGGTCCCTGTGTCTCTCTCTCGGTCCCTGTGTCTCTCTCTCTCAGTCCCTGTGACTCTCTCGGTCCCTGTGTCTCTCTCGGTCACTGTGTCTCTCTCGGTCCCTGTGTCTCACTCGGTCCCTGTGTCTCTCTCACTTTCAGTGTCTCTGTCGGTCCCTGTGTCTCTCTCTCAGTCCCTGTGTCTCACGAGGTCCCTGTGTCTCTCACTCGGTCCCTGTGTCTCTCTCTCACTTTCAGTGTCTCTGTCGGTCCCTGTGTCTCTCTCTCGGTCCCGGTGTCTCTCTCGGTCCCTGTGTCTCTCTCTCTCGGTCCCTGTGTCTCTCTCTCGGTCCCGGTGTCTCCCTCGGTCCCTGTGTCACTCTCTCGGTCCCGGTGTCTCTCTTGGTCCCTGTGTCTCTCTCTCTCGGTCCCTGTGTCTCTCTCTCGGTCCCTGTGTCTCTCTCTCTCGGTCCCTGTGTCTCTCTCTCTCTCGGTCCCTGTGTCTCTCTCTCGGTCCCTGTGACTCTCTCTCGGTCCCTGTCTCTCTCTCGGTCCCTGTGTCTCTCACTCGGTCCCTGTGTCTCTCTCTCGGTCCCTGTGTCTCTCACTCGGTCCCTGTGTCTCTCAGCCGGTACCTGTCTCCGACTCGGTCCCTGTGTCTCTCTCGGTCCCTGTGTCTCTCCCGGTCCCTGTGTCTGTCTCTCTCGGTCCCTGTGTCTCTCCCGGTCCCTGTCTCTGTCTCTCTCGGTCCCTGTGTCTCTCTCTTGGTCCCTGTGTCTCTCTCGGTCCCTGTGTCTCTCTCGGTCGCTGTGTCTCACTTGGTCCATGTGTCTCTCTCGATCCCTGTGTCTCCCTCTCACCCCTGTGTCTCTCTCGGTCCCTGTGTCTCTCTCGGTCTCTGTGTCTCTCTCTCGGTCCCTGTGCCTCTCTCGGTCCCTGTGTCTCTCTCTCGGTCCATGTGTCTCTCTCGGTCGCTGTGTCTCACTCGTCCCTGTGTCTCTCTCGGTCCCTGTGTCTCCCTCTCACCCCGTGTCTCACTCGGTCCCCGTGACTGCCTCGCTCCTTGTGTCTCTCTCTCTCGGTCCCTGTGTCTCTCTCTTGGTCACTGTGTTTCTCTCAGTCCCTGTGTCTCTCTCTCGGTCCCTGTGTCTCTCACTCGGTCCCTGTGTCTCTCTCTCAGTCCCTGTGTCTCTCTCTCGATCCCTGTGTCTCTCTCGGTCACTGTGTCTCTCTCGGTCCCTGTGTCTCACTCGGTCCCTGTGTCTCTCTCACTTTCAGTGTCTCTGTCGGTCCCTGTGTCTCTCTCTCAGTCCCTGTGTCTCACTAGGTCCCTGTGTCTCTCACTCGGTCCCTGTGTCTCTCTCTCGGTCCCGGTGTCTCTCTCGGTCCCTGTGTCTCTCTCTCTCGGTCCCTGTGTCTCTCTCTCGGTCCCGGTGTCTCTCTCGGTCCCTGTGTCACTCTCTCGGTCCCGGTGTCTCTCTCGGTCCCTGTGTCTCTCTCTCTCGGTCCCTGTGTCTCTCTCTCGGTCCCTGTGTCTCTCTCTCCCGGTCCCTGTGTCTCTCTCGGTCCCTGTGTCTCTCTCTCGGTCCCTGTGTCTCTCTCTCCCGGTCCCTGTGTCTCTCTCGGTCCCTGTGTCTCTCTCTCGGTCCCTGTGACTCTCTCTCGGTCCCTGTCTCTCTCTCGGTCCCTGTGTCTCTCACTCGGTCCCTGTGTCTCTCTCTCGGTCCCTGTGTCTCTCACTCGGTCCCTGTGTCTCTCAGCCGGTACCTGACTCTGACTCGGTCCCTGTGTCTCTCTCGGTCCCTGTGTCTCTCCCGGTCCCTGTGTCTGTCTCTCTAGGTCCCTGTGTCTCTCCCGGTCACTGTCTCTTTCTCTCTCGGTCCCTGTGTCTCTCTCTTGGTCCCTGTGTCTCTCTCGGTCCCTGTGTCTCTCTCGATCCCTGTGTCTCCCTCTCACCCCTGTGTCTCTCTCGGTCCCTGTGTCTCTCTCGGTCCCTGTGTCTCTCTCTCGGTCCCTGTGCCTCTCTCGGTCCCTGTGTCTCTCTCTCGGTCCCTGTGTCTCTCTCGGTCGCTGTGTCTCACTCGTCCCTGTGTCTCTCTTGGTCCCTGTGTCTCCCTCTCACCCCTGTGTCTCACTCGGTCCCTGTAACTGCCTCGATCCTTGTGTCTCTCTCTCTCGGTCCCTGTGTCACTCTCTCTCAGTCCCTGTGTCTCTCTCGGTCACTGTCTCTCTCTCGGTCCCTGTGTCTCTCTCGGTCACTGTGTCTCTCTCGGTCACTGTGTCTCTCTCGGTCACTGTCTCTCTCTCGGTCCCTGTGTCTCTCTCGGTAACTGTGCCTCACTCGGTCCCTGTGTCTCTCTCCGTCCTTGTGTCTCTCTCTCGGTCCCTGATTCTCTCTCTCTCAGCCCCTGTGTCTCTCTCGGTCACTGTCTCTCTCTCGGTCCCTGTGTCTCTCACGGTCCCTGTGTCTCTCTCTCGGTCCCTGTGTCTCTCTCGGTCCCTGTGTCTCTCTCTCACTTTCAGTGTCTCTCTCGGTCCCTGTGTCTCTCACGGTCCCTGTGTCTCTCTCTCGCTCCCTGTGTCTCTCTCGGTCACTGTGCCTCACTCGGTCCCTGTGTCTCTCTCCGTCCTTGTGTCTCTCTCTCGGTCCCTGATTCTCTCTCTCTCAGCCCCTGTGTCTCTCTCGGTCACTGTCTCTCTCTCGGTCCCTGTGTCTCTCACGGTCCCTGTGTCTCTCTCTCGGTCCCTGTGTCTCTCTCGGTCCCTGTGTCTCTCTCTCACTTTCAGTGTCTCTCTCGGTCCCTGTGTCTCTCACGGTCCCTGTGTCTCTCTCTCGCTCCCTGTGTCTCTCTCGGTCACTGTGTCTCTCACTCGGTCCCTGTGTCTCTCACTCGGTGCCTGTGTCTCACTCGGTCCCTGTCTCTCTCTCTCACTTTCAGTGTCTCTGTCGGTCCCTGTGTCTCTCTCTAGGTCCTTGTGTCTCTCTCGGTCCCTGTGTCACTCTCTCGGTCCCTGTGTCTCTCTCTCGGTCCCGGTGTCTCTCTCGGTCCCTGTGTCTCTCTAACAGTCCCTGGGTCTCTATCGGGCCCTGTCTCTCTCTCGGTCCCTGTGTCTCTCTCGGTCCCTGTGTCACTCTCTCTCGGTCCCTGTCTCTCTCTCGGTACCTGTCTCTCTCTCGGTCCCTGTCTCTCTCTCGGTCCCTGTGTCTCTCTCTCGGTCCCTGTGTATCTCTCTCGGTCCCTGTGTCTCTCTCTCGGTCCCTTTGTCTCTCTCTCTCGGTCCCTGTGTCTCTCTCTGTCCCTGTGTATCTCTCTCAGTCCCTGTGTCTCTCTCTTGGTCCCTGTCTCTCTCTCGGTCCCTGTGTCTCTCACTCGGTCCCTGTGTCTCTCACTCGGTCCCTGTGTCTCTCTCTCGGTCCCTGTGTCTCTCTCTCGGTCCCTGTGTCACTCTCAAGGTCCCTGTGTCTCTCTCTCGGTCCCGGTGTCTCTCGCGGTCCCTGTGTCTCTCTAACGGTCCCTGTGTCTCTCTCGGGCCCTGTGTCACTCTCTCGGTCCCTGTGTCTCTCTCTCGGTCCCGGTGTCTCTCTCGGTCCCTGTGTCTCTCTAACAGTCCCTGTGTCTCTATCGGGCCCTGTCTCTCTCTCGGTCCCTGTGTCTCTCTCGGTCCCTGTGTCACTCTCTCTCGGTCCCTGTCTCTCTCTCGGTCCCTGTCTCTCTCTCGGTCCCTGTCTCTCTCTCGGTCCCTGTGTCTCTCTCTCGGTCGCTGTGTCTCTCTCTCAGTCCCTGTGTCTCTCTAACGGTCCCTGTGTCTCTCTCGGGCCCTGTGTCTCTCTCGGTCCCTGTGTCTCTCTCGGTCCCTGTGTCACTCTCTCTCGGTCCCTGTCTCTCTCTCGGTCCCTGTGTCTCTCTCGGTCCCTGTGTCTCTCTCGGTCGCTGTGTCTCACTCGGTCCCTGTGTCTCTCTCGGTCCCTGTGTCTCCCTCTCACCCCAGTGTCTCTCTCGGTCCCTGTGTCTCTCTCTCTCGGTCCCTGTGTCTCCCTCTCTCGGTCCCTGTGTCTCTCTCGGTCGCTGTGTCTCACTCGTCCCTGTGTCTGCCTCGCTCCTTGTGTCTCTCTCTCTCGGTCCCTGTGTCTCTCCCTCTCACCCCGGTGTCTCACTCGGTCCCTGTGACTGCCTCGCTCCTTGTGTCTCTCTCTCTCGGTCCCTGTGTCTCTCTCTCTCCGTCCCTGTGTCTCTCTCGGTCACTGTCTCTCTCTCGGTCCCTGTGTCTCTCTCGGTCACTGTGTCTCTCTCGGTCACTGTCTCTCTCTCGGTCCCTGTGTCTCTCTCGGTCACTGTGCCTCACTCGGTCCCTGTGCCTCTCTCCGTCCTTGTGTCTCTCTCTCGGTCCCTGATTCTCTCTCTCTCAGCCCCTGTGTCTCTCTCGGTCACTGTTTCTCTAACGGTCCCTGTGTCTCTCTCGGGCCCTGTCTCTCTCTCGGTCCCTGTGTCTCTCTCAGTCCCTGTGTCACTCTCTCTCGGTCCCTGTCTCTCTCTCGGTCCCTGTGTCTCTCTCGGTCCCTGTGTCTCTCTCGGTCGCTGTGTCTCACTCGGTCCCTGTGTCTCTCTCGGTCCCTGTGTCTCCCTCTCACCCCAGTGTCTCTCTCGGTCCCTGTGTCTCTCTCTCTCGTTCCCGGTGTCTCTCTCTCTCGGTCCCTGTGTCTCTCTCGGTCGCTGTGTCTCACTCGTCCCTGTGTCTGCCTCGCTCCTTGTGTCTCTCTCTCTCGGTCCCTGTGTCTCTCCCTCTCACCCCTGTGTCTCACTCGGTCCCTGTGACTGCCTCGCTCCTTGTGTCTCTCTCTCTCGGTCCCTGTGTCTCTCTCTCTCAGTCCCTGTGTCTCTCTCGGTCACTGTCTCTCTCTCGGTCCCTGTGTCTCTCTCGGTCACTGTGTCTCTCTCGGTCACTGTCTCTCTCTCGGTCCCTGTGTCTCTCTCCGTCCTTGTGTCTCTCTCTCGGTCCCTGATTCTCTCTCTCTCAGCCCCTGTGTCTCTCTCGGTCACTGTCTCTCTCTCGGTCCCTGTGTCTCTCTCGGTCCCTGTGTCTCTCTCTCACTTTCAGTGTCTCTCTCGGTCCCTGTGTCTCTCACGGTCCCTGTGTCTCTCTCTCGCTCCCTGTGTCTCTCTCGGTCACTGTGCCTCACTCGGTCCCTGTGTCTCTCTCCGTCCTTGTGTCTCTCTCTCGGTCCCTGATTCTCTCTCTCTCAGCCCCTGTGTCTCTCTCGGTCACTGTCTCTCTCTCGGTCCCTGTGTCTCTCACGGTCCCTGTGTCTCTCTCTCGGTCCCTGTGTCTCTCTCGGTCCCTGTGTCTCTCTCTCACTTTCAGTGTCTCTCTCGGTCCCTGTGTCTCTCACGGTCCCTGTGTCTCTCTCTCGCTCCCTGTGTCTCTCTCGGTCACTGTGTCTCTCACTCGGTCCCTGTGTCTCTCACTCGGTCCCTGTGTCTCACTCGGTCCCTGTCTCTCTCTCTCACTTTCAGTGTCTCTGTCAGTCCCTGTGTCTCTCTCTAGGTCCTTGTGTCTCTCTCGGTCCCTGTGTCACTCTCTCGGTCCCTGTGTCTCTCTCTCGGTCCCGGTGTCTCTCTCGGTCCCTGTGTCTCTCTAACAGTCCCTGTGTCTCTATCGGGCCCTGTCTCTCTCTCGGTCCCTGTGTCTCTCTCGGTCCCTGTGTCACTCTCTCTCGGTCCCTGTCTCTCTCTCGGTCCCTGTCTCTCTCTCGGTCCCTGTCTCTCTCTCGGTCCCTGTGTCTCTCTCTCGGTCCCTGTGTCTCACTCTCGGTCCCTTTGTCTCTCTCTCTCGGTCCCTGTGTCTCTCTCTTTCCCTGTGTATCTCTCTCAGTCCCTGTGTCTCTCTCTCGGTCCCTGTCTCTCTCTCGGTCCCTGTGTCTCTCACTCGGTCCCTGTGTCTCTCTCGGGCCCTGTCTCTCTCTCGGTCCCTGTGTCTCTCTCGGTCCCTGTGTCACTCTCTCTCGGTCCCTGTCTCTCTCTCGGTCCCTGTGTCTCTCTCGGTCCCTGTGTCTCTCTCGGTCGCTGTGTCTCACTCGGTCCCTGTGTCTCTCTCGGTCCCTGTGTCTCCCTCTCACCCCAGTGTCTCTCTCGGTCCCTATGTCTCTCTCTCTCGGTGCCTGTGTCTCTCTCTCTCGGTCCCTGTGTCTCTCTCGGTCGCTGTGTCTCACTCGTCCCTGTGTCTGCCTCGCTCCTTGTGTCTCTCTCTCTCGGTCCCTGTGTCTCTCCCTCTCACCCCGGTGTCTCACTCGGTCCCTGTGACTGCCTCGCTCCTTGTGTCTCTCTCTCTCGGTCCCTGTGTCTCTCTCTCTCCGTCCCTGTGTCTCTCTCGGTCACTGTCTCTCTCCCGGTCCCTGTGTCTCTCTCGGTCACTGTGTCTCTCTCGGTCACTGTCTCTCTCTCGGTCCCTGTGTCTCTCTCGGTCACTGTGCCTCACTCGGTCCCTGTGTCTCTCTCCGTCCTTGTGTCTCTCTCTCGGTCCCTGATTCTCTCTCTCTCAGCCCCTGTGTCTCTCTCGGTCACTGTCTCTCTAACGGTCCCTGTGTCTCTCTCGGGCCCTGTCTCTCTCTCGGTCCCTGTGTCTCTCTCGGTCCCTGTGTCACTCTCTCTCGGTCCCTGTCTCTCTCTCGGTCCCTGTGTCTCTCTCGGTCCCTGTGTCTCTCTCGGTCGCTGTGTCTCACTCGGTCCCTGTGTCTCTCTCGGTCCCTGTGTCTCCCTCTCACCCCAGTGTCTCTCTCGGTCCCTGTGTCTCTCTCTCTCGGTCCCTGTGTCTCTCTCTCTCGGTCCCTGTGTCTCTCTCTCGGTCCCGGTGCCTCTCTCGGTCCCTGTGTCTCTCTAACAGTCCCTGTGTCTCTATCGGGCCCTGTCTCTCTCTCGGTCCCTGTGTCTCTCTCGGTCCCTGTGTCACTCTCTCTCGGTCCCTGTCTCTCTCTCGGTCCCTGTCTCTCTCTCGGTCCCTGTCTCTCTCTCGGTCCCTGTGTCTCTCTCTCGGTCCCTGTGTCTCTCTCTCGGTCCCTTTGTCTCTCTCTCTCGGTCCCTGTGTCTCTCTCTGTCCCTGTGTATCTCTCTCAGTCCCTGTGTCTCTCTCTCGGTCCCTGTGTCTCTCTCTCGGTCCCTGTCTCTCTCTCGGTCCCTGTGTCTCTCACTCGGTCCCTGTGTCTCTCTCTCGGTGCCTGTGTCTCTCTCTCGGTCCCTGTGTCACTCTCAAGGTCCCTGTGTCTCTCTCTCGGTCCCGGTGACTCTCTCGGTCCCTGTGTCTCTCTAACGGTCCCTGTGTCTCTCTCGGGCCCTGTCTCTCTCTCGGTCCCTGTGTCTCTCTCGGTCCCTGTGTCACTCTCTTTCGGTCCCTGTCTCTCTCTCGGTCCCTGTGTCTCCCTCGGTCCCTGTGTCTCTCTCGGTCGCTGTGTCTCACTCGGTCCCTGTGTCTCTCTCGGTCCCTGTCTCTCTCTCTCACTTTCAGTGTCTCTGTCGGTCCCTGTGTCTCTCTCTAGGTCCTTGTGTCTCTCTCGGTCCCTGTGTCACTCTCTCGGTCCCTGTGTCTCTCTCTCGGTCCCGGTGTCTCTCTCGGTCCCTGTGTCTCTCTAACAGTCCCTGTGTCTCTATCGGGCCCTGTCTCTCTCTCGGTCCCTGTGTCTCTCTCGGTCCCTGTGTCACTCTCTCTCGGTCCCTGTCTCTCTCTCGGTCCCTGTCTCTCTCTCGGTCCCTGTCTCTCTCTCGGTCCCTGTGTCTCTCTCTCGGTCCCTGTGTATCTCTCTCGGTCCCTGTGTCTCTCTCTCGGTCCCTTTGTCTCTCTCTCTCTGTCCCTGTGTCTCTCTCTGTCCCTGTGTATCTCTCTCAGTCCCTGTGTCTCTCTCTTGGTCCCTGTCTCTCTCTCGGTCCCTGTGTCTCTCACTCGGTCCCTGTGTCTCTCACTCGGTCCCTGTGTCTCTCTCTCGGTCCCTGTGTCTCTCTCTCGGTCCCTGTGTCACTCTCAAGGTCCCTGTGTCTCTCTCTCGGTCCCGGTGTCTCTCGCGGTCCCTGTGTCTCTCTAACGGTCCCTGTGTCTCTCTCGGTCGCTGTGTCTCACTCGTCCCTGTGTCTGCCTCGCTCCTTGTGTCTCTCTCTCTCGGTCCCTGTGTCTCTCCCTCTCACCCCTGTGTCTCACTCGGTCCCTGTGACTGCCTCGCTCCTTGTGTCTCTCTCTCTCGGTCCCTGTGTCTCTCTCTCTCAGTCCCTGTGTCTCTCTCGGTCACTGTCTCTCTCTCGGTCCCTGTGTCTCTCTCGGTCACTGTGTCTCTTTCGGTCACTGTCTCTCTCTCGGTCCCTGTGTCTCTCTCCGTCCTTGTGTCTCTCTCTCGGTCCCTGATTCTCTCTCTCTCAGCCCCTGTGTCTCTCTCGGTCACTGTCTCTCTCTCGGTCCCTGTGTCTCTCACGGTCCCTGTGTCTCTCTCTCGGTCCCTGTGTCTCTCTCGGTCCCTGTGTCTCTCTCTCACTTTCAGTGTCTCTCTCGGTCCCTGTGTCTCTCACGGTCCCTGTGTTTCTCTCTCGCTCCCTGTGTCTCTCTCGGTCACTGTGCCTCACTCGGTCCCTGTGTCTCTCTCCGTCCTTGTGTCTCTCTCTCGGTCCCTGATTCTCTCTCTCTCAGCCCCTGTGTCTCTCTCGGTCACTGTCTCTCTCTCGGTCCCTGTGTCTCTCACGGTCCCTGTGTCTCTCTCTCGGTCCCTGTGTCTCTCTCGGTCCCTGTGTCTCTCTCTCACTTTCAGTGTCTCTCTCGGTCCCTGTGTCTCTCACGGTCCCTGTGTCTCTCTCTCGCTCCCTGTGTCTCTCTCGGTCACTGTGTCTCTCACTCGGTCCCTGTGTCTCTCACTCGGTCCCTGTGTCTCACTCGGTCCCTGTCTCTCTCTCTCACTTTCAGTGTCTCTGTCGGTCCCTGTGTCTCTCTCTAGGTCCTTGTGTCTCTCTCGGTCCCTGTGTCACTCTCTCGGTCCCTGTGTCTCTCTCTCGGTCCCGGTGTCTCTCTCGGTCCCTGTGTCTCTCTAACAGTCCCTGTGTCTCTATCGGGCCCTGTCTCTCTCTCGGTCCCTGTGTCTCTCTCGGTCCCTGTGTCACTCTCTCTCGGTCCCTGTCTCTCTCTCGGTCCCTGTCTCTCTCTCGGTCCCTGTCTCTCTCTCGGTCCCTGTGTCTCTCTCTCGGTCCCTGTGTCTCTCTCTCGGTCCCTTTGTCTCTCTCTCTCGGTCCCTGTGTCTCTCTCTGTCCCTGTGTATCTCTCTCAGTCCCTGTGTCTCTCTCTCGGTCCCTGTCTCTCTCTCGGTCCCTGTGTCTCTCACTCGGTCCCTGTGTCTCTCACTCGGTCCCTGTGTCTCTCTCTCGGTGCCTGTGTCTCTCTCTCGGTCCCTGTGTCACTCTCAAGGTCCCTGTGTCTCTCTCTCGGTCCCGGTGACTCTCTCGGTCCCTGTGTCTCTCTAACGGTCCCTGTGTCTCTCTCGGGCCCTGTCTCTCTCTCGGTCCCTGTGTCTCTCACTCGGTCCCTGTGTCTCTCTCTCGGTCCCTGTGTCTCTCTCTCGGTCCCTGTGTCACTCTCAAGGTCCCTGTGTCTCTCTCTCGGTCCCGGTGTCTCTCGCGGTCCCTGTGTCTCTCTAACGGTCCCTGTGTCTCTCTCGGTCGCTGTGTCTCACTCGTCCCTGTGTCTACCTCGCTCCTTGTGTCTCTCTCTCTCGGTCCCTGTGTCTCTCCCTCTCACCCCTGTGTCTCACTCGGTCCCTGTGACTGCCTCGCTCCTTGTGTCTCTCTCTCTCGGTCCCTGTGTCTCTCTCTCTCAGTCCCTGTGTCTCTCTCGGTCACTGTCTCTCTCTCGGTCCCTGTGTCTCTCTCGGTCACTGTGTCTCTCTCGGTCACTGTCTCTCTCTCGGTCCCTGTGTCTCTCTCCGTCCTTGTGTCTCTCTCTCGGTCCCTGATTCTCTCTCTCTCAGCCCCTGTGTCTCTCTCGGTCACTGTCTCTCTCTCGGTCCCTGTGTCTCTCACGGTCCCTGTGTCTCTCTCTCGGTCCCTGTGTTTCTCTCGGTCCCTGTGTCTCTCTCTCACTTTCAGTGTCTCTCTCGGTCCCTGTGTCTCTCACGGTCCCTGTGTCTCTATCTCGCTCCCTGTGTCTCTCTCGGTCACTGTGCCTCACTCGGTCCCTGTGTCTCTCTCCGTCCTTGTGTCTCTCTCTCGGTCCCTGATTCTCTCTCTCTCAGCCCCTGTGTCTCTCTCGGTCACTGTCTCTCTCTCGGTCCCTGTGTCTCTCACGGTCCCTGTGTCTCTCTCTCGGTCCCTGTGTCTCTCTCGGTCCCTGTGTCTCTCTCTCACTTTCAGTGTCTCTCTCGGTCCCTGTGTCTCTCACGGTCCCTGTGTCTCTCTCTCGCTCCCTGTGTCTCTCTCGGTCACTGTGTCTCTCACTCGGTCCCTGTGTCTCTCACTCGGTCCCTGTGTCTCACTCGGTCCCTGTCTCTCTCTCTCACTTTCAGTGACTCTGTCGGTCCCTGTGTCTCTCTCTAGGTCCTTGTGTCTCTCTCGGTCCCTGTGTCACTCTCTCGGTCCCTGTGTCTCTCTCTCGGTCCCGGTGTCTCTCTCGGTCCCTGTGTCTCTCTAACAGTCCCTGTGTCTCTATCGGGCCCTGTCTCTCTCTCGGTCCCTGTGTCTCTCTCGGTCCCTGTGTCACTCTCTCTCGGTCCCTGTCTCTCTCTCGGTCCCTGTCTCTCTCTCGGTCCCTGTGTCTCTCTCTCGGTCCCTGTGTCTCTCTCTCGGTCCCTTTGTCTCTCTCTCTCGGTCCCTGTGTCTCTCTCTGTCCCTGTGTATCTCTCTCAGTCCCTGTGTCTCTCTCTCGGTCCCTGTCTCTCTCTCGGTCCCTGTGTCTCTCACTCGGTCCCTGTGTCTCTCACTCGGTCCCTGTGTCTCTCTCTCGGTGCCTGTGTCTCTCTCTCGGTCCCTGTGTCACTCTCAAGGTCCCTGTGTCTCTCTCTCGGTCCCGGTGACTCTCTCGGTCCCTGTGTCTCTCTAACGGTCCCTGTGTCTCTCTCGGGCCCTGTCTCTCTCTCGGTCCCTGTGTCTCTCTCGGTCCCTGTGTCACTCTCTCTCGGTCCCTGTCTCTCTCTCGGTCCCTGTGTCTCTCTCGGTCCCTGTGTCTCTCTCGGTCGCTGTGTCTCACTCGGTCCCTGTGTCTCTCTCGGTCCCTGTCTCTGTCTCTCACTTTCAGTGTCTCTGTCGGTCCCTGTGTCTCTCTCTAGGTCCTTGTGTCTCTCTCGGTCCCTGTGTCACTCTCTCGGTCCCTGTGTCTCTCTCTCGGTCCCGGTGTCTCTCTCGGTCCCTGTGTCTCTCTAACAGTCCCTGTGTCTCTATCGGGCCCTGTCTCTCTCTCGGTCCCTGTGTCTCTCTCGGTCCCTGTGTCACTCTCTCTCGGTCCCTGTCTCTCTCTCGGTCCCTGTCTCTCTCTCGGTCCCTGTCTCTCTCTCGGTCCCTGTGTCTCTCTCTCGGTCCCTGTGTATCTCTCTCGGTCCCTGTGTCTCTCACTCGGTCCCTTTGTCTCTCTCTCTCGGTCCCTGTGTCTCTCTCTGTCCCTGTGTATCTCTCTCAGTCCCTGTGTCTCTCTCTTGGTCCCTGTCTCTCTCTCGGTCCCTGTGTCTCTCACTCGGTCCCTGTGTCTCTCACTCGGTCCCTGTGTCTCTCTCTCGGTCCCTGTGTCTCTCTCTCGGTCCCTGTGTCACTCTCAAGGTCCCTGTGTCTCTCTCTCGGTCCCGGTGTCTCTCGCGGTCCCTGTGTCTCTCTAACGGTCCCTGTGTCTCTCTCGGGCCCTGTGTCACTCTCTCGGTCCCTGTGTCTCTGTCTCGGTCCCGGTGTCTCTCTCGGTCCCTGTGTCTCTCTAACAGTCCCTGTGTCTCTATCGGGCCCTGTCTCTCTCTCGGTCCCTGTGTCTCTCTCGGTCCCTGTGTCACTCTCTCTCGGTCCCTGTCTCTCTCTCGGTCCCTGTCTCTCTCTCGGTCCCTGTCTCTCTCTCGGTCCCTGTGTCTCTCTCTCGGTCCCTGTGTCACTCTCAAGGTCCCTGTGTCTCTCTCTCGGTCCCGGTGACTCTCTCGGTCCCTGTGTCTCTCTAACGGTCCCTGTGTCTCTCTCGGGCCCTGTCTCTCTTTCGGTCCCTCTGTCTCTCTCGGTCACTGTGTCTCTCTCGGTCACTGTCTCTCTCTCGGTCCCTGTGTCTCTCTCGGTCACTGTGCCTCACTCGGTCCCTGTGTCTCTCTCCGTCCTTGTGTCTCTCTCTCGGTCCCTGATTCTCTCTCTCTCAGCCCCTGTGTCTCTCTCGGTCACTGTCTCTCTAACGGTCCCTGTGTCTCTCTCGGGCCCTGTCTCTCTCTCGGTCCCTGTGTCTCTCTCGGTCCCTGTGTCACTCTCTCTCGGTCCCTGTCTCTCTCTCGGTCCCTGTGTCTCTCTCGGTCCCTGTGTCTCTCTCGGTCGCTGTGTCTCACTCGGTCCCTGTGTCTCTCTCGGTCCCTGTGTCTCCCTCTCACCCCAGTGTCTCTCTCGGTCCCTGTGTCTCTCTCTCTCGGTCCCTGTGTCTCTCTCTCTCGGTCCCTGTGTCTCTCTCTCGGTCCCGGTGTCTCTCTCGGTCCCTGTGTCTCTCTAACAGTCCCTGTGTCTCTATCGGGCCCTGTCTCTCTCTCGGTCCCTGTGTCTCTCTCGGTCCCTGTGTCACTCTCTCTCGGTCCCTGTCTCTCTCTCGGTCCCTGTCTCTCTCTCGGTCCCTGTCTCTCTCTCGGTCCCTGTGTCTCTCTCTCGGTCCCTGTGTCTCTCTCTCGGTCCCTTTGTCTCTCTCTCTCGGTCCCTGTGTCTCTCTCTGTCCCTGTGTATCTCTCTCAGTCCCTGTGTCTCTCTCTCGGTCCCTGTCTCTCTCTCGGTCCCTGTGTCTCTCACTCGGTCCCTGTGTCTCTCACTCGGTCCCTGTGTCTCTCTCTCGGTGCCTGTGTCTCTCTCTCGGTCCCTGTGTCACTCTCAAGGTCCCTGTGTCTCTCTCTCGGTCCCGGTGACTCTCTCGGTCCCTGTGTCTCTCTAACGGTCCCTGTGTCTCTCTCGGGCCCTGTCTCTCTCTCGGTCCCTGTGTCTCTCTCGGTCCCTGTGTCACTCTCTCTCGGTCCCTGTCTCTCTCTCGGTCGCTGTGTCTCACTCGGTCCCTGTGTCTCACTCGGTCCCTGTCTCTCTCTCTCACTTTCAGTGTCTCTGTCGGTCCCTGTGTCTCTCTCTAGGTCCTTGTGTCTCTCTCGGTCCCTGTGTCACTCTCTCGGTCCCTGTGTCTCTCTCTCGGTCCCGGTGTCTCTCTCGGTCCCTGTGTCTCTCTAAGAGTCCCTGTGTCTCTATCGGGCCCTGTCTCTCTCTCGGTCCCTGTGTCTCTCTCGGTCCCTGTGTCACTCTCTCTCGGTCCCTGTCTCTCTCTCGGTCCCTGTCTCTCTCTCGGTCCCTGTCTCTCTCTCGGTCCCTGTGTCTCTCTCTCGGTCCCTGTGTATCTCTCTCGGTCCCTGTGTCTCTCTCTCGGTCCCTTTGTCTCTCTCTCTCGGTCCCTGTGTCTCTCTCTGTCCCTGTGTATCTCTCTCAGTCCCTGTGTCTCTCTCTTGGTCCCTGTCTCTCTCTCGGTCCCTGTGTCTCTCACTCGGTCCCTGTGTCTCTCACTCGGTCCCTGTGTCTCTCTCTCGGTCCCTGTGTCTCTCTCTCGGTCCCTGTGTCACTCTCAAGGTCCCTGTGTCTCTCTCTCGGTCCCGGTGTCTCTCGCGGTCCCTGTGTCTCTCTAACGGTCCCTGTGTCTCTCTCGGTCGCTGTGTCTCACTCGTCCCTGTGTCTGCCTCGCTCCTTGTGTCTCTCTCTCTCGGTCCCTGTGTCTCTCCCTCTCACCCCTGTGTCTCACTCGGTCCCTGTGACTGCCTCGCTCCTTGTGTCTCTCTCTCTCGGTCCCTGTGTCTCTCTCTCTCAGTCCCTGTGTCTCTCTCGGTCACTGTCTCTCTCTCGGTCCCTGTGTCTCTCTCGGTCACTGTGTCTCTCTCGGTCACTGTCTCTCTCTCGGTCCCTGTGTCTCTCTCCGTCCTTGTGTCTCTCTCTCGGTCCCTGATTCTCTCTCTCTCAGCCCCTGTGTCTCTCTCGGTCACTGTCTCTCTCTCGGTCCCTGTGTCTCTCACGGTCCCTGTGTCTCTCTCTCGGTCCCTGTGTCTCTCTCGGTCCCTGTGTCTCTCTCTCACTTTCAGTGTCTCTCTCGGTCCCTGTGTCTCTCACGGTCCCTGTGTCTCTCTCTCGCTCCCTGTGTCTCTCTCGGTCACTGTGCCTCACTCGGTCCCTGTGTCTCTCTCCGTCCTTGTGTCTCTCTCTCGGTCCCTGATTCTCTCTCTCTCAGCCCCTGTGTCTCTCTCGGTCACTGTCTCTCTCTCGGTCCCTGTGTCTCTCACGGTCCCTGTGTCTCTCTCTCGGTCCCTGTGTCTCTCTCGGTCCCTGTGTCTCCCTCTCACTTTCAGTGTCTCTCTCGGTCCCTGTGTCTCTCACGGTCCCTGTGTCTCTCTCTCGCTCCCTGTGTCTCTCTCGGTCACTGTGTCTCTCACTCGGTCCCTGTGTCTCTCACTCGGTCCCTGTGTCTCACTCGGTCCCTGTCTCTCTCTCTCACTTTCAGTGTCTCTGTCGGTCCCTGTGTCTCTCTCTAGGTCCTTGTGTCTCTCTCGGTCCCTGTGTCACTCTCTCGGTCCCTGTGTCTCTCTCTCGGTCCCGGTGTCTCTCTCGGTCCCTGTGTCTCTCTAACAGTCCCTGTGTCTCTCTCGGTCCCTGTGTCTCTCTCGGTCCCTGTGTCACTCTCTCTCGGTCCCTGTCTCTCTCTCGGTCCCTGTCTCTCTCTCGGTCCCTGTCTCTCTCTCGGTCCCTGTGTCTCTCTCTCGGTCCCTGTGTCTCTCTCTCGGTCCCTTTGTCTCTCTCTCTCGGTCCCTGTGTCTCTCTCTGTCCCTGTGTATCTCTCTCAGTCCCTGTGTCTCTCTCTCGGTCCCTGTCTCTCTCTCGGTCCCTGTGTCTCTCACTCGGTCCCTGTGTCTCTCACTCGGTCCCTGTGTCTCTCTCTCGGTGCCTGTGTCTCTCTCTCGGTCCCTGTGTCACTCTCAAGGTCCCTGTGTCTCTCTCTCGGTCCCGGTGACTCTCTCGGTCCCTGTGTCTCTCTAACGGTCCCTGTGTCTCTCTCGGGCCCTGTCTCTCTCTCGGTCCCTGTGTCTCTCTCGGTCCCTGTGTCACTCTCTCTCGGTCCCTGTCTCTCTCTCGGTCCCTGTGTCTCTCTCGGTCCCTGTGTCTCTCTCGGTCGCTGTGTCTCACTCGGTCCCTGTGTCTCTCTCGGTCCCTGTCTCTCTCTCTCACTTTCAGTGTCTCTGTCGGTCCCTGTGTCTCTCTCTAGGTCCTTGTGTCTCTCTCGGTCCCTGTGTCACTCTCTCGGTCCCTGTGTCTCTCTCTCGGTCCCGGTGTCTCTCTCGGTCCCTGTGTCTCTCTAACAGTCCCTGTGTCTCTATCGGGCCCTGTCTCTCTCTCGGTCCCTGTGTCTCTCTCGGTCCCTGTGTCACTCTCTCTCGGTCCCTGTCTCTCTCTCGGTCCCTGTCTCTCTCTCGGTCCCTGTCTCTCTCTCGGTCCCTGTGTCTCTCTCTCGGTCCCTGTGTATCTCTCTCGGTCCCTGTGTCTCTCTCTCGGTCCCTTTGTCTCTCTCTCTCGGTCCCTGTGTCTCTCTCTGTCCCTGTGTATCTCTCTCAGTCCCTGTGTCTCTCTCTTGGTCCCTGTCCCTCTCTCGGTCCCTGTGTCTCTCACTCGGTCCCTGTGTCTCTCACTCGGTCCCTGTCTCTCTCTCGGTCCCTGTCCCTCTCTCGGTCCCTGTGTCTCTCACTCGGTCCCTGTGTCTCTCTCTCGGTCCCTGTGTCTCTCTCTCGGTCCCTGTGTCACTCTCAAGGTCCCTGTGTCTCTCTCTCGGTCCCGGTGTCTCTCGCGGTCCATGTGTCTCTCTAACGGTCCCTGTGTCTCTCTCGGGCCCTGTGTCTCTATCGGGCCCTGTCTCTCTCTCGGTCCCTGTGTCTCTCTCGGTCCCTGTGTCACTCTCTCTCGGGCCCTGTCTCTCTCTCGGTCCCTGTGTCTCTCTCGGTCACTGTGTCTCTCTCGGTCACTGTCTCTCTCTCGGTCCCTGTGTCTCTCTCGGTCACTGTGCCTCACTCGGTCCCTGTGTCTCTCTCCGTCCTTGTGTCTCTCTCTCGGTCCCTGATTCTCTCTCTCTCAGCCCCTGTGTCTCTCTCGGTCACTGTCTCTCTAACGGTCCCTGTGTCTCTCTCGGGCCCTGTCTCTCTCTCGGTCCCTGTGTCTCTCTCGGTCCCTGTGTCACTCTCTCTCGGTCCCTGTCTCTCTCTCGGTCCCTGTGTCTCTCTCGGTCCCTGTGTCTCTCTCGGTCGCTGTGTCTCACTCGGTCCCTGTGTCTCTCTCGGTCCCTGTGTCTCCCTCTCACCCCAGTGTCTCTCTCGGTCCCTGTGTCTCTCTCTCTCGGTCCCTGTGTCTCTCTCTCTCGGTCCCTGTGTCTCTCTCTCGGTCCCGGTGTCTCTCTCGGTCCCTGTGTCTCTCTAACAGTCCCTGTGTCTCTGTCGGGCCCTGTCTCTCTCTCGGTCCCTGTGTCTCTCTCGGTCCCTGTGTCACTCTCTCTCGGTCCCTGTCTCTCTCTCGGTCCCTGTCTCTCTCTCGGTCCCTGTCTCTCTCTCGGTCCCTGTGTCTCTCTCTCGGTCCCTGTGTCTCTCTCTCGGTCCCTTTGTCTCTCTCTCTCGGTCCCTGTGTCTCTCTCTGTCCCTGTGTATCTCTCTCAGTCCCTGTGTCTCTCTCTCGGTCCCTGTCTCTCTCTCGGTCCCTGTGTCTCTCACTCGGTCCCTGTGTCTCTCACTCGGTCCCTGTGTCTCTCTCTCGGTGCCTGTGTCTCTCTCTCGGTCCCTGTGTCACTCTCTCGGTCCCTGTGTCTCTCTCTCGGTCCCGGTGTCTCTCTCGGTCCCTGTGTCTCTCTAACAGTCCCTGTGTCTCTATCGGGCCCTGTCTCTCTCTCGGTCCCTGTGTCTCTCTCGGTCCCTGTGTCACTCTCTCTCGGTCCCTGTCTCTCTCTCGGTCCCTGTCTCTCTCTCGGTCCCTGTCTCTCTCTCGGTCCCTGTGTCTCTCTCTCGGTCCCTGTGTATCTCTCTCGGTCCCTGTGTCTCTCTCTCGGTCCCTTTGTCTCTCTCTCTCGGTCCCTGTGTCTCTCTCTGTCCCTGTGTATCTCTCTCAGTCCCTGTGTCTCTCTCTTGGTCCCTGTCTCTCTCTCGGTCCCTGTGTCTCTCACTCGGTCCCTGTGTCTCTCACTCGGTCCCTGTGTCTCTCTCTCGGTCCCTGTGTCTCTCTCTCGGTCCCTGTGTCACTCTCAAGGTTCCTGTGTCTCTCTCTCGGTCCCGGTGTCTCTCGCGGTCCCTGTGTCTCTCTAACGGTCCCTGTGTCTCTCTCGGTCGCTGTGTCTCACTCGTCCCTGTGTCTGCCTCGCTCCTTTTGTCTCTCTCTCTCGGTCCCTGTGTCTCTCCCTCTCACCCCTGTGTCTCACTCGGTCCCTGTGACTGCCTCGCTCCTTGTGTCTCTCTCTCTCGGTCCCTGTGTCTCTCTCTCTCAGTCCCTGTGTCTCTCTCGGTCACTGTCTGTCTCTCGGTCCCTGTGTCTCTCTCGGTCACTGTGTCTCTCTCGGTCACTGTCTCTCTCTCGGTCCCTGTGTCTCTCTCCGTCCTTGTGTCTCTCTCTCGGTCCCTGATTCTCTCTCTCTCAGCCCCTGTGTCTCTCTCGGTCACTGTCTCTCTCTCGGTCCCTGTGTCTCTCACGGTCCCTGTGTCTCTCTCTCGGTCCCTGTGTCTCTCTCGGTCCCTGTGTCTCTCTCTCACTTTCAGTGTCTCTCTCGGTCCCTGTGTCTCTCACGGTCCCTGTGTCTCTCTCTCGCTCCCTGTGTCTCTCTCGGTCACTGTGCCTCACTCGGTCCCTGTGTCTCTCTCCGTCCTTGTGTCTCTCTCTCGGTCCCTGATTCTCTCTCTCTCAGCCCCTGTGTCTCTCTCGGTCACTGTCTCTCTCTCGGTCCCTGTGTCTCTCACGGTCCCTGTGTCTCTCTCTCTCGGTCCCTGTGTTTCTCTCGGTCCCTGTGTCTCTCTCTCACTTTCAGTGTCTCTCTCGGTCCCTGTGTCTCTCACGGTCCCTGTGTCTCTCTCTCGCTCCCTGTGTCTCTCTCGGTCACTGTGTCTCTCACTCGGTCCCTGTGTCTCTCACTCGGTCCCTGTGTCTCACTCGGTCCCTGTCTCTCTCTCTCACTTTCAGTGTCTCTGTCGGTCCCTGTGTCTCTCTCTAGGTCCTTGTGTCTCTCTCGGTCCCTGTGTCACTCTCTCGGTCCCTGTGTCTCTCTCTCGGTCCCGGTGTCTCTCTCGGTCCCTGTGTCTCTCTAACAGTCCCTGTGTCTCTATCGGGCCCTGTCTCTCTCTCGGTCCCTGTGTCTCTCTCGGTCCCTGTGTCACTCTCTCTCGGTCCCTGTCTCTCTCTCGGTCCCTGTCTCTCTCTCGGTCCCTGTCTCTCTCTCGGTCCCTGTGTCTCTCTCTCGGTCCCTGTGTCTCTCTCTCGGTCCCTTTGTCTCTCTCTCTCGGTCCCTGTGTCTCTCTCTGTCCCTGTGTATCTCTCTCAGTCCCTGTGTCTCTCTCTCGGTCCCTGTCTCTCTCTCGGTCCCTGTGTCTCTCACTCGGTCCCTGTGTCTCTCACTCGGTCCCTGTGTCTCTCTCTCGGTGCCTGTGTCTCTCTCTCGGTCCCTGTGTCACTCTCAAGGTCCCTGTGTCTCTCTCTCGGTCCCGGTGACTCTCTCGGTCCCTGTGTCTCCCTAACGGTCCCTGTGTCTCTCTCGGGCCCTGTCTCTCTCTCGGTCCCTGTGTCTCTCTCGGTCCCTGTGTCACTCTCTCTCGGTCCCTGTCTCTCTCTCGGTCCCTGTGTCTCTCTCGGTCCCTGTGTCTCTCTCGGTCGCTGTGTCTCACTCGGTCCCTGTGTCTCTCTCGGTCCCTGTCTCTCTCTCTCACTTTCAGTGTCTCTGTCGGTCCCTGTGTCTCTCTCTAGGTCCTTGTGTCTCTCTCGGTCCCTGTGTCACTCTCTCGGTCCCTGTGTCTCTCTCTCGGTCCCGGTGTCTCTCTCGGTCCCTGTGTCTCTCTAACAGTCCCTGTGTCTCTATCGGGCCCTGTCTCTCTCTCGGTCCCTGTGTCTCTCTCGGTCCCTGTGTCACTCTCTCTCGGTCCCTGTCTCTCTCTCGGTCCCTGTCTCTCTCTCGGTCCCTGTCTCTCTCTCGGTCCCTGTGTCTCTCTCTCGGTCCCTGTGTATCTCTCTCGGTCCCTGTGTCTCTCTCTCGGTCCCTTTGTCTCTCTCTCTCGGTCCCTGTGTCTCTCTCTGTCCCTGTGTATCTCTCTCAGTCCCTGTGTCTCTCTCTTGGTCCCTGTCTCTCTCTCGGTCCCTGTGTCTCTCACTCGGTCCCTGTGTCTCTCACTCGGTCCCTGTGTCTCTCTCTCGGTCCCTGTGTCTCTCTCTCGGTCCCTGTGTCACTCTCAAGGTCCCTGTGTCTCTCTCTCGGTCCCGGTGTCTCTCGCGGTCCCTGTGTCTCTCTAACGGTCCCTGTGTCTCTCTCGGTCGCTGTGTCTCACTCGTCCCTGTGTCTGCCTCGCTCCTTGTGTCTCTCTCTCTCGGTCCCTGTGTCTCTCCCTCTCACCCCTGTGTCTCACTCGGTCCCTGTGACTGCCTCGCTCCTTGTGTCTCTCTCTCTCGGTCCCTGTGTCTCTCTCTCTCAGTCCCTGTGTCTCTCTCGGTAACTGTCTCTCTCTCGGTCCCTGTGTCTCTCTCGGTCACTGTGTCTCTCTCGGTCACATTCTCTCTCTCGGTCCCTGTGTCTCTCTCCGTCCTTGTGTCTCTCTCTCGGTCCCTGATTCTCTCTCTCTCAGCCCCTGTGTCTCTCTCGGTCACTGTCTCTCTCTCGGTCCCTGTGTCTCTCACGGTCCCTGTGTCTCTCTCTCGGTCCCTGTGTCTCTCTCGGTCCCTGTGTCTCTCTCTCACTTTCAGTGTCTCTCTCGGTCCCTGTGTCTCTCACGGTCCCTGTGTCTCTCTCTCGCTCCCTGTGTCTCTCTCGGTCACTGTGCCTCACTCGGTCCCTGTGTCTCTCTCCGTCCTTGTGTCTCTCTCTCGGTCCCTGATTCTCTCTCTCTCAGCCCCTGTGTCTCTCTCGGTCACTGTCTCTCTCTCGGTCCCTGTGTCTCTCACGGTCCCTGTGTCTCTCTCTCGGTCCCTGTGTCTCTCTCGGTCCCTGTGTCTCTCTCTCACTTTCAGTGTCTCTCTCGGTCCCTGTGTCTCTCACGGTCCCTGTGTCTCTCTCTCGCTCCCTGTGTCTCTCTCGGTCACTGTGTCTCTCACTCGGTCCCTGTGTCTCTCACTCGGTCCCTGTGTCTCACTCGGTCCCTGTCTCTCTCTCTCACTTTCAGTGTCTCTGTCGGTCCCTGTGTCTCTCTCTAGGTCCTTGTGTCTCTCTCGGTCCCTGTGTCACTCTCTCGGTCCCTGTGTCTCTCTCTCGGTCCCGGTGTCTCTCTCGGTCCCTGTGTCTCTCTAACAGTCCCTGTGTCTCTATCGGGCCCTGTCTCTCTCTCGGTCCCTGTGTCTCTCTCGGTCCCTGTGTCACTCTCTCTCGGTCCCTGTCTCTCTCTCGGTCGCTGTGTCTCACTCGGTCCCTGTCTCTCTCTCGGTCCCTGTGTCTCTCTCTCGGTCCCTGTGTCTCTCTCTCGGTCCCTTTGTCTCTCTCTCTCGGTCCCTGTGTCTCTCTCTGTCCCTGTGTATCTCTCTCAGTCCCTGTGTCTCTCTCTCGGTCCCTGTCTCTCTCTCGGTCCCTGTGTCTCTCACTCGGTCCCTGTGTCTCTCACTCGGTCCCTGTGTCTCTCTCTCGGTGCCTGTGTCTCTCTCTCGGTCCCTGTGTCACTCTCAAGGTCCCTGTGTCTCTCTATCGGTCCCGGTGACTCTCTCGGTCCCTGTGTCTCTCTAACGGTCCCTGTGTCTCTCTCGGGCCCTGTCTCTCTCTCGGTCCCTGTGTCTCTCTCGGTCCCTGTGTCACTCTCTCTCGGTCCCTGTCTCTCTCTCGGTCCCTGTGTCTCTCTCGGTCCCTGTGTCTCTCTCGGTCCCTGTGTCTCACTCGGTCCCTGTGTCTCTCTCGGTCCCTGTCTCTCTCTCTCACTTTCAGTGTCTCTGTCGGTCCCTGTGTCTCTCTCTAGGTCCTTGTGTCTCTCTCGGTCCCTGTGTCACTCTCTCGGTCCCTGTGTCTCTCTCTCGGTCCCGGTGTCTCTCTCGGTCCCTGTGTCTCTCTAACAGTCCCTGTGTCTCTATCGGGCCCTGTCTCTCTCTCGGTCCCTGTGTCTCTCTCGGTCCCTGTGTCACTCTCTCTCGGTCCCTGTCTCTCTCTCGGTCCCTGTCTCTCTCTCGGTCCCTGTCTCTCTCTCGGTCCCTGTGTCTCTCTCTCGGTCCCTGTGTATCTCTCTCGGTCCCTGTGTCTCTCTCTCGGTCCCTTTGTCTCTCTCTCTCGGTCCCTGTGTCTCTCTCTGTCCCTGTGTATCTCTCTCAGTCCCTGTGTCTCTCTCTTGGTCCCTGTCTCTCTCTCGGTCCCTGTGTCTCTCACTCGGTCCCTGTGTCTCTCACTCGGTCCCTGTGTCTCTCTCTCGGTCCCTGTGTCTCTCTCTCGGTCCCTGTGTCACTCTCAAGGTCCCTGTGTCTCTCTCTCGGTCGCGGTGTCTCTCGCGGTCCCTGTTTCTCTCTAACGGTCCCTGTGTCTCTCTCGGTCGCTGTGTCTCACTCGTCCCTGTGTCTGCCTCGCTCCTTGTGTCTCTCTCTCTCGGTCCCTGTGTCTCTCCCTCTCACCCCTGTGTCTCACTCGGTCCCTGTGACTGCCTCGCTCCTTGTGTCTCTCTCTCTCGGTCCCTGTGTCTCTCTCTCTCAGTCCCTGTGTCTCTCTCGGTCACTGTCTCTCTCTCGGTCCCTGTGTCTCTCTCGGTCACTGTGTCTCTCTCGGTCACTGTCTCTCTCTCGGTCCCTGTGTCTCTCTCCGTCCATGTGTCTCTCTCTCGGTCCCTGATTCTCTCTCTCTCAGCCCCTGTGTCTCTCTCGGTCACTGTCTCTCTCTCGGTCCCTGTGTCTCTCACGGTCCCTGTGTCTCTCTCTCGGTCCCTGTGTCTCTCTCGGTCCATGTGTCTCTCTCTCACTTTCAGTGTCTCTCTCGGTCCCTGTGTCTCTCACGGTCCCTGTGTCTCTCTCTCGCTCCCTGTGTCTCTCTCGGTCACTGTGCCTCACTCGGTCCCTGTGTCTCTCTCCGTCCTTGTGTCTCTCTCTCGGTCCCTGATTCTCTCTCTCTCAGCCGCTGTGTCTCTCTCGGTCACTGTCTCTCTCTCGGTCCCTGTGTCTCTCACGGTCCCTGTGTCTCTCTCTCGGTCCCTGTGTCTCTCTCGGTCCCTGTGTCTCTCTCTCACTTTCAGTGTCTCTCTCGGTCCCTGTGTCTCTCACGGTCCCTGTGTCTCTCTCTCGCTCCCTGTGTCTCTCTCGGTCACTGTGTCTCTCACTCGGTCCCTGTGTCTCTCACTCGGTCCCTGTGTCTCACTCGGTCCCTGTCTCTCTCTCTCACTTTCAGTGTCTCTGTCGGTCCCTGTGTCTCTCTCTAGGTCCTTGTGTCTCTCTCGGTCCCTGTGTCACTCTCTCGGTCCCTGTGTCTCTCTCTCGGTCCCGGTGTCTCTCTCGGTCCCTGTGTCTCTCTAACAGTCCCTGTGTCTCTATCGGGCCCTGTCTCTCTCTCAGTCCCTGTGTCTCTCTCGGTCCCTGTGTCACTCTCTCTCGGTCCCTGTCTCTCTCTCGGTCCCTGTCTCTCTCTCGGTCCCTGTCTCTCTCTCGGTCCCTGTGTCTCTCTCTCGGTCCCTGTGTCTCTCTCTCGGTCCCTTTGTCTCTCTCTCTCGGTCCCTGTGTCTCTCTCTGTCCCTGTGTATCTCTCTCAGTCCCTGTGTCTCTCTCTCGGTCCCTGTCTCTCTCTCGGTCCCTGTGTCTCTCACTCGGTCCCTGTGTCTCTCACTCGGTCCCTGTGTCTCTCTCTCGGTGCCTGTGTCTCTCTCTCGGTCCCTGTGTCACTCTCAAGGTCCCTGTGTCTCTCTCTCGGTCCCGGTGACTCTCTCGGTCCCTGTGTCTCTCTAACGGTCCCTGTGTCTCTCTCGGGCCCTGTCTCTCTCTCGGTCCCTGTGTCTCTCTCGGTCCCTGTGTCACTCTCTCTCGGTCCCTGTCTCTCTCTCGGTCCCTGTGTCTCTCTCGGTCCCTGTGTCTCTCTCGGTCGCTGTGTCTCACTCGGTCCCTGTGTCTCTCTCGGTCCCTGTGTCTCCCTCTCACCCCAGTGTCTCTCTCGGTCCCTGTGTCTCTCTCTCTCGGTCCCTGTGTCTCTCTCGGTCGCTGTGTCTCACTCGTCCCTGTGTCTCTCTCTCGGTCCCTGTGTCTCTCACTCGGTCCCTGTGTCTCTCAGCCGGTACCTGTCTCTGACTCGGTCCCTGTGTCTCTCTCGGTCCCTGTGTCTCTCCCGGTCCCTGTGTCTGTCTCTCTAGGTCCCTGTGTCTCTCCCGGTCCCTGTCTCTGTCTCTCTCGGTCCCTGTGTCTCTCTCTTGGTCCCTGTGTCTCTCTCGGTCCCTGTGTCTCTCTCGATCCCTGTGTCTCCCTCTCACCCCTGTGTCTCTCTCGGTCCCTGTGTCTCTCTCGGTCCCTGTGTCTCTCTCTCGGTCCCTGTGCCTCTCTCGGTCCCTGTGTCTCTCTCTCGGTCCCTGTGTCTCTCTCGGTCGCTGTGTCTCACTCGTCCCTGTGTCTCTCTCGGTCCCTGTGTCTCCCTCTCACCCCTGTGTCTCACTCGATCCCTGTGACTGCCTCGCTCCTTGTGTCTCTCTCTCTCGATCCCTGTGTCACTCTCTCTCAGTCCCTGTGTCTCTCTCGGTCACTGTCTCTCTCTCGGTCCCTGTGTCTCTCTCGGTCACTGTGTCTCTCTCGGTCACTGTCTCTCTCTCGGTCCCTGTGTCTCTCTCAGTCACTGTGCCTCACTCGGTCCCTGTGTCTCTCTCCGTCCTTGTGTCTCTCTCTCGGTCCCTGATTCTGTCTCTCTCAGCCCCTGTGTCTCTCTCGGTCACTGTCTCTCACTCGGTCCCTCTGTCTCTCAGCCGGTACCTGTCTCTGACTCGGTCCCTGTGTCTCTCTCGGTCCCTGTGTCTCTCCCGGTCCCTGTGTCTGTCTCTCTAGGTCCCTGTGTCTCTCCCGGTCCCTGTCTCTGTCTCTCTCGGTCCCTGTGTCTCTCTCTTGGTCCCTGTGTCTCTCTCGGTCCCTGTGTCTCTCTCGATCCCTGTGTCTCCCTCTCACCCCTGTGTCTCTCTCGGTCCCTGTGTCTCTCTCGGTCCCTGTGTCTCTCTCTCGGTCCCTGTGCCTCTCTCGGTCCCTGTGTCTCTCTCTCGGTCCCTGCGTCTCTCTCGGTCGCTGTGTCTCACTCGTCCCTGTGTCTCTCTCGGTCCCTGTGTCTCCCTCTCACCCCTGTGTCTCACTCGATCCCTGTGACTGCCTCGCTCCTTGTGTCTCTCTCTCTCGGTCCCTGTGTCACTCTCTCTCAGTCCCTGTGTCTCTCTCGGTCACTGTCTCTCTCTCGGTCCCTGTGTCTCTCTCGGTCACTGTGTCTCTCTCGGTCACTGTCTCTCTCTCGGTCCCTGTGTCTCTCTCAGTCACTGTGCCTCACTCGGTCCCTGTGTCTCTCTCCGTCCTTGTGTCTCTCTCTCGGTCCCTGATTCTGTCTCTCTCAGCCCCTGTGTCTCTCTCGGTCACTGTCTCTCTCTCGGTCCCTGTGTCTCTCACGGTCCCTGTGTCTCTCTCTCGGTCCCTGTGTCTCTCTCGGTCCCTGTGTCTCTCTCTCACTTTCAGTGTCTCTCTCGGTCCCTGTGTCTCTCACGGTCCCTGTGTCTCTCTCTCGCTCCCTGTGTCTCTCTCGGTCACTGTGTCTCTCACTCGGTCCCTGTGTCTCTCACTCGGTCCCTGTGTCTCACTCGGTCCCTGTCTCTCTCTCTCACTTTCAGTGTCTCTGTCGGTCCCTGTGTCTCTCTCTAGGTCCTTGTGTCTCTCTCGGTCCCTGTGTCACTCTCTCGGTCCCTGTGTCTCTCTCTCGGTCCCGGTGTCTCTCTCGGTCCCTGTGTCTCTCTAACAGTCCCTGTGTCTCTATCGGGCCCTGTCTCTCTCTCGGTCCCTGTGTCTCTCTCGGTCCCTGTGTCACTCTCTCTCGGTCCCTGTCTCTCTCTCGGTCCCTGTCTCTCTCTCGGTCCCTGTCTCTCTCTCGGTCCCTGTGTCTCTCTCTCGGTCGCTGTGTCTCTCTCTCGGTCCCTGTGTCTCTCTCTTGGTCACTGTGTTTCTCTCAGTCCCTGTGTCTCTCTCTCGGTCCCTGTGTCTCACTCGGTCCCTGTGTATCTCTCTCGGTCCCTGTGTCTCTCTCTCGGTCCCTTTGTCTCTCTCTCTCTCGGTCCCTGTGTCTCTCTCTGTCCCTGTGTATCTCTCTCAGTCCCTGTGTCTCTCTCTCGGTCCCTGTCTCTCTCTCGGTCCCTGTGTCTCTCACTCGGTCCCTGTGTCTCTCACTCGGTCCCTGTGTCTCTCTCTCGGTCCCTGTGTCTCTCTCTCGGTCCCTGTGTCACTCTCAAGGTCCCTGTGTCTCTCTCTCGGTCCCGGTGTCTCTCGCGGTCCCTGTGTCTCTCTAACGGTCCCTGTGTCTCTCTCGGGCCCTGTCTCTCTCTCGTTCCCTGTGTCTCTCTCGGTCCCTGTGTCACTCTCTCTAGGTCCCTGTCTCTCTCTCGGTCCCTGTGTCTCTCTCGCTCCCTGTGTCTCTCTCGGTCGCTGTGTCTCACTCGGTCCCTGTGCCTCTCTCGGTCCCTGTGTCTCCCTCTCACCCCAGTGTCTCTCTCGGTCCCTGTGTCTCTCTCTCTCGGTCCCTGTGTCTCTCTCTCTCGGTCCCTGTGTCTCTCTCGGTCGCTGTGTCTCACTCGTCCCTGTGTATGCCTCGCTCCTTGTGTCTCTCTCTCTCGGTCCCTGTGTCTCTCCCACTCACCCCTGTGTCTCACTCGGTCCCTGTGACTGCCTCGCTCCTTGTGTCTCTCTCTCTCGGTCCCTGTGTCTCTCTCTCTCAGTCCCTGTGTCTCTCTCGGTCACTGTCTCTCTCTCGGTCCCTGTGTCTCTCTCGGTCACTGTGTCTCTCTCGGTCACTGTCTCTCTCTCGGTCCCTGTGTCTCTCTCGGTCACTGTGCCTCACTCGGTCCCTGTGTCTCTCTCCGTCCTTGTGTCTCTCTCTCGGTCCCTGATTCTCTCTCTCTCAGCCCCTGTGTCTCTCTCGGTCACTGTCTCTCTCTCGGTCCCTGTGTCTCTCACGGTCCCTGTGTCTCTCACTCGGTCCCTGTGTCTCTCTCGGTCCCTGTGTCTCTCTCTCACTTTCAGTGTCTCTCTCGGTCCCTGTGTCTCTCACGGTCCCTGTGTCTCTCTCTCGCTCCCTGTGTCTCTCTCGGTCACTGTGCCTCACTCGGTCCCTGTGTCTCTCTCCGTCCTTGTGTCTCTCTCTCGGTCCCTGATTCTCTCTCTCTCAGCCCCTGTGTCTCTCTCGGTCACTGTCTCTCTCTCGGTCCCTGTGTCTCTCACGGTCCCTGTGTCTCTCTCTCGGTCCCTGTGTCTCTCTCGGTCCCTGTGTCTCTCTCTCACTTTCAGTGTCTCTCTCGGTCCCTGTGTCTCTCACGGTCACTGTGTCTCTCTCTCGCTCCCTGTGTCTCTCTCGGTCACTGTGTCTCTCACTCGGTCCCTGTGTCTCTCACTCGGTCCCTGTGTCTCACTCGGTCCCTGTCTCTCTCTCTCACTTTCAGTGTCTCTGTCGGTCCCTGTGTCTCTCTCTAGGTCCTTGTGTCTCTCTCGGTCCCTGTGTCACTCTCTCGGTCCCTGTGTCTCTCTCTCGGTCCCGGTGTCTCTCTCGGTCCCTGTGTCTCTCTAACAGTCCCTGTGTCTCTATCGGGCCCTGTCTCTCTCTCGGTCCCTGTGTCTCTCTCGGTCCCTGTGTCACTCTCTCTCGGTCCCTGTCTCTCTCTCGGTCCCTGTCTCTCTCTCGGTCCCTGTCTCTCTCTCGGTCGCTGTGTCTCTCTCTCGGTCCCTGTGTCTCTCTCTTGGTCACTGTGTTTCTCTCAGTCCCTGTGTCTGTCTCTCGCTCCCTGTGTCTCACTCGGTCCCTGTGTATCTCTCTCGGTCCCTGTGTCTCTCTGTCGGTCCCTTTGTCTCTCTCTCTCGGTCCCTGTGTCTCTCTCTGTCCCTGTGTATCTCTCTCAGTCCCTGTGTCTCTCTCTCGGTCCCTGTCTCTCTCTCGGTCCCTGTGTCTCTCACTCGGTCCCTGTGTCTCTCACTCGGTCCCTGTGTCTCTCTCTCGGTCCCTGTGTCTCTCTCTCGGTCCCTGTGTCACTCTCAAGGTCCCTGTGTCTCTCTCTCTGTCCCGGTGACTCTCTCGGTCCCTGTGTCTCTCTAACGGTCCCTGTGTCTCTCTCGGGCCCTGTCTCTCTCTCGGTCCCTGTGTCTCTCTCAGTCCCTGTGTCACTCTCTCTCGGTCCCTGTCTCTCTCTCGGTCCCTGTGTCTCTCTCGGTCGCTGTGTCTCACTCGGTCCCTGTGTCTCTCTCGGTCCCTGTGTCTCCCTCTCACCCCAGTGTCTCTCTCGGTCCCTGTGTCTCTCTCTCTCGGTCCCTGTGTCTCTCTCTCTCGGTCCCTGTGTCTCTCTCGGTCGCTGTGTCTCACTCGTCCCTGTGTCTCACTCGGTCCCTGTGACTGTCTCGCTCCTTGTGTCTCTCTCTCGGTCCCTGTGTTTCTCTCTCTCAGTCCCTGTGTCTCTCTCGGTCACTGTCTCTCTCTCGGTCACTGTCTCTCTCTCGGTCCCTGTGTCTCTCTCGGTCCCTGTGTCTCACTCGGTCCCTGTGTCTCTCTCCGTCCTTGTGTCTCTCTCTCGGTCCCTGTTTCTATCTCTCTCAGTCCCTGTGTCTCTCTCGGTCACTGTCTCTCACTCGGTCCCTGAGTCTCACTCGGTCCCTGTGTCTCTCTCTCAGTCCCTGTGTCTCTCTCTCGGTCCCTGTCTCTCTCTCAGTCCCTGTGTCTCTCTCTCGGTCCCTGTGTCTCTCTCTCGGTCCCGGTGTCTCTCTCGGTCCCTGTGTCTCTCTCTCTCGGTCCCTGTGTCTCTCTCTCGGTCCCGGTGTCTCTCTCGGTCCCTGTGTCACTCTCTCGGTCCCGGTGTCTCTCTTGGTCCCTGTGTCTCTCTCTCTCGGTCCCTGTGTCTCTCTCTCGGTCCCTGTGTCTCTCTCTCTCGGTCCCTGTGTCTCTCTCTCTCGGTCCCTGTGTCTCTCTCTCGGTCCCTGTGACTCTCTCTCGGTCCCTGTGTCTCTCTCGGTCCCTGTGTCACTCTCTCTCGGTCCCTGTCTCTCTCTCGGTCCCTGTGTCTCTCTCGGTCCCTGTGTCTCTCTCGGTCGCTGTGTCTCACTCGGTCCCTGTGTCTCTCTCGGTCCCTGTGTCTCCCTCTCACCCCAGTGTCTCTCTCGGTCCCTGTGTCTCTCTCTCTCGGTCCCTGTGTCTCTCTCTCTCGGTCCCTGTGTCTCTCTCGGTCGCTGTGTCTCACTCGTCCCTGTGTCTCACTCGGTCCCTGTGACTGTCTCGCTCCTTGTGTCTCTCTCTCGGTCCCTGTGTTTCTCTCTCTCAGTCCCTGTGTCTCTCTCGGTCACTGTCTCTCTCTCGGAGACTGTCTCTCTCTCGGTCCCTGTGTCTCTCTCGGTCCCTGTGTCTCACTCGGTCCCTGTGTCTCTCTCCGTCCTTGTGTCTCTCTCTCGGTCCCTGTTTCTCTCTCTCTCAGTCCCTGTGTCTCTCTCGGTCACTGTCTCTCACTCGGTCCCTGAGTCTCACTCGGTCCCTGTGTCTCTCTCTCAGTCCCTGTGTCTCTCTCTCTCGGTCCCTGTCTCTCTCTCAGTCCCTGTGTCTCTCTCTCGGTCCCTGTGTCTCTCTCTCGGTCCCTGTGCCTCTCTCGGTCCCTGTGTCTTACTCGGACCCTGTGACTCTCTCAGTCACTGTCTCTCTCTCAGTCCCTGTGTCTCTCTCGGTCCCTGTGTTTCTCTCGGTCCCTGTGTCTCTCTCTCGGTCCCTGTGTCTCTTTCAGTTCCGGTCTCTCTCTCGATCCCTGTATCTCGCTCTCGGTCCCTGTGTCTCTCTCTCGGTCCCTGTCTCTCTCTCAGTCCCTGTGTCTCTCTCTCGGTCCCTGTGTCTCTCTCTGGGTCCCTGTGTCTCTCTCGGTCCCTGTGTCTCTCTCGGTCCCGGTCTCTCTCTCGGTCCCTGTCTCTCTCTCTTGCTCTCTGCGTCTCGCTCGGTCCCTGTGTCTCACTTTGTCCCTGTGACTCTCTCAGTCACAGTGTCTCTCTCAGTCCCTGTGCCTCTCTCTCGGTCTCTGTGTCTCGCTTTCGGTCCCTGTGTCTGTCTCTTGGTCCCTGTGTCTCTCTCTCACTTTCAGTGTCTCTGTCGGTCCCTGTGTCTCTCTCTCGGTCCCGGTGTCTCTCTCGGTCCCTGTGTCTCTCTCTCTCGGTCCCTGTGTCTCTCTCTCGGTCCCTGTGTCTCTCTCGGTCCCTGTGTCTCTCTCGGTCCCGGTGTCTCTCTTGGTCCCTGTGTCTCTCTCTCTCGGTCCCTGTGTCTCTCTCTCGGTCCCTGTGTCTCTCTCTCTCGGTCCCTGTGTCTCTCTCTCTCGGTCCCTGTGTCTCTCTCTCGGTCCCTGTGACTCTCTCTCGGTCCCTGTGTCTCTCTCGGTCCCTGTGTCACTCTCTCTCGGTCCCTGTCTCTCTCTCGGTCCCTGCGTCTCTCTCGGTCCCTGTGTCTCTCTCGGTCGCTGTGTCTCACTCGGTCCCTGTGTCTCTCTCGGTCCCTGTGTCTCCCTCTCACCCCAGTGTCTCTCTCGGTCCCTGTGTCTCTCTCTCTCGGTCCCTGTGTCTCTCTCTCTCGGTCCCTGTGTCTCTCTCGGTCGCTGTGTCTCACTCGTCCCTGTGTCTGCCTCGCTCCTTGTGTCTCTCTCTCTCGGTCCCTGTGTCTCTCCCTCTCACCCCTGTGTCTCACTCGGTCCCTGTGACTGCCTCGCTCCTTGTGTCTCTCTCTCTCGGTCCCTGTGTCTCTCTCTCTCAGTCCCTGTGTCACTCTCGGTCACTGTCTCTCTCTCGGTCCCTGTGTCTCTCTCGGTCACTGTGTCTCTCTCGGTCACTGTCTCTCTCTCGGTCCCTGTGTCGCTCTCGGTCACTGTGCCTCACTCGGTCCCTGTGTCTCTCTCCGTCCTTGTGTCTCTCTCCCGGTCCCTGATTCTCTCTCTCTCAGCCCCTGTGTCTCTCTCGGTCACTGTCTCTCTCTCGGTCCCTGTGTCTCTCACGGTCCCTGTGTCTCTCTCTCGGTCCCTGTATCTCTCTCGGTCCCTGTGTCTCTCTCTCACTTTCAGTGTCTCTCTCGGTCCCTGTGTCTCTCACGGTCCCTGTGTCTCTCTCTCGCTCCCTGTGTCTCTCGGTCACTGTGCCTCACTCGGTCCCTGTGTCTCTCTCCGTCCTTGTGTCTCTCTCTCGGTCCCTGATTCTCTCTCTCTCAGCCCCTGTGTCTCTCTCGGTCACTGTCTCTCTCTCGGTCCCTGTGTCTCTCACGGTCCCTGTGTCTCTCTCTCGGTCCCTGTGTCTCTCTCGGTCCCTGTGTCTCTCTCTCACTTTCAGTGTCTCTCTCGGTCCCTGTGTCTCTCACGGTCCCTGTGTCTCTCTCTCGCTCCCTGTGTCTCTCTCGGTCACTGTGTCTCTCACTCGGTCCCTGTGTCTCTCACTCGGTCCCTGTGTCTCACTCGGTCCCTGTCTTTCTCTCTCACTTTCAGTGTCTCTGTCGGTCCCTGTGTCTCTCTCTAGGTCCTTGTGTCTCTCTCGGTCCCTGTGTCACTCTCTCGGTCCCTGTGTCTCTCTCTCGGTCCCGGTGTCTCTCTCGGTCCCTGTGTCTCTCTAACAGTCCCTGTGTCTCTATCGGGCCCTGTCTCTCTCTCGGTCCCTGTGTCTCTCTCGGTCCCTGTGTCACTCTCTCTCGGTCCCTGTCTCTCTCTCGGTCCCTGTCTCTCTCTCGGTCCCTGTCTCTCTCTCGGTCCCTGTGTCTCTCTCTCGGTCGCTGTGTCTCTCTCTCGGTCCCTGTGTCTCTCTCTTGGTCACTGTGTTTCTCTCAGTCCCTGTGTCTCTCTCTCGGTCCCTGTGTCTCACTCGGTCCCTGTGTATCTCTCTCGGTCCCTGTGTCTCTCTCTCGGTCCCTTTGTCTCTCTCTCTCGGTCCCTGTGTCTCTCTCTGTCCCTGTGTATCTCTCTCAGTCCCTGTGTCTCTCTCTCGGTCCCTGTCTCTCTCTCGGTCCCTGTGTCTCTCACTCGGTCCCTGTGTCTCTCACTCGGTCCCTGTGTCTCTCTCTCGGTCCCTGTGTCTCTCTCTCGGTCCCTGTGTCACTCTCAAGGTCCCTGTGTCTCTCTCTCGGTCCCGGTGACTCTCTTGGTCCCTGTGTCTCTCTAACGGTCCCTGTGTCTCTCTCGGGCCCTGTCTCTCTCTCGTTCCCTGTGTCTCTCTCGGTCCCTGTGTCACTCTCTCTCGGTCCCTGTCTCTCTCTCGGTCCCTGTGTCTCTCTCGGTCCCTGTGTCTCTCTCGGTCGCTGTGTCTCACTCGGTCCCTGTGTCTCTCTCGGTCCCTGTGTCTCCCTCTCACCCCAGTGTCTCTCTCGGTCCCTGTGTCTCTCTCTCTCGGTCCCTGTGTCTCTCTCTCTCGGTCCCTGTGTCTCTCTCGGTCCCTGTGTCTCTCTCGGTCGCTGTGTCTCACTCGTCCCTGTGTCTCACTCGGTCCCTGTGACTGTCTCGCTCCTTGTGTCTCTCTCTCGGTCCCTGTGTTTCTCTCTCTCAGTCCCTGTGTCTCTCTCGGTCACTGTCTCTCTCTCGGTCACTGTCTCTCTCTCGGTCCCTGTGTCTCTCTCGGTCCCTGTGTCTCACTCGGTCCCTGTGTCTCTCTCCGTCCTTGTGTCTCTCTCTCGGTCCCTGTTTCTCTCTCTCTCAGTCCCTGTGTCTCTCTCGGTCACTGTCTCTCACTCGGTCCCTGAGTCTCACTCGGTCCCTGTGTCTCTCTCTCAGTCCCTGTGTCTCTCTCTCGGTCCCTGTCTCTCTCTCAGTCCCTGTGTCTCTCTCTCGGTCCCTGTGTCTCTCTCTCGGTCCCTGTGCCTCTCTTGGTCCCTGTGTCTTACTTGGACCCTGTGACTCTCTCAGTCACTGTCTCTCTCTCAGTCCCTGTGTCTCTCTCTCGGTCCCTGTCTCTCTCTTGGTCCCTGTGTCTCTCTCGGTCCCTGTGTCTCTCTCGGTCCCTGTGTCTCTCTCTCGGTCCCTGTGTCTCTTTCAGTTCCGGTCTCTCTCTCGATCCCTGTATCTCGCTCTCGGTCCCTGTGTCTCTCTCTCGGTCCCTGTCTCTCTCTCAGTCCCTGTGTCTCTCTCTCGGTCCCTGTGTCTCTCTCTGGGTCCCTGTGTCTCTCTCGGTCCCTGTGTCTCTCTGGGTCCCGGTCTCTCTCTCGGTCCCTGTCTCTCTCTCTTGCTCTCTGCGTCTCGCTCGGTCCCTGTGTCTCACTTTGTCCCTGTGACTCTCTCAGTCACAGTGTCTCTCTCAGTCCCTGTGCCTCTCTCTCGGTCTCTGTGTCTCGCTTTCGGTCCCTGTGTCTGTCTCTTGGTCCCTGTGTCTCTCTCGGTCCCTGTGTCTCTCACTCGGTCCCTGTGCCTCTCTCGGCCCCTGTGACTCTCTCTCGGTCCCTGTGTCTCTCTCGATCCCTGTCTCTCTCTCTCGGTCCCTGTGTCTCTCTCGGTCCCTGTCTCTCTCTCTTACTCTCTGTGTCTCTCTCGGTCCCTGTCTCTCTCTCAGTCCCTGTGTCTCTTTCTCGGTCCCTTTGTCTCTCTCTCGGTCCCTGTGCCTCAGTCAGTCCCTGTCTCTCTCTCAGTCCCTGTGTCTCTCTCTCTCGGTCCCTGTCTCTCTCTCGTTCATTGTGTCTCTCTCGGTCCCTGAGTCTCTCTCTCGGACCCAGTGTCTCTCTCGGTCCCGGTGTCTCTCTCGGTCCCTGTGTCTCTCTCTCGGTCGCTGTCTCTCTCTTGCTCTCTGCGTCTCTCTCGGTCCCTGTGTCTCACTTTGTCCCTGTGACTCTCTCAGTCCCTGTGTCTCTCTCAGTCCCTGTGTCTCTCTCAGTCCCTGTCTCTCTCTCAGTCCCAGTGTCTCTCTCTTGGTCCCTGTGTCTCGCTCTCGGTCTCTGTGTCTCTCTCGGTCCCTGTGTCTCTCACTCGGTCCCTGTCTCTCTCTCAGTCCCTGTGACTCTCTCTTGGTCCCTGTGTCTCTCTCTCGGTCCCTGTGTCTCTCTCGGTACCTGTGTCTCTCCCGGTCCCTGTCTCTGTCTCTCTCGGTCCCTGTGTCTCTCTCTCTCGGTCCCTGTGTCTCTCTCGGTCGCTGTTTCTCACTCGGTCCCTGTGTCTCTCTCGGTCCCTGTGTCTCCCTCTCACCCCAGTGTCTCTCTCGGTCCCTGTGTCTCTCTCTCTCGGTCCCTGTGTCTCCCTCTCTCGGTCCCTGTGTCTCTCTCGGTCGCTGTGTCTCACTCAGTCCCTGTGTCTCTCTCGGTCCCTGTGTCACTCTCTCGGTCCCTGTGTCTCTCTCTCTCAGTCCCTGTGACTCTCTCGGTCACTGTCTCTCTCTCGGTCCCTGTGTCTCTCTCGGTCACTGTGTCTCTCTCGGTCCCTGTGTCTCACTCGGTCCCTGTGTCTCTCTCACTTTCAGTGTCTCTGTCGGTCCCTGTGTCTCTCTCTCAGTCCCTGTGTCTCACTCGGTCCCTGTGTCTCTCTCACTTTCAGTGTCTCTGTCGGTCCCTGTGTCTCTCTCTCAGTCCCTGTGTCTCACTAGGTCCCTGTGTCTCTCACTCGGTCCCTGTGTCTCTCTCTCACTTTCAGTGTCTCTGTCGGTCCCTGTGTCTCTCTCGGTCACTGTGTCTCTCTCGGTCCCTGTGTCTCACTCGGTCCCTGTGTCTCTCTCACTTTCAGTGTCTCTGTCGGTCCCTGTGTCTCTCTCTCTCAGTCCCTGTGTCTCACTAGGTCCCTGTGTCTCTCACTCGGTCCCTGTGTCTCTCTCTCACTTTCAGTGTCTCTGTCGGTCCCTGTGTCTCTCTCTCGGTCCCGGTGTCTCTCTCGGTCCCTGTGTCTCTCTCTCTCGGTCCCTGTGTCTCTCTCTCGGTCCCGGTGTCTCTCTCGGTCCCTGTGTCACTCTCTCGGTCCCGGTGTCTCTCTTGGTCCCTGTGTCTCTCTCTCTCGGTCCCTGTGTCTCTCTCTCGGTCCCTGTGTCTCTCTCTCTCGGTCCCTGTGTCTCTCTCTCTCGGTCCCTGTGTCTCTCTCTCGGTCCCTGTGACTCTCTCTCGGTCCCTGTGTCTCTCTCGGTCCCTGTGTCACTCTCTCTCGGTCCCTGTCACTCTCTCGGTCCCTGTGTCTCTCTCGGTCCCTGTGTCTCTCTCGGTCGCTGTGTCTCACTCGGTCCCTGTGTCTCTCTCGGTCCCCTGTGTCTCCCTCTCACCACAGTGTCTCTCTCGGTCCCTGTGTCTCTCTCTCTCTCGGTCCCTGTGTCTCTCTCTCTCGGTCCCTGTGTCTCTCTCGGTCGCTGTGTCTCACTCGTCCCTGTGTCTGCCTCGCTCCTTGTGTCTCTCTCTCTCGGTCCCTGTGTCTCTCTCTCGGTCCCTGTGTCTCTCCCTCTCACCCCTGTGTCTCACTCGGTCCCTGTGACTGCCTCGCTCCTTGTGTCTCTCTCTCTCGGTCCCTGTGTCTCTCTCTCGGTCCCTGTGTCTCTCCCTCTCACCCCTGTGTCTCACTCGGTCCCTGTGACTGCCTCGCTCCTTGTGTCTCTCTCTCTCGGTCCCTGTGTCTCTCTCTCTCAGTCCCTGTGTCTCTCTCGGTCACTGTCTCTCTCTCGGTCCCTGTGTCTCTCTCGGTCACTGTGTCTCTCTCGGTCACTGTCTCTCTCTCGGTTCCTGTGTCTCTCTCGGTCACTGTGCCTCACTCGGTCCCTGTGTCTCTCTCCGTCCTTGTGTCTCTCTCTCGGTCCCTGATTCTCTCTCTCTCAGCCCCTGTGTCTCTCTCGGTCACTGTCTCTCTCTCGGTCCCTGTGTCTCTCACGGTCCCTGTGTCTCTCTCTCGGTCCCTGTATCTCTCTCGGTCCCTGTGTCTCTCTCTCACTTTCAGTGTCTCTCTCGGTCCCTGTGTCTCTCACGGTCCCTGTGTCTCTCTCTCGCTCCCTGTGTCTCTCTCGGTCACTGTGCCTCACTCGGTCCCTGTGTCTCTCTCCGTCCTTGTGTCTCTCTCTCGGTCCCTGATTCTCTCTCTCTCAGCCCCTGTGTCTCTCTCGGTCACTGTCTCTCTCTCGGTCCCTGTGTCTCTCACGGTCCCTGTGTCTCTCTCTCGGTCCCTGTGTCTCTCTCGGTCCCTGTGTCTCTCTCTCACTTTCAGTGTCTCTCTCGGTCCCTGTGTCTCTCACGGTCCCTGTGTCTCTCTCTCGCTCACTGTGTCTCTCTCGGTCACTGTGTCTCTCACTCGGTCCCTGTGTCTCTCACTCGGTCCCTGTGTCTCACTCGGTCCCTGTCTCTCTCTCTCACTTTCAGTGTCTCTGTCGGTCCCTGTGTCTCTCTCTAGGTCCTTGTGTCTCTCTCGGTCCCTGTGTCTCTCTAACAGTCCCTGTGTCTCTATCGGGCCCTGTGTCTCACTCGGTCCCTGTGTATCTCTCTCGGTCCCTGTGTCTCTCTCTCGGTCCCTTTGTCTATCTCTCTCGGTCCCTGTGTCTCTCTCTGTCCCTGTGTATCTCTCTCAGTTTTTGTGTCTCTCTCTCGGTCCCTGTCTCTCTCTCGGTCCCTGTGTCTCTCAATCGGTCCCTGTGTCTCTCACTCGGTCCCTGTGTCTCTCTCTCGGTCCCTGTGTCTCTCTCTCGGTCCCTGTGTCACTCTCAAGGTCCCTGTGTCTCTCTCTCGGTCCCGGTGACTCTCTCGGTCCCTGTGTCTCTCTAACGGTCCCTGTGTCTCTCTCGGGCCCTGTCTCTCTCTCGGTCTCTGTGTCTCTCTCGGTCCCTGTCTCTCTCTCGGTCCCTGTGTCTCTCTCGGTCCCTGTGTCTCTCTCGGTCGCTGTGTCTCACTCGGTCCCTGTGTCTCTCTCGGTCCCTGTGTCTCCCTCTCACCCCAGTGTCTCTCTCGGTCCCTGTGTCTCTCTCTCTCGGTCCCTGTGTCTCTCTCTCTCGGTCCCTGTGTCTCTCTCGGTCGCTGTGTCTCACTCGTCCCTGTGTCTCACTCAGTCCCTGTGACTGTCTCGCTCCTTGTGTCTCTCTCTCGGTCCCTGTGTTTCTCTCTCTCAGTCCCTGTGTCTCTCTCGGTCACTGTCTCTCTCTCGGTCACTGTCTCTCTCTCGGTCCCTGTGTCTCTCTCGGTCCCTGTGTCTCACTCGGTCCCTGTGTCTCTCTCCGTCCTTATGTCTCTCTCTCGGTCCCTGTTTCTCTCTCTCTCAGTCCCTGTGTCTCTCTCGGTCACTGTCTCTCACTCGGTCCCTGAGTCTCACTCGGTCCCTGTGTCTCTCTCTCAGTCCCTGTGTCTCTCTCTCGGTCCCTGTCTCTCTCAGTCCCTGTGTCTCTCTTTCGGTCCCTGTGTCTCTCTCTCGGTCCCTGTGCCTCTCTCGGTCCCTGTGTCTTACTCGGACCCTGTGACTCTCTCAGTCACTGTCTCTCTCTCAGTCCCTGTGTCTCTCTCTCGGTCCCTGTCGCTCTCTTGGTCCCTGTGTCTCTCTCGGTCCCTGTGTCTCTCTCGGTCCCTGTGTCTCTCTCTCGGTCCCTGTGTCTCTTTCAGTTCCGGTCTCTCTCTCGATCCCTGTATCTCGCTCTCGGTCCCTGTGTCTCTCTCTCGGTCCCTGTCTCTCTCTCAGTCCCTGTGTCTCTCTCTCGGTCCCTGTGTCTCTCTCTGGGTCCCTGTGTCTCTCTCGGTCCCTGTGTCTCTCTGGGTCCCGGTCTCTCTCTCGGTCCCTGTCTCTCTCTCTTGCTCTCTGCGTCTCGCTCGGTCCCTGTGTCTCACTTTGTCCCTGTGACTCTCTCAGTCACAGTGTCTCTCTCAGTCCCTGTGCCTCTCTCTCGGTCTCTGTGTCTCGCTTTCGGTCCCTGTGTCTGTCTCTTGGTCCCTGTGTCTCTCTCGGTCCCTGTGTCTCTCACTCGGTCCCTGTGCCTCTCTCGGCCCCTGTGACTCTCTCTCGGTCCCTGTGTCTCTCTCGATCCCTGTCTCTCTCTCTAGGTCCCTGTGTCTCTCTCGGTCCCTGTCTCTCTCTCTTACTCTCTGTGTCTCTCTCGGTCCCTGTCTCTCTCTCAGTCCCTGTGTCTCTTTCTCGGTCCCTTTGTCTCTCTCTCGGTCCCTGTGACTCAGTCAGTCCCTGTCTCTCTCTCAGTCCCTGTGTCTCTCTCTCTCGGTCCCTGTCTCTCTCTCGTTCACTGTGTCTCTCTCGGTCCCTGAGTCTCTCTCTCGGTCCCAGTGTCTCTCTCGGTCCCGGTGTCTCTCTCGGTCCCTGTGTCTCTCTCTCGGTCGCTGTCTCTCTCTCTTGCTCTCTGCGTCTCTCTCGGTCCCTGTGTCTCACTTTGTCCCTGTGACTCTCTCAGTCCCTGTGTCTCTCTCAGTCCCTGTGTCTCTCTCAGTCCCTGTCTCTCTCTCAGTCCCAGTGTCTCTCTCTTGGTCCCTGTGTCTCGCTCTCGGTCTCTGTGTCTCTCTCGGTCCCTGTGTCTCTCACTCGGTCCCTGTCTCTCTCTCAGTCCCTGTGACTCTCTCTTGGTCCCTGTGTCTCTCTCTCGGTCCCTGTGTCTCTCTCGGTACCTGTGTCTCTCCCGGTCCCTGTCTCTGTCTCTCTCGGTCCCTGTGTCTCTCTCTCTCGGTCCCTGTGTCTCTCTCGGTCGCTGTTTCTCACTCGGTCCCTGTGTCTCTCTCGGTCCCTGTGTCTCCCTCTCACCCCAGTGTCTCTCTCGGTCCCTGTGTCTCTCTCTCTCGGTCCCTGTGTCTCCCTCTCTCGGTCCCTGTGTCTCTCTCGGTCGCTGTGTCTCACTCAGTCCCTGTGTCTCTCTCGGTCCCTGTGTCTCTCTCTCGGTCCCTGTGTCTCTCTCTCTCAGTCCCTGTGACTCTCTCGGTCACTGTCTCTCTCTCGGTCCCTGTGTCTCTCTCGGTCCCTGTGTCTCTCTCGGTCCCGGTGTCTCTCTCGGTCCCTGTGTCACTCTCTCGGTCCCGGTGTCTCTCTTGGTCCCTTTGTCTCTTTCTCTCGGTCCCTGTGTCTCTCTCTCGGTCCCTGTGTCTCTCTCTCTCGGTCCCTGTGTCTCTCTCTCTCGGTCCCTGTGTCTCTCTCTCGGTCCCTGTGACTCTCTCTCGGTCCCTGTGTCTCTCTCGGTCCCTGTGTCACTCTCTCTCGGTCCCTGTCACTCTCTCGGTCCCTGTGTCTCTCTCGGTCCCTGTGTCTCTCTCGGTCGCTGTGTCTCACTCGGTCCCTGTGTCTCTCTCGGTCCCTGTGTCTCCCTCTCTCGGTCCCTGTGTCTCTCTCGGTCGCTGTGTCTCACTCGTCCCTGTGTCTCCCTCGCTCCTTGTGTCTCTCTCTCTCGGTCCCTGTGTCTCTCCCTCTCACCCCTGTGTCTCACTCGGTCCCTGTGACTGCCTCGCTCCTTGTGTCTCTCTCTCTCGGTCCCTGTGTCTCTCTCTCTCAGTCCCTGTGTCTCTCTCGGTCACTGTCTCTCTCTCGGTCCCTGTGTCTCTCTCGGTCACTGTGTCTCTCTCGGTCACTGTCTCTCTCTCGGTCCCTGTGTCTCTCTCGGTCACAGTGCCTCACTCGGTCCCTGTGTCTCTCTCCGTCCTTGTGTCTCTCTCTCGGTCCCTGATTCTCTCTCTCTCAGCCCCTGTGTCTCTCTCGGTCACTGTCTCTCTCTCGGTCCCTGTGTCTCTCACGGTCCCTGTGTCTCTCTCTCGGTCCCTGTATCTCTCTCGGTCCCTGTGTCTCTCTCTCACTTTCAGTGTCTCTCTCGGTCCCTGTGTCTCTCACGGTCCCTGTGTCTCTCTCTCGCTCCCTGTGTCTCTCTCGGTCACTGTGCCTCACTCGGTCCCTGTGTCTCTCTCCGTCCTTGTGTCTCTCTCGCGGTCCCTGATTCTCTCTCTCTCAGCCCCTGTGTCTCTCTCGGTCACTGTCTCTCTCTCGGTCCCTGTGTCTCTCACGGTCCCTGTGTCTCTCTCTCGGTCCCTGTGTCTCTCACGGTCCCTGTGTCTCTCTCTCGCTCCCTGTGTCTCTCTCGGTCACTGTGTCTCTCACTCGGTCGCTGTGTCTCTCACTCGGTCCCTGTGTCTCACTCGGTCCCTGTCTCTCTCTCTCACTTTCAGTGTCTCTGTCGGTCCCTGTGTCTCTCTCTAGGTCCTTGTGTCTCTCTCGGTCCCTGTGTCTCTCTAACAGTCCCTGTGTCTCTATCGGGCCCTGTGTCTCACTCGGTCCCTGTGTATCTCTCTCGGTCCCTGTGTCTCTCTCTCGGTCCCTTTGTCTCTCTCTCTCGGTCCCTGTGTCTCTCTCTGTCCCTGTGTATCTCTCTCAGTCCCTGTGTCTCTCTCTCGGTCCCTGTCTCTCTCTCGGTCCCTGTGTCTCTCACTCGGTCCCTGTGTCTCTCACTCGGTCCCTGTGTCTCTCTCTCGGTCCCTGTGTCTCTCTCTCGGTCCCTGTGTCACTCTAACGGTCCCTTTGTCTCTCTCGGGCCCTGTCTCTCTCTCGGTCCCTGTGTCTCTCTCGGTCCCTGTGTCACTCTCTCTCGGTCCCTGTCTCTCTCTCGGTCCCTGTGTCTCTCTCGGTCCCTGTGTCTCTCTCGGTCGCTGTGTCTCACTCGGTCCCTGTGTCTCTCTCGGTCCCTGTGTCTCCCTCTCACCCCAGTGTCTCTCTCGGTCCCTGTGTCTCTCTCTCTCGGTCCCTGTGTCTCTCTCTCTCGGTCCCTGTGTCTCTCTCGGTCGCTGTGTCTCACTCGTCCCTGTGTCTCACTCGGTCCCTGTGACTGTCTCGCTCCTTGTGTCTCTCTCTCGGTCCCTGTGTTTCTCTCTCTCAGTCCCTGTGTCTCTCTCGGTCACTGTCTCTCTCTCGGTCACTGTCTCTCTCTCGGTCCCTGTGTCTCTCTCGGTCCCTGTGTCTCACTCGGTCCCTGTGTCTCTCTCCGTCCTTGTGTCTCTCACTCGGTCCCTGTGTCTCTCTCCGTCCTTGTGTCTCTCTCTCGGTCCCTGTGTCTCTCTAACAGTCCCTGTGTCTCTATCGGGCCCTGTGTCTCTCTCGGTCACTGTCTCTCTCTCGGTCACTGTCTCTCTCTCGGTCACTGTCTCTCACTCGGTCCCTGAGTCTCACTCGGTCCCTGTGTCTCTCTCTCAGTCCCTGTGTCTCTCTCTCGGTCCCTGTCTCTCTCTCAGTCCCTGTGTCTCTCTCTCGGTCCCTGTCTCTCTCTCGGTCCCTGTGTCTCTCTCGGTCCCTGTGTCTCTCTCGGTCGCTGTGTCTCACTCGGTCCCTGTGTCTCTCTCGGTCCCTGTGTCTCCCTCTCACCCCAGTGTCTCTCTCGGTCCCTGTGTCTCTCTCTCTCGGTCCCTGTGTCTCTCTCTCTCGGTCCCTGTGTCTCTCTCGGTCCCTGTGTCTCTCTCGGTCGCTGTGTCTCACTCGTCCCTGTGTCTCACTCGGTCCCTGTGACTGTCTCGCTCCTTGTGTCTCTCTCTCGGTCCCTGTGTTTCTCTCTCTCGGTCACTGTCTCTCTCTCGGTCCCTGTGTCTCTCTCGGTCCCTGTGTCTCACTCGGTCCCTGTGTCTCTCTCCGTCCTTGTGTCTCTCTCTCGGTCCCTGTTTCTCTCTCTCTCAGTCCCTGTGTCTCTCTCGGTCACTGTCTCTCACTCGGTCCCTGAGTCTCACTCGGTCCCTGTGTCTCTCTCTCAGTCCCTGTGTCTCTCTCTCGGTCCCTGTCTCTCTCTCAGTCCCTGTGTCTCTCTCTCGGTCCCTGTGTCTCTCTCTCGGTCCCTGTGCCTCTCTCGGTCCCTGTGTCTTACTTGGACCCTGTGACTCTCTCAGTCACTGTCTCTCTCTCAGTCCCTGTGTCTCTCTCTCGGTCCCTGTCTCTCTCTTGGTCCCTGTGTCTCTCTCGGTCCCTGTGTCTCTCTCGGTCCCTGTGTCTCTCTCTCGGTCCCTGTGTCTCTTTCAGTTCCGGTCTCTCTCTCGATCCCTGTATCTCGCTCTCGGTCCCTGTGTCTCTCTCTCGGTCCCTGTCTCTCTCTCAGTCCCTGTGTCTCTCTCTCGGTCCCTGTGTCTCTCTCTGGGTCCCTGTGTCTCTCTCGGTCCCTGTGTCTCTCTGGGTCCCGGTCTCTCTCTCGGTCCCTGTCTCTCTCTCTTGCTCTCTGCGTCTCGCTCGGTCCCTGTGTCTCACTTTGTCCCTGTGACTCTCTCAGTCACAGTGTCTCTCTCAGTCCCTGTGCCTCTCTCTCGGTCTCTGTGTCTCGCTTTCGGTCCCTGTGTCTGTCTCTTGGTCCCTGTGTCTCTCTCGGTCCCTGTGTCTCTCACTCGGTCCCTGTGCCTCTCTCGGCCCCTGTGACTCTCTCTCGGTCCCTGTGTCTCTCTCGATCCCTGTCTCTCTCTCTCGGTCCCTGTGTCTCTCTCGGTCCCTGTCTCTCTCTCTTACTCTCTGTGTCTCTCTCGGTCCCTGTCTCTCTCTCAGTCCCTGTGTCTCTTTCTCGGTCCCTTTGTCTCTCTCTCGGTCCCTGTGCCTCAGTCAGTCCCTGTCTCTCTCTCAGTCCCTGTGTCTCTCTCTCTCGGTCCCTGTCTCTCTCTCGTTCATTGTGTCTCTCTCGGTCCCTGAGTCTCTCTCTCGGACCCAGTGTCTCTCTCGGTCCCGGTGTCTCTCTCGGTCCCTGTGTCTCTCTCTCGGTCGCTGTCTCTCTCTTGCTCTCTGCGTCTCTCTCGGTCCCTGTGTCTCACTTTGTCCCTGTGACTCTCTCAGTCCCTGTGTCTCTCTCAGTCCCTGTGTCTCTCTCAGTCCCTGTCTCTCTCTCAGTCCCAGTGTCTCTCTCTTGGTCCCTGTGTCTCGCTCTCGGTCTCTGTGTCTCTCTCGGTCCCTGTGTCTCTCACTCGGTCCCTGTCTCTCTCTCAGTCCCTGTGACTCTCTCTTGGTCCCTGTGTCTCTCTCTCGGTCCCTGTGTCTCTCTCGGTACCTGTGTCTCTCCCGGTCCCTGTCTCTGTCTCTCTCGGTCCCTGTGTCTCTCTCTCTCGGTCCCTGTGTCTCTCTCGGTCGCTGTTTCTCACTCGGTCCCTGTGTCTCTCTCGGTCCCTGTGTCTCCCTCTCACCCCAGTGTCTCTCTCGGTCCCTGTGTCTCTCTCTCTCGGTCCCTGTGTCTCCCTCTCTCGGTCCCTGTGTCTCTCTCGGTCGCTGTGTCTCACTCAGTCCCTGTGTCTCTCTCGGTCCCTGTGTCACTCTCTCGGTCCCTGTGTCTCTCTCTCTCAGTCCCTGTGACTCTCTCGGTCACTGTCTCTCTCTCGGTCCCTGTGTCTCTCTCGGTCACTGTGTCTCTCTCGGTCCCTGTGTCTCACTCGGTCCCTGTGTCTCTCTCACTTTCAGTGTCTCTGTCGGTCCCTGTGTCTCTCTCTCAGTCCCTGTGTCTCACTCGGTCCCTGTGTCTCTCTCACTTTCAGTGTCTCTGTCGGTCCCTGTGTCTCTCTCTCAGTCCCTGTGTCTCACTAGGTCCCTGTGTCTCTCACTCGGTCCCTGTGTCTCTCTCTCACTTTCAGTGTCTCTGTCGGTCCCTGTGTCTCTCTCGGTCACTGTGTCTCTCTCGGTCCCTGTGTCTCACTCGGTCCCTGTGTCTCTCTCACTTTCAGTGTCTCTGTCGGTCCCTGTGTCTCTCTCTCTCAGTCCCTGTGTCTCACTAGGTCCCTGTGTCTCTCACTCGGTCCCTGTGTCTCTCTCTCACTTTCAGTGTCTCTGTCGGTCCCTGTGTCTCTCTCTCGGTCCCGGTGTCTCTCTCGGTCCCTGTGTCTCTCTCTCTCGGTCCCTGTGTCTCTCTCTCGGTCCCGGTGTCTCTCTCGGTCCCTGTGTCACTCTCTCGGTCCCGGTGTCTCTCTTGGTCCCTGTGTCTCTCTCTCTCGGTCCCTGTGTCTCTCTCTCGGTCCCTGTGTCTCTCTCTCTCGGTCCCTGTGTCTCTCTCTCTCGGTCCCTGTGTCTCTCTCTCGGTCCCTGTGACTCTCTCTCGGTCCCTGTGTCTCTCTCGGTCCCTGTGTCACTCTCTCTCGGTCCCTGTCACTCTCTCGGTCCCTGTGTCTCTCTCGGTCCCTGTGTCTCTCTCGGTCGCTGTGTCTCACTCGGTCCCTGTGTCTCTCTCGGTCCCTGTGTCTCCCTCTCACCACAGTGTCTCTCTCGGTCCCTGTGTCTCTCTCTCTCTCGGTCCCTGTGTCTCTCTCTCTCGGTCCCTGTGTCTCTCTCGGTCGCTGTGTCTCACTCGTCCCTGTGTCTGCCTCGCTCCTTGTGTCTCTCTCTCTCGGTCCCTGTGTCTCTCTCTCGGTCCCTGTGTCTCTCCCTCTCACCCCTGTGTCTCACTCGGTCCCTGTGACTGCCTCGCTCCTTGTGTCTCTCTCTCTCGGTCCCTGTGTCTCTCTCTCGGTCCCTGTGTCTCTCCCTCTCACCCCTGTGTCTCACTCGGTCCCTGTGACTGCCTCGCTCCTTGTGTCTCTCTCTCTCGGTCCCTGTGTCTCTCTCTCTCAGTCCCTGTGTCTCTCTCGGTCACTGTCTCTCTCTCGGTCCCTGTGTCTCTCTCGGTCACTGTGTCTCTCTCGGTCACTGTCTCTCTCTCGGTTCCTGTGTCTCTCTCGGTCACTGTGCCTCACTCGGTCCCTGTGTCTCTCTCCGTCCTTGTGTCTCTCTCTCGGTCCCTGATTCTCTCTCTCTCAGCCCCTGTGTCTCTCTCGGTCACTGTCTCTCTCTCGGTCCCTGTGTCTCTCACGGTCCCTGTGTCTCTCTCTCGGTCCCTGTATCTCTCTCGGTCCCTGTGTCTCTCTCTCACTTTCAGTGTCTCTCTCGGTCCCTGTGTCTCTCACGGTCCCTGTGTCTCTCTCTCGCTCCCTGTGTCTCTCTCGGTCACTGTGCCTCACTCGGTCCCTGTGTCTCTCTCCGTCCTTGTGTCTCTCTCTCGGTCCCTGATTCTCTCTCTCTCAGCCCCTGTGTCTCTCTCGGTCACTGTCTCTCTCTCGGTCCCTGTGTCTCTCACGGTCCCTGTGTCTCTCTCTCGGTCCCTGTGTCTCTCTCGGTCCCTGTGTCTCTCTCTCACTTTCAGTGTCTCTCTCGGTCCCTGTGTCTCTCACGGTCCCTGTGTCTCTCTCTCGCTCCCTGTGTCTCTCTCGGTCACTGTGTCTCTCACTCGGTCCCTGTGTCTCTCACTCGGTCCCTGTGTCTCACTCGGTCCCTGTCTCTCTCTCTCACTTTCAGTGTCTCTGTCGGTCCCTGTGTCTCTCTCTAGGTCCTTGTGTCTCTCTCGGTCCCTGTGTCTCTCTAACAGTCCCTGTGTCTCTATCGGGCCCTGTGTCTCACTCGGTCCCTGTGTATCTCTCTCGGTCCCTGTGTCTCTCTCTCGGTCCCTTTGTCTATCTCTCTCGGTCCCTGTGTCTCTCTCTGTCCCTGTGTATCTCTCTCAGTTTTTGTGTCTCTCTCTCGGTCCCTGTCTCTCTCTCGGTCCCTGTGTCTCTCACTCGGTCCCTGTGTCTCTCACTCGGTCCCTGTGTCTCTCTCTCGGTCCCTGTGTCTCTCTCTCGGTCCCTGTGTCACTCTCAAGGTCCCTGTGTCTCTCTCTCGGTCCCGGTGACTCTCTCGGTCCCTGTGTCTCTCTAACGGTCCCTGTGTCTCTCTCGGGCCCTGTCTCTCTCTCGGTCCCTGTGTCTCTCTCGGTCCCTGTGTCACTCTCTCTCGGTCCCTGTCTCTCTCTCGGTCCCTGTGTCTCTCTCGGTCCCTGTGTCTCTCTCGGTCGCTGTGTCTCACTCGGTCCCTGTGTCTCTCTCGGTCCCTGTGTCTCCCTCTCACCCCAGTGTCTCTCTCGGTCCCTGTGTCTCTCTCTCTCGGTCCCTGTGTCTCTCTCTCTCGGTCCCTGTGTCTCTCTCGGTCGCTGTGTCTCACTCGTCCCTGTGTCTCACTCAGTCCCTGTGACTGTCTCGCTCCTTGTGTCTCTCTCTCGGTCCCTGTGTTTCTCTCTCTCAGTCCCTGTGTCTCTCTCGGTCACTGTCTCTCTCTCGGTCACTGTCTCTCTCTCGGTCCCTGTGTCTCTCTCGGTCCCTGTGTCTCACTCGGTCCCTGTGTCTCTCTCCGTCCTTATGTCTCTCTCTCGGTCCCTGTTTCTCTCTCTCTCAGTCCCTGTGTCTCTCTCGGTCACTGTCTCTCACTCGGTCCCTGAGTCTCACTCGGTCCCTGTGTCTCTCTCTCAGTCCCTGTGTCTCTCTCTCGGTCCCTGTCTCTCTCAGTCCCTGTGTCTCTCTTTCGGTCCCTGTGTCTCTCTCTCGGTCCCTGTGCCTCTCTCGGTCCCTGTGTCTTACTCGGACCCTGTGACTCTCTCAGTCACTGTCTCTCTCTCAGTCCCTGTGTCTCTCTCTCGGTCCCTGTCGCTCTCTTGGTCCCTGTGTCTCTCTCGGTCCCTGTGTCTCTCTCGGTCCCTGTGTCTCTCTCTCGGTCCCTGTGTCTCTTTCAGTTCCGGTCTCTCTCTCGATCCCTGTATCTCGCTCTCGGTCCCTGTGTCTCTCTCTCGGTCCCTGTCTCTCTCTCAGTCCCTGTGTCTCTCTCTCGGTCCCTGTGTCTCTCTCTGGGTCCCTGTGTCTCTCTCGGTCCCTGTGTCTCTCTGGGTCCCGGTCTCTATCTCGGTCCCTGTCTCTCTCTCTTGCTCTCTGCGTCTCGCTCGGTCCCTGTGTCTCACTTTGTCCCTGTGACTCTCTCAGTCACAGTGTCTCTCTCAGTCCCTGTGCCTCTCTCTCGGTCTCTGTGTCTCGCTTTCGGTCCCTGTGTCTGTCTCTTGGTCCCTGTGTCTCTCTCGGTCCCTGTGTCTCTCACTCGGTCCCTGTGCCTCTCTCGGCCCCTGTGACTCTCTCTCGGTCCCTGTGTCTCTCTCGATCCCTGTCTCTCTCTCTCGGTCCCTGTGTCTCTCTCGGTCCCTGTCTCTCTCTCTTACTCTCTGTGTCTCTCTCGGTCCCTGTCTCTCTCTCAGTCCCTGTGTCTCTTTCTCGGTCCCTTTGTCTCTCTCTCGGTCCCTGTGCCTCAGTCAGTCCCTGTCTCTCTCTCAGTCCCTGTGTCTCTCTCTCTCGGTCCCTGTCTCTCTCTCGTTCACTGTGTCTCTCTCGGTCCCTGAGTCTCTCTCTCGGTCCCAGTGTCTCTCTCGGTCCCGGTGTCTCTCTCGGTCCCTGTGTCTCTCTCTCGGTCGCTGTCTCTCTCTCTTGCTCTCTGCGTCTCTCTCGGTCCCTGTGTCTCACTTTGTCCCTGTGACTCTCTCAGTCCCTGTGTCTCTCTCAGTCCCTGTGTCTCTCTCAGTCCCTGTCTCTCTCTCAGTCCCAGTGTCTCTCTCTTGGTCCCTGTGTCTCGCTCTCGGTCTCTGTGTCTCTCTCGGTCCCTGTGTCTCTCACTCGGTCCCTGTCTCTCTCTCAGTCCCTGTGACTCTCTCTTGGTCCCTGTGTCTCTCTCTCGGTCCCTGTGTCTCTCTCGGTACCTGTGTCTCTCCCGGTCCCTGTCTCTGTCTCTCTCGGTCCCTGTGTCTCTCTCTCTCGGTCCCTGTGTCTCTCTCGGTCGCTGTTTCTCACTCGGTCCCTGTGTCTCTCTCGGTCCCTGTGTCTCCCTCTCACCCCAGTGTCTCTCTCGGTCCCTGTGTCTCTCTCTCTCGGTCCCTGTGTCTCCCTCTCTCGGTCCCTGTGTCTCTCTCGGTCGCTGTGTCTCACTCAGTCCCTGTGTCTCTCTCGGTCCCTGTGTCTCTCTCTCGGTCCCTGTGTCTCTCTCTCTCAGTCCCTGTGACTCTCTCGGTCACTGTCTCTCTCTCGGTCCCTGTGTCTCTCTCGGTCCCTGTGTCTCTCTCGGTCCCGGTGTCTCTCTCGGTCCCTGTTCTCTCGGTCCCGGTGTCTCTCTTGGTCCCTTTGTCTCTTTCTCTCGGTCCCTGTGTCTCTCTCTCGGTCCCTGTGTCTCTCTCTCGGTCCCTGTGTCTCTCTCTCTCGGTCCCTGTGTCTCTCTCTCTCGGTCCCTGTGTCTCTCTCTCGGTCCCTGTGACTCTCTCTCGGTCCCTGTGTCTCTCTCGGTCCCTGTGTCACTCTCTCTCGGTCCCTGTCACTCTCTCGGTCCCTGTGTCTCTCTCGGTCCCTGTGTCTCTCTCGGTCGCTGTGTCTCACTCGGTCCCTGTGTCTCTCTCGGTCCCTGTGTCTCCCTCTCACCACAGTGTCTCTCTCGGTCCCTGTGTCTCTCTCTCTCTCGGTCCCTGTGTCTCTCTCTCTCGGTCCCTGTGTCTCTCTCGGTCGCTGTGTCTCACTCGTCCCTGTGTCTCCCTCGCTCCTTGTGTCTCTCTCTCTCGGTCCCTGTGTCTCTCCCTCTCACCCCTGTGTCTCACTCGGTCCCTGTGACTGCCTCGCTCCTTGTGTCTCTCTCTCTCGGTCCCTGTGTCTCTCTCTCTCAGTCCCTGTGTCTCTCTCGGTCACTGTCTCTCTCTCGGTCCCTGTGTCTCTCTCGGTCACTGTGTCTCTCTCGGTCACTGTCTCTCTCTCGGTCCCTGTGTCTCTCTCGGTCACTGTGCCTCACTCGGTCCCTGTGTCTCTCTCCGTCCTTGTGTCTCTCTCTCGGTCCCTGATTCTCTCTCTCTCAGCCCCTGTGTCTCTCTCGGTCACTGTCTCTCTCTCGGTCCCTGTGTCTCTCACGGTCCCTGTGTCTCTCTCTCGGTCCCTGTATCTCTCTCGGTCCCTGTGTCTCTCTCTCACTTTCAGTGTCTCTCTCGGTCCCTGTGTCTCTCACGGTCCCTGTGTCTCTCTCTCGCTCCCTGTGTCTCTCTCGGTCACTGTGCCTCACTCGGTCCCTGTGTCTCTCTCCGTCCTTGTGTCTCTCTCGCGGTCCCTGATTCTCTCTCTCTCAGCCCCTGTGTCTCTCTCGGTCACTATCTCTCTCTCGGTCCCTGTGTCTCTCACGGTCCCTGTGTCTCTCTCTCGGTCCCTGTGTCTCTCACGGTCCCTGTGTCTCTCTCTCGCTCCCTGTGTCTCTCTCGGTCACTGTGTCTCTCACTCGGTCGCTGTGTCTCTCACTCGGTCCCTGTGTCTCACTCGGTCCCTGTCTCTCTCTCTCACTTTCAGTGTCTCTGTCGGTCCCTGTGTCTCTCTCTAGGTCCTTGTGTCTCTCTCGGTCCCTGTGTCTCTCTAACAGTCCCTGTGTCTCTATCGGGCCCTGTGTCTCACTCGGTCCCTGTGTATCTCTCTCGGTCCCTGTGTCTCTCTCTCGGTCCCTTTGTCTCTCTCTCTCGGTCCCTGTGTCTCTCTCTGTCCCTGTGTATCTCTCTCAGTCCCTGTGTCTCTCTCTCGGTCCCTGTCTCTCTCTCGGTCCCTGTGTCTCTCACTCGGTCCCTGTGTCTCTCACTCGGTCCCTGTGTCTCTCTCTCGGTCCCTGTGTCTCTCTCTCGGTCCCTGTGTCACTCTAACGGTCCCTTTGTCTCTCTCGGGCCCTGTCTCTCTCTCGGTCCCTGTGTCTCTCTCGGTCCCTGTGTCACTCTCTCTCGGTCCCTGTCTCTCTCTCGGTCCCTGTGTCTCTCTCGGTCCCTGTGTCTCTCTCGGTCGCTGTGTCTCACTCGGTCCCTGTGTCTCTCTCGGTCCCTGTGTCTCCCTCTCACCCCAGTGTCTCTCTCGGTCCCTGTGTCTCTCTCTCTCGGTCCCTGTGTCTCTCTCTCTCGGTCCCTGTGTCTCTCTTGGTCGCTGTGTCTCACTCGTCCCTGTGTCTCACTCGGTCCCTGTGACTGTCTCGCTCCTTGTGTCTCTCTCTCGGTCCCTGTGTTTCTCTCTCTCAGTCCCTGTGTCTCTCTCGGTCACTGTCTCTCTCTCGGTCACTGTCTCTCTCTCGGTCCCTGTGTCTCTCTCGGTCCCTGTGTCTCACTCGGTCCCTGTGTCTCTCTCCGTCCTTGTGTCTCTCACTCGGTCCCTGTGTCTCTCTCCGTCCTTGTGTCTCTCTCTCGGTCCCTGTGTCTCTCTAACAGTCCCTGTGTCTCTATCGGGCCCTGTGTCTCTCTCGGTCACTGTCTCTCTCTCGGTCACTGTCTCTCTCTCGGTCACTGTCTCTCACTCGGTCCCTGAGTCTCACTCGGTCCCTGTGTCTCTCTCTCAGTCCCTGTGTCTCTCTCTCGGTCCCTGTCTCTCTCTCAGTCCCTGTGTCTCTCTCTCGGTCCCTGTGTCTCTCTCTCGGTCCCTGTGCCTCTCTCGGTCCCTGTGTCTTACTCGGACCCTGTGACTCTCTCGGTCCCTGTGTCTCTCTCTCGGTCCCTGTGTCTCTTTCAGTTCCGGTCTCTCTCTCGATCCCTGTATCTCGCTCTCGGTCCCTGTGTCTCTCTCTCGGTCCCTGTCTCTCTCTCAGTCCCTGTGTCTCTCTCTCGGTCCCTGTGTCTCTCTCTGGGTCCCTGTGTCTCTCTCGGTCCCTGTGTCTCTCTGGGTCCCGGTCTCTCTCTCGGTCCCTGTCTCTCTCTCTTGCTCTCTGCGTCTCGCTCGGTCCCTGTGTCTCACTTTGTCCCTGTGACTCTCTCAGTCCCTGTGTCTCTCTCAGTCCCTGTGTCTCTCTCAGTCCCTGTCTCTCTCTCAGTCCCAGTGTCTCTCTCTTGGTCCCTGTGTCTCGCTCTCGGTCTCTGTGTCTCTCTCGGTCCCTGTGTCTCTCACTCGGTCCCTGTCTCTCTCTCAGTCCCTGTGACTCTCTCTTGGTCCCTGTGTCTCTCTCTCGGTCCCTGTGTCTCTCTCGGTACCTGTGTCTCTCCCGGTCCCTGTCTCTGTCTCTCTCGGTCCCTGTGTCTCTCTCTCTCGGTCCCTGTGTCTCTCTCGGTCGCTGTTTCTCACTCGGTCCCTGTGTCTCTCTCGGTCCCTGTGTCTCCCTCTCACCCCAGTGTCTCTCTCGGTCCCTGTGTCTCTCTCTCTCGGTCCCTGTGTCTCCCTCTCTCGGTCCCTGTGTCTCTCTCGGTCGCTGTGTCTCACTCAGTCCCTGTGTCTCTCTCGGTCCCTGTGTCTCTCTCTCGGTCCCTGTGTCTCTCTCTCTCAGTCCCTGTGACTCTCTCGGTCACTGTCTCTCTCTCGGTCCCTGTGTCTCTCTCGGTCCCTGTGTCTCTCTCGGTCCCGGTGTCTCTCTCGGTCCCTGTTCTCTCGGTCCCGGTGTCTCTCTTGGTCCCTTTGTCTCTTTCTCTCGGTCCCTGTGTCTCTCTCTCGGTCCCTGTGTCTCTCTCTCGGTCCCTGTGTCTCTCTCTCTCGGTCCCTGTGTCTCTCTCTCTCGGTCCCTGTGTCTCTCTCTCGGTCCCTGTGACTCTCTCTCGGTCCCTGTGTCTCTCTCGGTCCCTGTGTCACTCTCTCTCGGTCCCTGTCACTCTCTCGGTCCCTGTGTCTCTCTCGGTCCCTGTGTCTCTCTCGGTCGCTGTGTCTCACTCGGTCCCTGTGTCTCTCTCGGTCCCTGTGTCTCCCTCTCACCACAGTGTCTCTCTCGGTCCCTGTGTCTCTCTCTCTCTCGGTCCCTGTGTCTCTCTCTCTCGGTCCCTGTGTCTCTCTCGGTCGCTGTGTCTCACTCGTCCCTGTGTCTCCCTCGCTCCTTGTGTCTCTCTCTCTCGGTCCCTGTGTCTCTCCCTCTCACCCCTGTGTCTCACTCGGTCCCTGTGACTGCCTCGCTCCTTGTGTCTCTCTCTCTCGGTCCCTGTGTCTCTCTCTCTCAGTCCCTGTGTCTCTCTCGGTCACTGTCTCTCTCTCGGTCCCTGTGTCTCTCTCGGTCACTGTGTCTCTCTCGGTCACTGTCTCTCTCTCGGTCCCTGTGTCTCTCTCGGTCACTGTGCCTCACTCGGTCCCTGTGTCTCTCTCCGTCCTTGTGTCTCTCTCTCGGTCCCTGATTCTCTCTCTCTCAGCCCCTGTGTCTCTCTCGGTCACTGTCTCTCTCTCGGTCCCTGTGTCTCTCACGGTCCCTGTGTCTCTCTCTCGGTCCCTGTATCTCTCTCGGTCCCTGTGTCTCTCTCTCACTTTCAGTGTCTCTCTCGGTCCCTGTGTCTCTCACGGTCCCTGTGTCTCTCTCTCGCTCCCTGTGTCTCTCTCGGTCACTGTGCCTCACTCGGTCCCTGTGTCTCTCTCCGTCCTTGTGTCTCTCTCGCGGTCCCTGATTCTCTCTCTCTCAGCCCCTGTGTCTCTCTCGGTCACTGTCTCTCTCTCGGTCCCTGTGTCTCTCACGGTCCCTGTGTCTCTCTCTCGGTCCCTGTGTCTCTCACGGTCCCTGTGTCTCTCTCTCGCTCCCTGTGTCTCTCTCGGTCACTGTGTCTCTCACTCGGTCGCTGTGTCTCTCACTCGGTCCCTGTGTCTCACTCGGTCCCTGTCTCTCTCTCTCACTTTCAGTGTCTCTGTCGGTCCCTGTGTCTCTCTCTAGGTCCTTGTGTCTCTCTCGGTCCCTGTGTCTCTCTAACAGTCCCTGTGTCTCTATCGGGCCCTGTGTCTCACTCGGTCCCTGTGTATCTCTCTCGGTCCCTGTGTCTCTCTCTCGGTCCCTTTGTCTCTCTCTCTCGGTCCCTGTGTCTCTCTCTGTCCCTGTGTATCTCTCTCAGTCCCTGTGTCTCTCTCTCGGTCCCTGTCTCTCTCTCGGTCCCTGTGTCTCTCACTCGGTCCCTGTGTCTCTCACTCGGTCCCTGTGTCTCTCTCTCGGTCCCTGTGTCTCTCTCTCGGTCCCTGTGTCACTCTAACGGTCCCTTTGTCTCTCTCGGGCCCTGTCTCTCTCTCGGTCCCTGTGTCTCTCTCGGTCCCTGTGTCACTCTCTCTCGGTCCCTGTCTCTCTCTCGGTCCCTGTGTCTCTCTCGGTCCCTGTGTCTCTCTCGGTCGCTGTGTCTCACTCGGTCCCTGTGTCTCTCTCGGTCCCTGTGTCTCCCTCTCACCCCAGTGTCTCTCTCGGTCCCTGTGTCTCTCTCTCTCGGTCCCTGTGTCTCTCTCTCTCGGTCCCTGTGTCTCTCTTGGTCGCTGTGTCTCACTCGTCCCTGTGTCTCACTCGGTCCCTGTGACTGTCTCGCTCCTTGTGTCTCTCTCTCGGTCCCTGTGTTTCTCTCTCTCAGTCCCTGTGTCTCTCTCGGTCACTGTCTCTCTCTCGGTCACTGTCTCTCTCTCGGTCCCTGTGTCTCTCTCGGTCCCTGTGTCTCACTCGGTCCCTGTGTCTCTCTCCGTCCTTGTGTCTCTCACTCGGTCCCTGTGTCTCTCTCCGTCCTTGTGTCTCTCTCTCGGTCCCTGTGTCTCTCTAACAGTCCCTGTGTCTCTATCGGGCCCTGTGTCTCTCTCGGTCACTGTCTCTCTCTCGGTCACTGTCTCTCTCTCGGTCACTGTCTCTCACTCGGTCCCTGAGTCTCACTCGGTCCCTGTGTCTCTCTCTCAGTCCCTGTGTCTCTCTCTCGGTCCCTGTCTCTCTCTCAGTCCCTGTGTCTCTCTCTCGGTCCCTGTGTCTCTCTCTCGGTCCCTGTGCCTCTCTCGGTCCCTGTGTCTTACTCGGACCCTGTGACTCTCTCGGTCCCTGTGTCTCTCTCTCGGTCCCTGTGTCTCTTTCAGTTCCGGTCTCTCTCTCGATCCCTGTATCTCGCTCTCGGTCCCTGTGTCTCTCTCTCGGTCCCTGTCTCTCTCTCAGTCCCTGTGTCTCTCTCTCGGTCCCTGTGTCTCTCTCTGGGTCCCTGTGTCTCTCTCGGTCCCTGTGTCTCTCTGGGTCCCGGTCTCTCTCTCGGTCCCTGTCTCTCTCTCTTGCTCTCTGCGTCTCGCTCGGTCCCTGTGTCTCACTTTGTCCCTGTGACTCTCTCAGTCACAGTGTCTCTCTCAGTCCCTGTGCCTCTCTCTCGGTCTCTGTGTCTCGCTTTCGGTCCCTGTGTCTGTCTCTTGGTCCCTGTGTCTCTCTCGGTCCCTGTGTCTCTCACTCGGTCCCTGTGCCTCTCTCGGCCCCTGTGACTCTCTCTCGGTCCCTGTGTCTCTCTCGATCCCTGTCTCTCTCTCTCGGTCCCTGTGTCTCTCTCGGTCCCTGTCTCTCTCTCTTACTCTCTGTGTCTCTCTCGGTCCCTGTCTCTCTCTCAGTCCCTGTGTCTCTTTCTCGGTCCCTTTGTCTCTCTCTCGGTCCCTGTGCCTCAGTCAGTCCCTGTCTCTCTCTCAGTCCCTGTGTCTCTCTCTCTCGGTCCCTGTCTCTCTCTCGTTCACTGTGTCTCTCTCGGTCCCTGAGTCTCTCTCTCGGTCCCAGTGTCTCTCTCGGTCCCGGTGTCTCTCTCGGTCCCTTTGTCTCTCTCTCGGTCGCTGTCTCTCTCTCTTGCTCTCTGCGTCTCTCTTGCTCTCTGCGTCTCTCTCGGTCCCTGTGTCTCACTTTGTCCCTGTGACTCTCTCAGTCCCTGTGTCTCTCTCAGTCCCTGTCTCTCTCTCAGTCCCAGTGTCTCTCTCTTGGTCCCTGTGTCTCGCTCTCGGTCTCTGTGTCTCTCTCGGTCCCTGTGTCTCTCACTCGGTCCCTGTCTCTCTCTCAGTCCCTGTGACTCTCTCTTGGTCCCTGTGTCTCTCTCTCGGTCCCTGTGTCTCTCTCGGTACCTGTGTCTCTCCCGGTCCCTGTCTCTGTCTCTCTCGGTCCCTGTGTCTCTCTCTCTCGGTCCCTGTGTCTCTCTCGGTCGCTGTTTCTCACTCGGTCCCTGTGTCTCTCTCGGTCCCTGTGTCTCCCTCTCACCCCAGTGTCTCTCTCGGTCCCTGTGTCTCTCTCTCTCGGTCCCTGTGTCTCCCTCTCTCGGTCCCTGTGTCTCTCTCGGTCGCTGTGTCTCACTCAGTCCCTGTGTCTCTCTCGGTCCCTGTGTCTCTCTCTCGGTCCCTGTGTCTCTCTCTCTCAGTCCCTGTGACTCTCTCGGTCACTGTCTCTCTCTCGGTCCCTGTGTCTCTCTCGGTCACTGTGTCTCTCTCGGTCCCTGTGTCTCTCTCTCGGTCCCTGTGTCTCTCTCTCTCAGTCCCTGTGACTCTCTCGGTCACTGTCTCTCTCTCGGTCCCTGTGTCTCTCTCGGTCACTGTGTCTCTCTCGGTCCCTGTGTCTCTCTCGGTCCCTGTGTCTCCCTCTCACCCCAGTGTCTCTCTCGGTCCCTGTGTCTCTCTCTCTCGGTCCCTGTGTCTCTCTCTCTCGGTCCCTGTGTCTCTCTCGGTCGCTGTGTCTCACTCGTCCCTGTGTCTCACTCGGTCCCTGTGACTGTCTCGCTCCTTGTGTCTCTCTCTCGGTCCCTGTGTTTCTCTCTCTCAGTCCCTGTGTCTCTCTCGGTCACTGTCTCTCTCTCGGTCACTGTCTCTCTCTCGGTCCCTGTGTCTCTCTCGGTCCCTGTGTCTCACTCGGTCCCTGTGTCTCTCTCCGTCCTTGTGTCTCTCACTCGGTCCCTGTGTCTCTCTCCGTCCTTGTGTCTCTCTCTCGGTCCCTGTGTCTCTCTAACAGTCCCTGTGTCTCTATCGGGCCCTGTGTCTCTCTCGGTCACTGTCTCTCTCTCGGTCACTGTCTCTCTCTCGGTCACTGTCTCTCACTCGGTCCCTGAGTCTCACTCGGTCCCTGTGTCTCTCTCTCAGTCCCTGTGTCTCTCTCTCGGTCCCTGTCTCTCTCTCAGTCCCTGTGTCTCTCTCTCGGTCCCTGTGTCTCTCTCTCGGTCCCTGTGCCTCTCTCGGTCCCTGTGTCTTACTCGGACCCTGTGACTCTCTCGGTCCCTGTGTCTCTCTCTCGGTCCCTGTGTCTCTTTCAGTTCCGGTCTCTCTCTCGATCCCTGTATCTCGCTCTCGGTCCCTGTGTCTCTCTCTCGGTCCCTGTCTCTCTCTCAGTCCCTGTGTCTCTCTCTCGGTCCCTGTGTCTCTCTCTGGGTCCCTGTGTCTCTCTCGGTCCCTGTGTCTCTCTGGGTCCCGGTCTCTCTCTCGGTCCCTGTCTCTCTCTCTTGCTCTCTGCGTCTCGCTCGGTCCCTGTGTCTCACTTTGTCCCTGTGACTCTCTCAGTCACAGTGTCTCTCTCAGTCCCTGTGCCTCTCTCTCGGTCTCTGTGTCTCGCTTTCGGTCCCTGTGTCTGTCTCTTGGTCCCTGTGTCTCTCTCGGTCCCTGTGTCTCTCACTTGGTCCCTGTGCCTCTCTCGGCCCCTGTGACTCTCTCTCGGTCCCTGTGTCTCTCTCGATCCCTGTCTCTCTCTCTCGGTCCCTGTGTCTCTCTCGGTCCCTGTCTCTCTCTCTTACTCTCTGTGTCTCTCTCGGTCCCTGTCTCTCTCTCAGTCCCTGTGTCTCTTTCTCGGTCCCTTTGTCTCTCTCTCGGTCCCTGTGCCTCAGTCAGTCCCTGTCTCTCTCTCAGTCCCTGTGTCTCTCTCTCTCGGTCCCTGTCTCTCTCTCGTTCACTGTGTCTCTCTCGGTCCCTGAGTCTCTCTCTCGGTCCCAGTGTCTCTCTCGGTCCCGGTGTCTCTCTCGGTCCCTGTGTCTCTCTCTCGGTCGCTGTCTCTCTCTCTTGCTCTCTGCGTCTCTCTTGCTCTCTGCGTCTCTCTCGGTCCCTGTGTCTCACTTTGTCCCTGTGACTCTCTCAGTCCCTGTGTCTCTCTCAGTCCCTGTCTCTCTCTCAGTCCCAGTGTCTCTCTCTCGGTCCCTGTCTCTCTCTCGTTCACTGTGTCTCTCTCGGTCCCTGAGTCTCTCTCTCGGTCCCTGTGTCTCTCACTCGGTCCCTGTGTCTCTCTCTCGGTCCCTGTGTCTCTCTCGGTCCCTGTGTCTCTCCCGGTCCCTGTCTCTGTCTCTCTCGGTCCCTGTGTCTCTCTCTCTCGGTCCCTGTGTCTCTCTCGGTCGCTGTTTCTCACTCGGTCCCTGTGTCTCTCTCGGTCCCTGTGTCTCCCTCTCACCCCAGTGTCTCTCTCGGTCCCTGTGTCTCTCTCTCTCGGTCCCTGTGTCTCCCTCTCTCGGTCCCTGTGTCTCTCTCGGTCGCTGTGTCTCACTCAGTCCCTGTGTCTCTCTCGGTCCCTGTGTCTCTCTCTCGGTCCCTGTGTCTCTCTCTCTCGGTCCCTGTGTCTCCCTCTCTCGGTCCCTGTGTCTCTCTCGGTCACTGTGTCTCTCTCGGTCCCTATGTCTCACTCGGTCCCTGTGTCTCTCTCTCAGTCCCTGTGTCTCACTCGGTCCCTGTGTCTCTCTCACTTTCAGTGTCTCTGTCAGTCCCTGTGTCTCTCTCGGTCCCTGTGTCTCCCTCTCACCCCAGTGTCTCTCTCGGTCCCTGTGTCTCTCTCTCTCGGTCCCTGTGTCTCTCTCTCAGTCCCTGTGTCTCACTAGGTCCCTGTGTCTCTCACTCGGTCCCTGTGTCTCTCGCTCACTTTCAGTGTCTCTGTCGGTCCCTGTGTCTCTCTCGGTCACTGTGTCTCTCTCGGTCCCTGTGTCTCACTCGGTCCCTGTGTCTCTCTCACTTTCAGTGTCTCTGTCGGTCCCTGTCTCTCTCTCTCAGTCCCTGTGTCTCACTAGGTCCCTGTGTCTCTCACTCGGTCCCTGTGTCTCTCTCTCACTTTCAGTGTCTCTGTCGGTCCCTGTGTCTCTCTCTCGGTCCCGGTGTCTCTCTCGGTCCCTGTGTCTCTCTCTCTCGGTCCCTGTGTCTCTCTCTCGGTCCCGGTGTCTCTCTCGGTCCCTGTGTCACTCTCTCGGTCCCGGTGTCTCTCTTGGTCCCTGTGTCTCTCTCTCTCGGTCCCTGTGTCTCTCTCTCGGTCCCTGTGTCTCTCTCTCTCGGTCCCTGTGTCTCTCTCTCTCGGTCCCTGTGTCTCTCTCTCGGTCCCTGTGACTCTCTCTCGGTCCCTGTGTCTCTCTAACAGTCCCTGTGTCTCTATCGGGCCCTGTCTCTCTCTCGGTCCCTGTGTCTCTCTCGGTCCCTGTGTCACTCTCTCTCGGTCCCTGTCTCTCTCTCGGTCCCTGTGTCTCTCTCGGTCCCTGTGTCTCTCTCGGTCGCTGTGTCTCACTCGGTCCCTGTGTCTCTCTCGGTCCCTGTGTCTCCCTCTCACCCCAGTGTCTCTCTCGGTCCCTGTGTCTCTCTCTCTCGGTCCCTGTGTCTCTCTCTCTCGGTCCCTGTGTCTCTCTCGGTCCCTGTGTCTCTCCCTCTCACCCCTGTGTCTCACTCGGTCCCTGTGACTGCCTCGCTCCTTGTGTCTCTCTCTCTCGGTCCCTGTGTCTCTCTCTCTCAGTCCCTGTGTCTCTCTCGGTCACTGTCTCTCTCTCGGTCCCTGTGTCTCTCTCGGTCACTGTGTCTCTCTCGGTCACTGTCTCTCTCTCGGTCCCTGTGTCTCTCTCGGTCCCTGTGCCTCACTCGGTCCCTGTGTTTCTCTCCGTCCTTGTGTCTCTCTCTCGGTCCCTGATTCTCTCTCTCTCAGCCCCTGTGTCTCTCTCGGTCACTGTCTCTCTCTCGGTCCCTGTGTCTCTCACGGTCCCTGTGTCTCTCTCTCGGTCCCTGTATCTCTCTCGGTCCCTGTGTCTCTCTCTCACTTTCAGTGTCTCTCTCGGTCCCTGTGTCTCTCACGGTCCCTGTGTCTCTCTCTCGCTCCCTGTGTCTCTCTCGGTCACTGTGCCTCACTCGGTCCCTGTGTCTCTCTCCGTCCTTGTGTCTCTCTCTCGGTCCCTGATTCTCTCTCTCTCAGCCCCTGTGTCTCTCTCGGTCACTGTCTCTCTCTCGGTCCCTGTGTCTCTCACAGTCCCTGTGTCTCTCTCTCGGTCCCTGTGTCTCTCTCGGTCCCTGTGTCTCTCTCTCACTTTCAGTGTCTCTCTCGGTCCCTGTGTCTCTCACGGTCCCTGTGTCTCTCTCTCGCTCCCTGTGTCTCTCTCGGTCACTGTGTCTCTCACTCGGTCCCTGTGTCTCTCACTCGGTCCCTGTGTCTCACTCGGTCCCTGTCTCTCTCTCTCACTTTCAGTGTCTCTGACGGTCCCTGTGTCTCTCTCTAGGTCCTTGTGTCTCTCTCGGTCCCTGTGTCACTCTCTCGGTCCCTGTGTCTCTCTCTCAGTCCCGGTGTCTCTCTCGGTCCCTGTGTCTCTCTAACAGTCCCTGTGTCTCTATCGGGCCCTGTCTCTCTCTCGGTCCCTGTGTCTCTCTCGGTCCCTGTGTCACTCTCTCTCGGTCCCTGTCTCTCTCTCGGTCCCTGTCTCTCTCTCGGTCCCTGTCTCTCTCTCGGTCCCTGTGTCTCTCTCTCGGTCGCTGTGTCTCTCTCTCGGTCCCTGTGTCTCTCTCTTGGTCACTGTGTTTCTCTCAGTCCCTGTGTCTCTCTCTCGGTCCCTGTGTCTCACTCGGTCCCTGTGTATCTCTCTCGGTCCCTGTGTCTCTCTCTCGGTCCCTTTGTCTCTCTCTCTCGGTCCCTGTGTCTCTCTCTGTCCCTGTGTATCTCTCTCAGTCCCTGTGTCTCTCTCTCGGTCCCTGTCTCTCTCTCGGTCCCTGTGTCTCTCACTCGGTCCCTGTGTCTCTCACTCGGTCCCTGTGTCTCTCTCTCGGTCCCTGTGTCTCTCTCTCGGTCCCTGTGTCACTCTCAAGGTCCCTGTGTCTCTCTCTCGGTCCCGGTGACTCTCTCGGTCCCTGTGTCTCTCTAACGGTCCCTGTGTCTCTCTCGGGCCCTGTCTCTCTCTCGGTCCCTGTGTCTCTCTCGGTCCCTGTGTCACTCTCTCTCGGTCCCTGTCTCTCTCTCGGTCCCTGTGTCTCTCTCGGTCCCTGTGTCTCTCTCGGTCGCTGTGTCTCACTCGGTCCCTGTGTCTCTCTCGGTCCCTGTGTCTCCCTCTCACCCCAGTGTCTCTCTCGGTCCCTGTGTCTCTCTCTCTCGGTCCCTGTGTCTCTCTCTCTCGGTCCCTGTGTCTCTCTCGGTCGCTGTGTCTCACTCGTCGCTGTGTCTCACTCGGTCCCTGTGTCTCTCTCGGTCCCTGTGTCTCCCTCTCACCCCAGTGTCTCTCTCGGTCCCTGTGTCTCTCTCTCTCGGTCCCTGTGTCTCTCTCTCTCGGTCCCTGTGTCTCTCTCGGTCGCTGTGTCTCACTCGTCCCTGTGTCTCTCTCGGTCCCTGTGACTGTCTCGCTCCTTGTGTCTCTCTCTCGGTCCCTGTGTTTCTCTCTCTCAGTCCCTGTGTGTCTCTCGGTCACTGTCTCTCTCTCGGTCACTGTCTCTCTCTCGGTCCCTGTGTCTCTCTCGGTCCCTGTGTCTCACTTGGTCCCTGTGTCTCTCTCCGTCCTTGTGTCTCTCTCTCGGTCCCTGTTTCTCTCTCTCTCAGTCCCTGTGTCTCTCTCGGTCACTGTCTCTCACTCGGTCCCTGAGTCTCACTCGGTCCCTGTGTCTCTCTCTCAGTCCCTGTGTCTCTCTCTCGGTCCCTGTCTCTCTCTCAGTCCCTGTGTCTCTCTCTCGGTCCCTGTGTCTCTCTCTCGGTTCCTGTGCCTCTCTCGGTCCCTGTGTCTTACTCGGACCCTGTGACTCTCTCAGTCACTGTCTCTCTCTCAGTCCCTGTGTCTCTCTCTCGGTCCCTGTCTCTCTCTTGGTCCCTGTGTCTCTCTCGGTCCCTGTGTCTCTCTCGGTCCCTGTGTCTCTCTCTCGGACCCTGTGTCTCTTTCAGTTCCGGTCTCTCTCTCGATCCCTGTATCTCGCTCTCGGTCCCTGTGTCTCTCTCTCGGTCCCTGTCTCTCTCTCAGTCCCTGTGTCTCTCTCTCGGTCCCTGTGTCTCTCTCTGGGTCCCTGTGTCTCTCTCGGTCCCTGTGTCTCTCTCGGTCCCGGTCTCTCTCTCGGTCCCTGTCTCTCTCTCTTGCTCTCTGCGTCTCGCTCGGTCCCTGTGTCTCACTTTGTCCCTGTGACTCTCTCAGTCACAGTGTCTCTCTCAGTCCCTGTGCCTCTCTCTCGGTCTCTGTGTCTCGCTTTCGGTCCCTGTGTCTGTCTCTTGGTCCCTGTGTCTCTCTCGGTCCCTGTGTCTCTCACTCGGTCCCTGTGCCTCTCTCGGCCCCTGTGACTCTCTCTCGGTCCCTGTGTCTCTCTCGATCCCTGTCTCTCTCTCTCGGTCCCTGTGTCTCTCTCGGTCCCTGTCTCTCTCTCTTACTCTCTGTGTCTCTCTCGGTCCCTGTCTCTCTCTCAGTCCCTGTGTCTCTTTCTCGGTCCCTTTGTCTCTCTCTCGGTCCCTGTGCCTCAGTCAGTCCCTGTCTCTCTCTCAGTCCCTGTGTCTCTCTCTCTCGGTCCCTGTCTCTCTCTCGTTCACTGTGTCTCTCTCGGTCCCTGAGTCTCTCTCTCGGTCCCAGTGTCTCTCTCGGTCCCGGTGTCTCTCTCGGTCCCTGTGTCTCTCTCTCGGTCGCTGTCTCTCTCTCTTGCTCTCTGCGTCTCTCTCGGTCCCTGTGTCTCACTTTGTCCCTGTGACTCTCTCAGTCCCTGTGTCTCTCTCAGTCCCTGTGTCTCTCTCAGTCCCTGTCTCTCTCTCAGTCCCAGTGTCTCTCTCTTGGTCCCTGTGTCTCGCTCTCGGTCTCTGTGTCTCTCTCGGTCCCTGTGTCTCTCACTCGGTCCCTGTCTCTCTCTCAGTCCCTGTGACTCTCTCTTGGTCCCTGTGTCTCTCTCTCGGTCCCTGTGTCTCTCTCGGTACCTGTGTCTCTCCCGGTCCCTGTCTCTGTCTCTCTCGGTCCCTGTGTCTCTCTCTCTCGGTCCCTGTGTCTCTCTCTGTCACTGTTTCTCACTCGGTCCCTGTGTCTCTCTCGGTCCCTGTGTCTCCCTCTCACCCCAGTGTCTCTCTCGGTCCCTGTGTCTCTCTCTCTCGGTCCCTGTGTCTCCCTCTCTCGGTCCCTGTGTCTCTCTCGGTCGCTGTGTCTCACTCAGTCCCTGTGTCTCTCTCGGTCCCTGTGTCTCTCTCTCGGTCCCTGTGTCTCTCTCTCTCAGTCCCTGTGACTCTCTCGGTCACTGTCTCTCTCTCGGTCCCTGTGTCTCTCTCGGTCACTGTGTCTCTCTCGGTCCCTGTGTCTCACTCGGTCCCTGTGTCTCTCTCACTTTCAGTGTCTCTGTCGGTCCCTGTGTCTCTCTCTCAGTCCCTGTGTCTCACTAGGTCCCTGTGTCTCTCACTCGGTCCCTGTGTCTCTCTCTCACTTTCAGTGTCTCTGTCGGTCCCTGTGTCTCTCTCTCGGTCCCGGTGTCTCTCTCGGTCCCTGTGTCTCTCTCTCTCGGTCCCTGTGTCTCTCTCTCGGTCCCGGTGTCTCTCTTGGTCCCTGTGTCACTCTCTCGGTCCCGGTGTCTCTCTTGGTCCCTGTGTCTCTCTCTCTCGGTCCCTGTGTCTCTCTCTCGGTCCCTGTGTCTCTCTCTCTCGGTCCCTGTGTCTCTCTCTCTCGGTCCCTGTGTCTCTCTCTCGGTCCCTGTGACTCTCTCTCGGTCCCTGTCTCTCTCTCGGTCCCTGTGTCTCTCACTCGGTCCCTGTGTCTCTCTCTCGGTCCCTGTGTCTCTCACTCGGTCCTTGTGTCTCTCAGCTGGTACCTGTCTCTGACTCGGTCGCTGTGTCTCTCTCGGTCCCTGTGTCTCTCCCGGTCCCTGTGTCTGTCTCTCTCGGTCCCTGTGTCTCTCCCGGTCCCTGTCTCTGTCTCTCTCGGTCCCTGTGTCTCTCTCTTGGTCCCTGTGTCTCTCTCGGTCCCTGTGTCTCTCTCGGTCGCTGTGTCTCACTCGGTCCACGTGTCTCTCTCGATCCCTGTGTCTCCCTCTCACCCCTGTGTCTCTCTCGGTCCCTGTGTCTCTCTCGGTCCCTGTGTCTCTCTCTCGGTCCCTGTGCCTCTCTCGGTCCCTGTGTCTCTCTCTCGGTCCCTGTGTCTCTCTCTCTCAGTCCCTGTGTCTCTCTCGGTCACTGTCTCTCTCTCGGTCCCTGTGTCTCTCTCGGTCACTGTGTCTCTCTCGGTCACTGTCTCTCTCTCGGTCCCTGTGTCTCTCTCGGTCACTGTGCCTCACTCGGTCCCTGTGTCTCTCTCCGTCCTTGTGTCGCTCTCTCGGTCCCTGATTCTCTCTCTCTCAGCCCCTGTGTCTCTCTCGGTCACTGTCTCTCTCTCGGTCCCTGTGTCTCTCACGGTCCCTGTGTCTCTCTCTCGGTCCCTGTGTCTCACTCGGTCCCTGTCTCTCTCTCTCACTTTCAGTGTCTCTGTCGGTCCCTGTGTCTCTCTCTAGGTCCTTGTGTCTCTCTCGGTGCCTGTGTCACTCTCTCGGTCCCTGTGTCTCTCTCTCGGTCCCGGTGTCTCTCTCGGTCCCTGTGTCTCTCTAACAGTCCCTGTGTCTCTATCGGGCCCTGTGTCTCTCTCGGTCCCTGTGTCTCACTCGGTCCCTGTGTCTCTCACTCGCTCCCTATCACTCTCTCAGCCCCTGTGTCTCTCTCTCGGTCCCTGTGACTCTCTCGGTCCCTGTGTCTCTCTCGGTCCCTATGTCTCTCTCTGGGTCACTGTGTCTCACTCGGTCCCTGTCTCTCTGTCGGTCCCTGTGTCTCCCTCTCGGTCCCTGTGTCTCTCTCGGTCCGGGTCTCTCTCCCTCGGTCCCTGTATTTCTCACTCGGTCCCTGTTTCTGTCTCGGTCCCTGTGTCCCTCCCGGTCCCTGTACCTCTCTCGGTCGCTGTGTCTCTCTCTCGGTGCCTGTGTCTCTCTCTCGGTCCCTGTGTCTCTCTCGGTCCCTGTCTCTCTCTCAGTCCCTGTGACTCTCTCTTGGTCCCTGTGTCTCTCTCTCGGTCCCTGTGTCTCTCTCGGTACCTGTGTCTCTCCCGGTCCCTGTCTCTGTCTCTCTCGGTCCCTGTGTCTCTCTCTCTTGGTCCCTGTGTCTCTCTCGGTCGCTGTTTCTCACTCGGTCCCTGTGTCTCTCTCGGTCCCTGTGTCTCCCTCTCACCCCAGTGTCTCTCTCGGTCCCTGTGTCTCTCTCTCTCGGTCCCTGTGTCTCCCTCTCTCGGTCCCTGTGTCTCTCTCGGTCGCTGTGTCTCACTCAGTCCCTGTGTCTCTCTCGGTCCCTGTGTCTCTCTCTCGGTCCCTGTGTCTCTCTCTCTCAGTCCCTGTGACTCTCTCGGTCACTGTCTCTCTCTCGGTCCCTGTGTCTCTCTCGGTCACTGTGTCTCTCTCGGTCCCTGTGTCTCACTCGGTCCCTGTGTCTCTCTCACTTTCAGTGTCTCTGTCGGTCCCTGTGTCTCTCTCTCAGTCCCTGTGTCTCACTCGGTCCCTGTGTCTCTCTCACTTTCAGTGTCTCTGTCGGTCCCTGTGTCTCTCTCTCAGTCCCTGTGTCTCACTAGGTCCCTGTGTCTCTCACTCGGTCCCTGTGTCTCTCTCTCACTTTCAGTGTCTCTGTCGGTCCCTGTGTCTCTCTCTCGGTCCCGGTGTCTCTCTCGGTCCCTGTGTCTCTCTCTCTCGGTCCCTGTGTCTCTCTCTCGGTCCCGGTGTCTCTCTCGGTCCCTGTGTCACTCTCTCGGTCCCGGTGTCTCTCTTGGTCCCTGTGTCTCCCTCTCTCGGTCCCTGTGTCTCTCTCTCGGTCCCTGTGTCTCTCTCTCTCGGTCCCTGTGTCTCTCTCTCTCGGTCCCTGTGTCTCTCTCTCGGTCCCTGTGACTCTCTCTCGGTCCCTGTGTCTCTCTCGGTCCCTGTGTCACTCTCTCTCAGTCCCTGTCTCTCTCTCGGTCCCTGTGTCACTCTCGGTCCCTGTGTCTCTCTCGGTCGCTGTGTCTCACTCGGTCCCTGTGTCTCTCTCGGTCCCTGTGTCTCCCTCTCACCCCAGTGTCTCTCTCGGTCCCTGTGTCTCTCTCTCTCGGTCCCTGTGTCTCTCTCTCTCGGTCCCTGTGTCTCTCTCGGTCGCTGTGTCTCACTCGTCCCTGTGTCTGCCTCGCTCCTTGTGTCTCTCTCTCTCGGTCCCTGTGTCTCTCCCTCTCACCCTTGTGTCTCACTCGGTCCCTGTGACTGCCTCGCTCCTTGTGTCTCTCTCTCTCGGTCCCTGTGTCTCTCTCTCTCAGTCCCTGTGTCTCTCTCGGTCACTGTCTCTCTCTCGGTCCCTGTGTCTCTCTCGGTCACTGTGTCTCTCTCGGTCACTGTCTCTCTCTCGGTCCCTGTGTCTCTCTCGGTCACTGTGCCTCACTCGGTCCCTGTGTCTCTCTCCGTCCTTCTGTCTCTCTCTCGGTCCCTGATTCTCTCTCTCTCAGCCCCTGTGTCTCTCTCGGTCACTGTCTCTCTCTCGGTCCCTGTGTCTCTCACGGTCCCTGTGTCTCTCTCTCTCGGTCCCTGTATCTCTCTCGGTCCCTGTGTCTCTCTCTCACTTTCAGTGTCTCTCTCGGTCCCTGTATCTCTCACGGTCCCTGTGTCTCTCTCTCGCTCCCTGTGTCTCTCTCGGTCACTGTGCCTCACTCGGTCCCTGTGTCTCTCTCCGTCCTTGTGTCTCTCTCTCGGTCCCTGATTCTCTCTCTCTCAGCCCCTGTGTCTCTCTCGGTCACTGTCTCTCTCTCGGTCCCTGTGTCTCTCACGGTCCCTGTGTCTCTCTCTCGGTCCCTGTGTCTCTCTCGGTCCCTGTGTCTCTCTCTCACTTTCAGTGTCTCTCTCGGTCCCTGTGTCTCTCACGGTCCCTGTGTCTCTCTCTCGCTCCCTGTGTCTCTCTCGGTCACTGTGTCTCTCTCGGTCCCTATGTCTCACTCGGTCCCTGTGTCTCTCTCTCAGTCCCTGTGTCTCACTCGGTCCCTGTGTCTCTCTCACTTTCAGTGTCTCTGTCAGTCCCTGTGTCTCTCTCGGTCCCTGTGTCTCCCTCTCACCCCAGTGTCTCTCTCGGTCCCTGTGTCTCTCTCTCTCGGTCCCTGTGTCTCTCTCTCAGTCCCTGTGTCTCACTAGGTCCCTGTGTCTCTCACTCGGTCCCTGTGTCTCTCTCTCACTTTCAGTGTCTCTGTCGGTCCCTGTGTCTCTCTCGGTCACTGTGTCTCTCTCGGTCCCTGTGTCTCACTCGGTCCCTGTGTCTCTCTCACTTTCAGTGTCTCTGTCGGTCCCTGTCTCTCTCTCTCAGTCCCTGTGTCTCACTAGGTCCCTGTGTCTCTCACTCGGTCCCTGTGTCTCTCTCTCACTTTCAGTGTCTCTGTCGGTCCCTGTGTCTCTCTCTCGGTCCCGGTGTCTCTCTCGGTCCCTGTGTCTCTCTCTCTCGGTCCCTGTGTCTCTCTCTCGGTCCCGGTGTCTCTCTCGGTCCCTGTGTCACTCTCTCGGTCCCGGTGTCTCTCTTGGTCCCTGTGTCTCTCTCTCTCGGTCCCTGTGTCTCTCTCTCGGTCCCTGTGTCTCTCTCTCTCGGTCCCTGTGTCTCTCTCTCTCGGTCCCTGTGTCTCTCTCTCGGTCCCTGTGACTCTCTCTCGGTCCCTGTGTCTCTCTAACAGTCCCTGTGTCTCTATCGGGCCCTGTCTCTCTCTCGGTCCCTGTGTCTCTCTCGGTCCCTGTGTCACTCTCTCTCGGTCCCTGTCTCTCTCTCGGTCCCTGTGTCTCTCTCGGTCCCTGTGTCTCTCTCGGTCGCTGTGTCTCACTCGGTCCCTGTGTCTCTCTCGGTCCCTGTGTCTCCCTCTCACCCCAGTGTCTCTCTCGGTCCCTGTGTCTCTCTCTCTCGGTCCCTGTGTCTCTCTCTCTCGGTCCCTGTGTCTCTCTCGGTCCCTGTGTCTCTCCCTCTCACCCCTGTGTCTCACTCGGTCCCTGTGACTGCCTCGCTCCTTGTGTCTCTCTCTCTCGGTCCCTGTGTCTCTCTCTCTCAGTCCCTGTGTCTCTCTCGGTCACTGTCTCTCTCTCGGTCCCTGTGTCTCTCTCGGTCACTGTGTCTCTCTCGGTCATTGTCTCTCTCTCGGTCCCTGTGTCTCTCTCGGTCCCTGTGCCTCACTCGGTCCCTGTGTTTCTCTCCGTCCTTGTGTCTCTCTCTCGGTCCCTGATTCTCTCTCTCTCAGCCCCTGTGTCTCTCTCGGTCACTGTCTCTCTCTCGGTCCCTGTGTCTCTCACGGTCCCTGTGTCTCTCTCTCGGTCCCTGTATCTCTCTCGGTCCCTGTGTCTCTCTCTCACTTTCAGTGTCTCTCTCGGTCCCTGTGTCTCTCACGGTCCCTGTGTCTCTCTCTCGCTCCCTGTGTCTCTCTCGGTCACTGTGCCTCACTCGGTCCCTGTGTCTCTCTCCGTCCTTGTGTCTCTCTCTCGGTCCCTGATTCTCTCTCTCTCAGCCCCTGTGTCTCTCTCGGTCACTGTCTCTCTCTCGGTCCCTGTGTCTCTCACAGTCCCTGTGTCTCTCTCTCGGTCCCTGTGTCTCTCTCGGTCCCTGTGTCTCTCTCTCACTTTCAGTGTCTCTCTCGGTCCCTGTGTCTCTCACGGTCCCTGTGTCTCTCTCTCGCTCCCTGTGTCTCTCTCGGTCACTGTGTCTCTCACTCGGTCCCTGTGTCTCTCACTCGGTCCCTGTGTCTCACTCGGTCCCTGTCTCTCTCTCTCACTTTCAGTGTCTCTGACGGTCCCTGTGTCTCTCTCTCGGTCCCTGTGTCTCTCCCGGTCCCTGTCTCTGTCTCTCTCGGTCCCTGTGTCTCTCTCTCTCGGTCCCTGTGTCTCTCTCGGTCGCTGTTTCTCACTCGGTCCCTGTGTCTCTCTCGGTCCCTGTGTCTCCCTCTCACCCCAGTGTCTCTCTCGGTCCCTGTGTCTCTCTCTCTCGGTCCCTGTGTCTCCCTCTCTCGGTCCCTGTGTCTCTCTCGGTCGCTGTGTCTCACTCAGTCCCTGTGTCTCTCTCGGTCCCTGTGTCTCTCTCTCGGTCCCTGTGTCTCTCTCTCTCGGTCCCTGTGTCTCCCTCTCTCGGTCCCTGTGTCTCTCTCGGTCACTGTGTCTCTCTCGGTCCCTATGTCTCACTCGGTCCCTGTGTCTCTCTCTCAGTCCCTGTGTCTCACTCGGTCCCTGTGTCTCTCTCACTTTCAGTGTCTCTGTCAGTCCCTGTGTCTCTCTCGGTCCCTGTGTCTCCCTCTCACCCCAGTGTCTCTCTCGGTCCCTGTGTCTCTCTCTCTCGGTCCCTGTGTCTCTCTCTCAGTCCCTGTGTCTCACTAGGTCCCTGTGTCTCTCACTCGGTCCCTGTGTCTCTCGCTCACTTTCAGTGTCTCTGTCGGTCCCTGTGTCTCTCTCGGTCACTGTGTCTCTCTCGGTCCCTGTGTCTCACTCGGTCCCTGTGTCTCTCTCACTTTCAGTGTCTCTGTCGGTCCCTGTCTCTCTCTCTCAGTCCCTGTGTCTCACTAGGTCCCTGTGTCTCTCACTCGGTCCCTGTGTCTCTCTCTCACTTTCAGTGTCTCTGTCGGTCCCTGTGTCTCTCTCTCGGTCCCGGTGTCTCTCTCGGTCCCTGTGTCTCTCTCTCTCGGTCCCTGTGTCTCTCTCTCGGTCCCGGTGTCTCTCTCGGTCCCTGTGTCACTCTCTCGGTCCCGGTGTCTCTCTTGGTCCCTGTGTCTCTCTCTCTCGGTCCCTGTGTCTCTCTCTCGGTCCCTGTGTCTCTCTCTCTCGGTCCCTGTGTCTCTCTCTCTCGGTCCCTGTGTCTCTCTCTCGGTCCCTGTGACTCTCTCTCGGTCCCTGTGTCTCTCTAACAGTCCCTGTGTCTCTATCGGGCCCTGTCTCTCTCTCGGTCCCTGTGTCTCTCTCGGTCCCTGTGTCACTCTCTCTCGGTCCCTGTCTCTCTCTCGGTCCCTGTGTCTCTCTCGGTCCCTGTGTCTCTCTCGGTCGCTGTGTCTCACTCGGTCCCTGTGTCTCTCTCGGTCCCTGTGTCTCCCTCTCACCCCAGTGTCTCTCTCGGTCCCTGTGTCTCTCTCTCTCGGTCCCTGTGTCTCTCTCTCTCGGTCCCTGTGTCTCTCTCGGTCCCTGTGTCTCTCCCTCTCACCCCTGTGTCTCACTCGGTCCCTGTGACTGCCTCGCTCCTTGTGTCTCTCTCTCTCGGTCCCTGTGTCTCTCTCTCTCAGTCCCTGTGTCTCTCTCGGTCACTGTCTCTCTCTCGGTCCCTGTGTCTCTCTCGGTCACTGTGTCTCTCTCGGTCACTGTCTCTCTCTCGGTCCCTGTGTCTCTCTCGGTCCCTGTGCCTCACTCGGTCCCTGTGTTTCTCTCCGTCCTTGTGTCTCTCTCTCGGTCCCTGATTCTCTCTCTCTCAGCCCCTGTGTCTCTCTCGGTCACTGTCTCTCTCTCGGTCCCTGTGTCTCTCACGGTCCCTGTGTCTCTCTCTCGGTCCCTGTATCTCTCTCGGTCCCTGTGTCTCTCTCTCACTTTCAGTGTCTCTCTCGGTCCCTGTGTCTCTCACGGTCCCTGTGTCTCTCTCTCGCTCCCTGTGTCTCTCTCGGTCACTGTGCCTCACTCGGTCCCTGTGTCTCTCTCCGTCCTTGTGTCTCTCTCTCGGTCCCTGATTCTCTCTCTCTCAGCCCCTGTGTCTCTCTCGGTCACTGTCTCTCTCTCGGTCCCTGTGTCTCTCACAGTCCCTGTGTCTCTCTCTCGGTCCCTGTGTCTCTCTCGGTCCCTGTGTCTCTCTCTCACTTTCAGTGTCTCTCTCGGTCCCTGTGTCTCTCACGGTCCCTGTGTCTCTCTCTCGCTCCCTGTGTCTCTCTCGGTCACTGTGTCTCTCACTCGGTCCCTGTGTCTCTCACTCGGTCCCTGTGTCTCACTCGGTCCCTGTCTCTCTCTCTCACTTTCAGTGTCTCTGACGGTCCCTGTGTCTCTCTCTAGGTCCTTGTGTCTCTCTCGGTCCCTGTGTCACTCTCTCGGTCCCTGTGTCTCTCTCTCAGTCCCGGTGTCTCTCTCGGTCCCTGTGTCTCTCTAACAGTCCCTGTGTCTCTATCGGGCCCTGTCTCTCTCTCGGTCCCTGTGTCTCTCTCGGTCCCTGTGTCACTCTCTCTCGGTCCCTGTCTCTCTCTCGGTCCCTGTCTCTCTCTCGGTCCCTGTCTCTCTCTCGGTCCCTGTGTCTCTCTCTCGGTCGCTGTGTCTCTCTCTCGGTCCCTGTGTCTCTCTCTTGGTCACTGTGTTTCTCTCAGTCCCTGTGTCTCTCTCTCGGTCCCTGTGTCTCACTCGGTCCCTGTGTATCTCTCTCGGTCCCTGTGTCTCTCTCTCGGTCCCTTTGTCTCTCTCTCTCGGTCCCTGTGTCTCTCTCTGTCCCTGTGTATCTCTCTCAGTCCCTGTGTCTCTCTCTCGGTCCCTGTCTCTCTCTCGGTCCCTGTGTCTCTCACTCGGTCCCTGTGTCTCTCACTCGGTCCCTGTGTCTCTCTCTCGGTCCCTGTGTCTCTCTCTCGGTCCCTGTGTCACTCTCAAGGTCCCTGTGTCTCTCTCTCGGTCCCGGTGACTCTCTCGGTCCCTGTGTCTCTCTAACGGTCCCTGTGTCTCTCTCGGGCCCTGTCTCTCTCTCGGTCCCTGTGTCTCTCTCGGTCCCTGTGTCACTCTCTCTCGGTCCCTGTCTCTCTCTCGGTCCCTGTGTCTCTCTCGGTCCCTGTGTCTCTCTCGGTCGCTGTGTCTCACTCGGTCCCTGTGTCTCTCTCGGTCCCTGTGTCTCCCTCTCACCCCAGTGTCTCTCTCGGTCCCTGTGTCTCTCTCTCTCGGTCCCTGTGTCTCTCTCTCTCGGTCCCTGTGTCTCTCTCGGTCGCTGTGTCTCACTCGTCGCTGTGTCTCACTCGGTCCCTGTGTCTCTCTCGGTCCCTGTGTCTCCCTCTCACCCCAGTGTCTCTCTCGGTCCCTGTGTCTCTCTCTCTCGGTCCCTGTGTCTCTCTCTCTCGGTCCCTGTGTCTCTCTCGGTCGCTGTGTCTCACTCGTCCCTGTGTCTCTCTCGGTCCCTGTGACTGTCTCGCTCCTTGTGTCTCTCTCTCGGTCCCTGTGTTTCTCTCTCTCAGTCCCTGTGTGTCTCTCGGTCACTGTCTCTCTCTCGGTCACTGTCTCTCTCTCGGTCCCTGTGTCTCTCTCGGTCCCTGTGTCTCACTTGGTCCCTGTGTCTCTCTCCGTCCTTGTGTCTCTCTCTCGGTCCCTGTTTCTCTCTCTCTCAGTCCCTGTGTCTCTCTCGGTCACTGTCTCTCACTCGGTCCCTGAGTCTCACTCGGTCCCTGTGTCTCTCTCTCAGTCCCTGTGTCTCTCTCTCGGTCCCTGTCTCTCTCTCAGTCCCTGTGTCTCTCTCTCGGTCCCTGTGTCTCTCTCTCGGTTCCTGTGCCTCTCTCGGTCCCTGTGTCTTACTCGGACCCTGTGACTCTCTCAGTCACTGTCTCTCTCTCAGTCCCTGTGTCTCTCTCTCGGTCCCTGTCTCTCTCTTGGTCCCTGTGTCTCTCTCGGTCCCTGTGTCTCTCTCGGTCCCTGTGTCTCTCTCTCGGACCCTGTGTCTCTTTCAGTTCCGGTCTCTCTCTCGATCCCTGTATCTCGCTCTCGGTCCCTGTGTCTCTCTCTCGGTCCCTGTCTCTCTCTCAGTCCCTGTGTCTCTCTCTCGGTCCCTGTGTCTCTCTCTGGGTCCCTGTGTCTCTCTCGGTCCCTGTGTCTCTCTCGGTCCCGGTCTCTCTCTCGGTCCCTGTCTCTCTCTCTTGCTCTCTGCGTCTCGCTCGGTCCCTGTGTCTCACTTTGTCCCTGTGACTCTCTCAGTCACAGTGTCTCTCTCAGTCCCTGTGCCTCTCTCTCGGTCTCTGTGTCTCGCTTTCGGTCCCTGTGTCTGTCTCTTGGTCCCTGTGTCTCTCTCGGTCCCTGTGTCTCTCACTCGGTCCCTGTGCCTCTCTCGGCCCCTGTGACTCTCTCTCGGTCCCTGTGTCTCTCTCGATCCCTGTCTCTCTCTCTCGGTCCCTGTGTCTCTCTCGGTCCCTGTCTCTCTCTCTTACTCTCTGTGTCTCTCTCGGTCCCTGTCTCTCTCTCAGTCCCTGTGTCTCTTTCTCGGTCCCTTTGTCTCTCTCTCGGTCCCTGTGCCTCAGTCAGTCCCTGTCTCTCTCTCAGTCCCTGTGTCTCTCTCTCTCGGTCCCTGTCTCTCTCTCGTTCACTGTGTCTCTCTCGGTCCCTGAGTCTCTCTCTCGGTCCCAGTGTCTCTCTCGGTCCCGGTGTCTCTCTCGGTCCCTGTGTCTCTCTCTCGGTCGCTGTCTCTCTCTCTTGCTCTCTGCGTCTCTCTCGGTCCCTGTGTCTCACTTTGTCCCTGTGACTCTCTCAGTCCCTGTGTCTCTCTCAGTCCCTGTGTCTCTCTCAGTCCCTGTCTCTCTCTCAGTCCCAGTGTCTCTCTCTTGGTCCCTGTGTCTCGCTCTCGGTCTCTGTGTCTCTCTCGGTCCCTGTGTCTCTCACTCGGTCCCTGTCTCTCTCTCAGTCCCTGTGACTCTCTCTTGGTCCCTGTGTCTCTCTCTCGGTCCCTGTGTCTCTCTCGGTACCTGTGTCTCTCCCGGTCCCTGTCTCTGTCTCTCTCGGTCCCTGTGTCTCTCTCTCTCGGTCCCTGTGTCTCTCTCTGTCACTGTTTCTCACTCGGTCCCTGTGTCTCTCTCGGTCCCTGTGTCTCCCTCTCACCCCAGTGTCTCTCTCGGTCCCTGTGTCTCTCTCTCTCGGTCCCTGTGTCTCCCTCTCTCGGTCCCTGTGTCTCTCTCGGTCGCTGTGTCTCACTCAGTCCCTGTGTCTCTCTCGGTCCCTGTGTCTCTCTCTCGGTCCCTGTGTCTCTCTCTCTCAGTCCCTGTGACTCTCTCGGTCACTGTCTCTCTCTCGGTCCCTGTGTCTCTCTCGGTCACTGTGTCTCTCTCGGTCCCTGTGTCTCACTCGGTCCCTGTGTCTCTCTCACTTTCAGTGTCTCTGTCGGTCCCTGTGTCTCTCTCTCAGTCCCTGTGTCTCACTAGGTCCCTGTGTCTCTCACTCGGTCCCTGTGTCTCTCTCTCACTTTCAGTGTCTCTGTCGGTCCCTGTGTCTCTCTCTCGGTCCCGGTGTCTCTCTCGGTCCCTGTGTCTCTCTCTCTCGGTCCCTGTGTCTCTCTCTCGGTCCCGGTGTCTCTCTTGGTCCCTGTGTCACTCTCTCGGTCCCGGTGTCTCTCTTGGTCCCTGTGTCTCTCTCTCTCGGTCCCTGTGTCTCTCTCTCGGTCCCTGTGTCTCTCTCTCTCGGTCCCTGTGTCTCTCTCTCTCGGTCCCTGTGTCTCTCTCTCGGTCCCTGTGACTCTCTCTCGGTCCCTGTCTCTCTCTCGGTCCCTGTGTCTCTCACTCGGTCCCTGTGTCTCTCTCTCGGTCCCTGTGTCTCTCACTCGGTCCTTGTGTCTCTCAGCTGGTACCTGTCTCTGACTCGGTCGCTGTGTCTCTCTCGGTCCCTGTGTCTCTCCCGGTCCCTGTGTCTGTCTCTCTCGGTCCCTGTGTCTCTCCCGGTCCCTGTCTCTGTCTCTCTCGGTCCCTGTGTCTCTCTCTTGGTCCCTGTGTCTCTCTCGGTCCCTGTGTCTCTCTCGGTCGCTGTGTCTCACTCGGTCCACGTGTCTCTCTCGATCCCTGTGTCTCCCTCTCACCCCTGTGTCTCTCTCGGTCCCTGTGTCTCTCTCGGTCCCTGTGTCTCTCTCTCGGTCCCTGTGCCTCTCTCGGTCCCTGTGTCTCTCTCTCGGTCCCTGTGTCTCTCTCTCTCAGTCCCTGTGTCTCTCTCGGTCACTGTCTCTCTCTCGGTCCCTGTGTCTCTCTCGGTCACTGTGTCTCTCTCGGTCACTGTCTCTCTCTCGGTCCCTGTGTCTCTCTCGGTCACTGTGCCTCACTCGGTCCCTGTGTCTCTCTCCGTCCTTGTGTCGCTCTCTCGGTCCCTGATTCTCTCTCTCTCAGCCCCTGTGTCTCTCTCGGTCACTGTCTCTCTCTCGGTCCCTGTGTCTCTCACGGTCCCTGTGTCTCTCTCTCGGTCCCTGTGTCTCACTCGGTCCCTGTCTCTCTCTCTCACTTTCAGTGTCTCTGTCGGTCCCTGTGTCTCTCTCTAGGTCCTTGTGTCTCTCTCGGTGCCTGTGTCACTCTCTCGGTCCCTGTGTCTCTCTCTCGGTCCCGGTGTCTCTCTCGGTCCCTGTGTCTCTCTAACAGTCCCTGTGTCTCTATCGGGCCCTGTGTCTCTCTCGGTCCCTGTGTCTCACTCGGTCCCTGTGTCTCTCACTCGCTCCCTATCACTCTCTCAGCCCCTGTGTCTCTCTCTCGGTCCCTGTGACTCTCTCGGTCCCTGTGTCTCTCTCGGTCCCTATGTCTCTCTCTGGGTCACTGTGTCTCACTCGGTCCCTGTCTCTCTGTCGGTCCCTGTGTCTCCCTCTCGGTCCCTGTGTCTCTCTCGGTCCGGGTCTCTCTCCCTCGGTCCCTGTATTTCTCACTCGGTCCCTGTTTCTGTCTCGGTCCCTGTGTCCCTCCCGGTCCCTGTACCTCTCTCGGTCGCTGTGTCTCTCTCTCGGTGCCTGTGTCTCTCTCTCGGTCCCTGTGTCTCTCTCGGTCCCTGTCTCTCTCTCAGTCCCTGTGACTCTCTCTTGGTCCCTGTGTCTCTCTCTCGGTCCCTGTGTCTCTCTCGGTACCTGTGTCTCTCCCGGTCCCTGTCTCTGTCTCTCTCGGTCCCTGTGTCTCTCTCTCTTGGTCCCTGTGTCTCTCTCGGTCGCTGTTTCTCACTCGGTCCCTGTGTCTCTCTCGGTCCCTGTGTCTCCCTCTCACCCCAGTGTCTCTCTCGGTCCCTGTGTCTCTCTCTCTCGGTCCCTGTGTCTCCCTCTCTCGGTCCCTGTGTCTCTCTCGGTCGCTGTGTCTCACTCAGTCCCTGTGTCTCTCTCGGTCCCTGTGTCTCTCTCTCGGTCCCTGTGTCTCTCTCTCTCAGTCCCTGTGACTCTCTCGGTCACTGTCTCTCTCTCGGTCCCTGTGTCTCTCTCGGTCACTGTGTCTCTCTCGGTCCCTGTGTCTCACTCGGTCCCTGTGTCTCTCTCACTTTCAGTGTCTCTGTCGGTCCCTGTGTCTCTCTCTCAGTCCCTGTGTCTCACTCGGTCCCTGTGTCTCTCTCACTTTCAGTGTCTCTGTCGGTCCCTGTGTCTCTCTCTCAGTCCCTGTGTCTCACTAGGTCCCTGTGTCTCTCACTCGGTCCCTGTGTCTCTCTCTCACTTTCAGTGTCTCTGTCGGTCCCTGTGTCTCTCTCTCGGTCCCGGTGTCTCTCTCGGTCCCTGTGTCTCTCTCTCTCGGTCCCTGTGTCTCTCTCTCGGTCCCGGTGTCTCTCTCGGTCCCTGTGTCACTCTCTCGGTCCCGGTGTCTCTCTTGGTCCCTGTGTCTCCCTCTCTCGGTCCCTGTGTCTCTCTCTCGGTCCCTGTGTCTCTCTCTCTCGGTCCCTGTGTCTCTCTCTCTCGGTCCCTGTGTCTCTCTCTCGGTCCCTGTGACTCTCTCTCGGTCCCTGTGTCTCTCTCGGTCCCTGTGTCACTCTCTCTCAGTCCCTGTCTCTCTCTCGGTCCCTGTGTCACTCTCGGTCCCTGTGTCTCTCTCGGTCGCTGTGTCTCACTCGGTCCCTGTGTCTCTCTCGGTCCCTGTGTCTCCCTCTCACCCCAGTGTCTCTCTCGGTCCCTGTGTCTCTCTCTCTCGGTCCCTGTGTCTCTCTCTCTCGGTCCCTGTGTCTCTCTCGGTCGCTGTGTCTCACTCGTCCCTGTGTCTGCCTCGCTCCTTGTGTCTCTCTCTCTCGGTCCCTGTGTCTCTCCCTCTCACCCTTGTGTCTCACTCGGTCCCTGTGACTGCCTCGCTCCTTGTGTCTCTCTCTCTCGGTCCCTGTGTCTCTCTCTCTCAGTCCCTGTGTCTCTCTCGGTCACTGTCTCTCTCTCGGTCCCTGTGTCTCTCTCGGTCACTGTGTCTCTCTCGGTCACTGTCTCTCTCTCGGTCCCTGTGTCTCTCTCGGTCACTGTGCCTCACTCGGTCCCTGTGTCTCTCTCCGTCCTTCTGTCTCTCTCTCGGTCCCTGATTCTCTCTCTCTCAGTCCCTGTGTCTCTCTCGGTCACTGTCTCTCTCTCGGTCCCTGTGTCTCTCTCGGTCACTGTGTCTCTCTCGGTCACTGTCTCTCTCTCGGTCCCTGTGTCTCTCTCGGTCACTGTGCCTCACTCGGTCCCTGTGTCTCTCTCCGTCCTTCTGTCTCTCTCTCGGTCCCTGATTCTCTCTCTCTCAGCCCCTGTGTCTCTCTCGGTCACTGTCTCTCTCTCGGTCCCTGTGTCTCTCACGGTCCCTGTGTCTCTCTCTCTCGGTCCCTGTATCTCTCTCGGTCCCTGTGTCTCTCTCTCACTTTCAGTGTCTCTCTCGGTCCCTGTATCTCTCACGGTCCCTGTGTCTCTCTCTCGCTCCCTGTGTCTCTCTCGGTCACTGTGCCTCACTCGGTCCCTGTGTCTCTCTCCGTCCTTGTGTCTCTCTCTCGGTCCCTGATTCTCTCTCTCTCAGCCCCTGTGTCTCTCTCGGTCACTGTCTCTCTCTCGGTCCCTGTGTCTCTCACGGTCCCTGTGTCTCTCTCTCGGTCCCTGTGTCTCTCTCGGTCCCTGTGTCTCTCTCTCACTTTCAGTGTCTCTCTCGGTCCCTGTGTCTCTCACGGTCCCTGTGTCTCTCTCTCGCTCCCTGTGTCTCTCTCGGTCACTGTGTCTCTCTCGGTCCCTATGTCTCACTCGGTCCCTGTGTCTCTCTCTCAGTCCCTGTGTCTCACTCGGTCCCTGTGTCTCTCTCACTTTCAGTGTCTCTGTCAGTCCCTGTGTCTCTCTCGGTCCCTGTGTCTCCCTCTCACCCCAGTGTCTCTCTCGGTCCCTGTGTCTCTCTCTCTCGGTCCCTGTGTCTCTCTCTCAGTCCCTGTGTCTCACTAGGTCCCTGTGTCTCTCACTCGGTCCCTGTGTCTCTCTCTCACTTTCAGTGTCTCTGTCGGTCCCTGTGTCTCTCTCGGTCACTGTGTCTCTCTCGGTCCCTGTGTCTCACTCGGTCCCTGTGTCTCTCTCACTTTCAGTGTCTCTGTCGGTCCCTGTCTCTCTCTCTCAGTCCCTGTGTCTCACTAGGTCCCTGTGTCTCTCACTCGGTCCCTGTGTCTCTCTCTCACTTTCAGTGTCTCTGTCGGTCCCTGTGTCTCTCTCTCGGTCCCGGTGTCTCTCTCGGTCCCTGTGTCTCTCTCTCTCGGTCCCTGTGTCTCTCTCTCGGTCCCGGTGTCTCTCTCGGTCCCTGTGTCACTCTCTCGGTCCCGGTGTCTCTCTTGGTCCCTGTGTCTCTCTCTCTCGGTCCCTGTGTCTCTCTCTCGGTCCCTGTGTCTCTCTCTCTCGGTCCCTGTGTCTCTCTCTCTCGGTCCCTGTGTCTCTCTCTCGGTCCCTGTGACTCTCTCTCGGTCCCTGTGTCTCTCTAACAGTCCCTGTGTCTCTATCGGGCCCTGTCTCTCTCTCGGTCCCTGTGTCTCTCTCGGTCCCTGTGTCACTCTCTCTCGGTCCCTGTCTCTCTCTCGGTCCCTGTGTCTCTCTCGGTCCCTGTGTCTCTCTCGGTCGCTGTGTCTCACTCGGTCCCTGTGTCTCTCTCGGTCCCTGTGTCTCCCTCTCACCCCAGTGTCTCTCTCGGTCCCTGTGTCTCTCTCTCTCGGTCCCTGTGTCTCTCTCTCTCGGTCCCTGTGTCTCTCTCGGTCCCTGTGTCTCTCCCTCTCACCCCTGTGTCTCACTCGGTCCCTGTGACTGCCTCGCTCCTTGTGTCTCTCTCTCTCGGTCCCTGTGTCTCTCTCTCTCAGTCCCTGTGTCTCTCTCGGTCACTGTCTCTCTCTCGGTCCCTGTGTCTCTCTCGGTCACTGTGTCTCTCTCGGTCACTGTCTCTCTCTCGGTCCCTGTGTCTCTCTCGGTCCCTGTGCCTCACTCGGTCCCTGTGTTTCTCTCCGTCCTTGTGTCTCTCTCTCGGTCCCTGATTCTCTCTCTCTCAGCCCCTGTGTCTCTCTCGGTCACTGTCTCTCTCTCGGTCCCTGTGTCTCTCACGGTCCCTGTGTCTCTCTCTCGGTCCCTGTATCTCTCTCGGTCCCTGTGTCTCTCTCTCACTTTCAGTGTCTCTCTCGGTCCCTGTGTCTCTCACGGTCCCTGTGTCTCTCTCTCGCTCCCTGTGTCTCTCTCGGTCACTGTGCCTCACTCGGTCCCTGTGTCTCTCTCCGTCCTTGTGTCTCTCTCTCGGTCCCTGATTCTCTCTCTCTCAGCCCCTGTGTCTCTCTCGGTCACTGTCTCTCTCTCGGTCCCTGTGTCTCTCACAGTCCCTGTGTCTCTCTCTCGGTCCCTGTGTCTCTCTCGGTCCCTGTGTCTCTCTCTCACTTTCAGTGTCTCTCTCGGTCCCTGTGTCTCTCACGGTCCCTGTGTCTCTCTCTCGCTCCCTGTGTCTCTCTCGGTCACTGTGTCTCTCACTCGGTCCCTGTGTCTCTCACTCGGTCCCTGTGTCTCACTCGGTCCCTGTCTCTCTCTCTCACTTTCAGTGTCTCTGACGGTCCCTGTGTCTCTCTCTAGGTCCTTGTGTCTCTCTCGGTCCCTGTGTCACTCTCTCGGTCCCTGTGTCTCTCTCTCAGTCCCGGTGTCTCTCTCGGTCCCTGTGTCTCTCTAACAGTCCCTGTGTCTCTATCGGGCCCTGTCTCTCTCTCGGTCCCTGTGTCTCTCTCGGTCCCTGTGTCACTCTCTCTCGGTCCCTGTCTCTCTCTCGGTCCCTGTCTCTCTCTCGGTCCCTGTCTCTCTCTCGGTCCCTGTGTCTCTCTCTCGGTCGCTGTGTCTCTCTCTCGGTCCCTGTGTCTCTCTCTTGGTCACTGTGTTTCTCTCAGTCCCTGTGTCTCTCTCTCGGTCCCTGTGTCTCACTCGGTCCCTGTGTATCTCTCTCGGTCCCTGTGTCTCTCTCTCGGTCCCTTTGTCTCTCTCTCTCGGTCCCTGTGTCTCTCTCTGTCCCTGTGTATCTCTCTCAGTCCCTGTGTCTCTCTCTCGGTCCCTGTCTCTCTCTCGGTCCCTGTGTCTCTCACTCGGTCCCTGTGTCTCTCACTCGGTCCCTGTGTCTCTCTCTCGGTCCCTGTGTCTCTCTCTCGGTCCCTGTGTCACTCTCAAGGTCCCTGTGTCTCTCTCTCGGTCCCGGTGACTCTCTCGGTCCCTGTGTCTCTCTAACGGTCCCTGTGTCTCTCTCGGGCCCTGTCTCTCTCTCGGTCCCTGTGTCTCTCTCGGTCCCTGTGTCACTCTCTCTCGGTCCCTGTCTCTCTCTCGGTCCCTGTGTCTCTCTCGGTCCCTGTGTCTCTCTCGGTCGCTGTGTCTCACTCGGTCCCTGTGTCTCTCTCGGTCCCTGTGTCTCCCTCTCACCCCAGTGTCTCTCTCGGTCCCTGTGTCTCTCTCTCTCGGTCCCTGTGTCTCTCTCTCTCGGTCCCTGTGTCTCTCTCGGTCGCTGTGTCTCACTCGTCGCTGTGTCTCACTCGGTCCCTGTGTCTCTCTCGGTCCCTGTGTCTCCCTCTCACCCCAGTGTCTCTCTCGGTCCCTGTGTCTCTCTCTCTCGGTCCCTGTGTCTCTCTCTCTCGGTCCCTGTGTCTCTCTCGGTCGCTGTGTCTCACTCGTCCCTGTGTCTCTCTCGGTCCCTGTGACTGTCTCGCTCCTTGTGTCTCTCTCTCGGTCCCTGTGTTTCTCTCTCTCAGTCCCTGTGTGTCTCTCGGTCACTGTCTCTCTCTCGGTCACTGTCTCTCTCTCGGTCCCTGTGTCTCTCTCGGTCCCTGTGTCTCACTTGGTCCCTGTGTCTCTCTCCGTCCTTGTGTCTCTCTCTCGGTCCCTGTTTCTCTCTCTCTCAGTCCCTGTGTCTCTCTCGGTCACTGTCTCTCACTCGGTCCCTGAGTCTCACTCGGTCCCTGTGTCTCTCTCTCAGTCCCTGTGTCTCTCTCTCGGTCCCTGTCTCTCTCTCAGTCCCTGTGTCTCTCTCTCGGTCCCTGTGTCTCTCTCTCGGTCCCTGTGCCTCTCTCGGTCCCTGTGTCTTACTCGGACCCTGTGACTCTCTCAGTCACTGTCTCTCTCTCAGTCCCTGTGTCTCTCTCTCGGTCCCTGTCTCTCTCTTGGTCCCTGTGTCTCTCTCGGTCCCTGTGTCTCTCTCGGTCCCTGTGTCTCTCTCTCGGACCCTGTGTCTCTTTCAGTTCCGGTCTCTCTCTCGATCCCTGTATCTCGCTCTCGGTCCCTGTGTCTCTCTCTCGGTCCCTGTCTCTCTCTCAGTCCCTGTGTCTCTCTCTCGGTCCCTGTGTCTCTCTCTGGGTCCCTGTGTCTCTCTCGGTCCCTGTGTCTCTCTCGGTCCCGGTCTCTCTCTCGGTCCCTGTCTCTCTCTCTTGCTCTCTGCGTCTCGCTCGGTCCCTGTGTCTCACTTTGTCCCTGTGACTCTCTCAGTCACAGTGTCTCTCTCAGTCCCTGTGCCTCTCTCTCGGTCTCTGTGTCTCGCTTTCGGTCCCTGTGTCTGTCTCTTGGTCCCTGTGTCTCTCTCGGTCCCTGTGTCTCTCACTCGGTCCCTGTGCCTCTCTCGGCCCCTGTGACTCTCTCTCGGTCCCTGTGTCTCTCTCGATCCCTGTCTCTCTCTCTCGGTCCCTGTGTCTCTCTCGGTCCCTGTCTCTCTCTCTTACTCTCTGTGTCTCTCTCGGTCCCTGTCTCTCTCTCAGTCCCTGTGTCTCTTTCTCGGTCCCTTTGTCTCTCTCTCGGTCCCTGTGCCTCAGTCAGTCCCTGTCTCTCTCTCAGTCCCTGTGTCTCTCTCTCTCGGTCCCTGTCTCTCTCTCGTTCACTGTGTCTCTCTCGGTCCCTGAGTCTCTCTCTCGGTCCCAGTGTCTCTCTCGGTCCCGGTGTCTCTCTCGGTCCCTGTGTCTCTCTCTCGGTCGCTGTCTCTCTCTCTTGCTCTCTGCGTCTCTCTCGGTCCCTGTGTCTCACTTTGTCCCTGTGACTCTCTCAGTCCCTGTGTCTCTCTCAGTCCCTGTGTCTCTCTCAGTCCCTGTCTCTCTCTCAGTCCCAGTGTCTCTCTCTTGGTCCCTGTGTCTCGCTCTCGGTCTCTGTGTCTCTCTCGGTCCCTGTGTCTCTCACTCGGTCCCTGTCTCTCTCTCAGTCCCTGTGACTCTCTCTTGGTCCCTGTGTCTCTCTCTCGGTCCCTGTGTCTCTCTCGGTACCTGTGTCTCTCCCGGTCCCTGTCTCTGTCTCTCTCGGTCCCTGTGTCTCTCTCTCTCGGTCCCTGTGTCTCTCTCTGTCACTGTTTCTCACTCGGTCCCTGTGTCTCTCTCGGTCCCTGTGTCTCCCTCTCACCCCAGTGTCTCTCTCGGTCCCTGTGTCTCTCTCTCTCGGTCCCTGTGTCTCCCTCTCTCGGTCCCTGTGTCTCTCTCGGTCGCTGTGTCTCACTCAGTCCCTGTGTCTCTCTCGGTCCCTGTGTCTCTCTCTCGGTCCCTGTGTCTCTCTCTCTCAGTCCCTGTGACTCTCTCGGTCACTGTCTCTCTCTCGGTCCCTGTGTCTCTCTCGGTCACTGTGTCTCTCTCGGTCCCTGTGTCTCACTCGGTCCCTGTGTCTCTCTCACTTTCAGTGTCTCTGTCGGTCCCTGTGTCTCTCTCTCAGTCCCTGTGTCTCACTAGGTCCCTGTGTCTCTCACTCGGTCCCTGTGTCTCTCTCTCACTTTCAGTGTCTCTGTCGGTCCCTGTGTCTCTCTCTCGGTCCCGGTGTCTCTCTCGGTCCCTGTGTCTCTCTCTCTCGGTCCCTGTGTCTCTCTCTCGGTCCCGGTGTCTCTCTTGGTCCCTGTGTCACTCTCTCGGTCCCGGTGTCTCTCTTGGTCCCTGTGTCTCTCTCTCTCGGTCCCTGTGTCTCTCTCTCGGTCCCTGTGTCTCTCTCTCTCGGTCCCTGTGTCTCTCTCTCTCGGTCCCTGTGTCTCTCTCTCGGTCCCTGTGACTCTCTCTCGGTCCCTGTCTCTCTCTCGGTCCCTGTGTCTCTCACTCGGTCCCTGTGTCTCTCTCTCGGTCCCTGTGTCTCTCACTCGGTCCTTGTGTCTCTCAGCTGGTACCTGTCTCTGACTCGGTCGCTGTGTCTCTCTCGGTCCCTGTGTCTCTCCCGGTCCCTGTGTCTGTCTCTCTCGGTCCCTGTGTCTCTCCCGGTCCCTGTCTCTGTCTCTCTCGGTCCCTGTGTCTCTCTCTTGGTCCCTGTGTCTCTCTCGGTCCCTGTGTCTCTCTCGGTCGCTGTGTCTCACTCGGTCCACGTGTCTCTCTCGATCCCTGTGTCTCCCTCTCACCCCTGTGTCTCTCTCGGTCCCTGTGTCTCTCTCGGTCCCTGTGTCTCTCTCTCGGTCCCTGTGCCTCTCTCGGTCCCTGTGTCTCTCTCTCGGTCCCTGTGTCTCTCTCTCTCAGTCCCTGTGTCTCTCTCGGTCACTGTCTCTCTCTCGGTCCCTGTGTCTCTCTCGGTCACTGTGTCTCTCTCGGTCACTGTCTCTCTCTCGGTCCCTGTGTCTCTCTCGGTCACTGTGCCTCACTCGGTCCCTGTGTCTCTCTCCGTCCTTGTGTCGCTCTCTCGGTCCCTGATTCTCTCTCTCTCAGCCCCTGTGTCTCTCTCGGTCACTGTCTCTCTCTCGGTCCCTGTGTCTCTCACGGTCCCTGTGTCTCTCTCTCGGTCCCTGTGTCTCACTCGGTCCCTGTCTCTCTCTCTCACTTTCAGTGTCTCTGTCGGTCCCTGTGTCTCTCTCTAGGTCCTTGTGTCTCTCTCGGTGCCTGTGTCACTCTCTCGGTCCCTGTGTCTCTCTCTCGGTCCCGGTGTCTCTCTCGGTCCCTGTGTCTCTCTAACAGTCCCTGTGTCTCTATCGGGCCCTGTGTCTCTCTCGGTCCCTGTGTCTCACTCGGTCCCTGTGTCTCTCACTCGCTCCCTATCACTCTCTCAGCCCCTGTGTCACACAGTGAGCACGTGAGACTCTCTCGGTCCCTGTGTCTCTCTCGGTCCCTATGTCTCTCTCTGGGTCACTGTGTCTCACTCGGTCCCTGTCTCTCTGTCGGTCCCTGTGTCTCCCTCTCGGTCCCTGTGTCTCTCTCGGTCCGGGTCTCTCTCCCTCGGTCCCTGTATTTCTCACTCGGTCCCTGTTTCTGTCTCGGTCCCTGTGTCCCTCCCGGTCCCTGTACCTCTCTCGGTCGCTGTGTCTCTCTCTCGGTGCCTGTGTCTCTCTCTCGGTCCCTGTGTCTCTCTCGGTCCCTGTCTCTCTCTCAGTCCCTGTGACTCTCTCTTGGTCCCTGTGTCTCTCTCTCGGTCCCTGTGTCTCTCTCGGTACCTGTGTCTCTCCCGGTCCCTGTCTCTGTCTCTCTCGGTCCCTGTGTCTCTCTCTCTTGGTCCCTGTGTCTCTCTCGGTCGCTGTTTCTCACTCGGTCCCTGTGTCTCTCTCGGTCCCTGTGTCTCCCTCTCACCCCAGTGTCTCTCTCGGTCCCTGTGTCTCTCTCTCTCGGTCCCTGTGTCTCCCTCTCTCGGTCCCTGTGTCTCTCTCGGTCGCTGTGTCTCACTCAGTCCCTGTGTCTCTCTCGGTCCCTGTGTCTCTCTCTCGGTCCCTGTGTCTCTCTCTCTCAGTCCCTGTGACTCTCTCGGTCACTGTCTCTCTCTCGGTCCCTGTGTCTCTCTCGGTCACTGTGTCTCTCTCGGTCCCTGTGTCTCACTCGGTCCCTGTGTCTCTCTCACTTTCAGTGTCTCTGTCGGTCCCTGTGTCTCTCTCTCAGTCCCTGTGTCTCACTCGGTCCCTGTGTCTCTCTCACTTTCAGTGTCTCTGTCGGTCCCTGTGTCTCTCTCTCAGTCCCTGTGTCTCACTAGGTCCCTGTGTCTCTCACTCGGTCCCTGTGTCTCTCTCTCACTTTCAGTGTCTCTGTCGGTCCCTGTGTCTCTCTCTCGGTCCCGGTGTCTCTCTCGGTCCCTGTGTCTCTCTCTCTCGGTCCCTGTGTCTCTCTCTCGGTCCCGGTGTCTCTCTCGGTCCCTGTGTCACTCTCTCGGTCCCGGTGTCTCTCTTGGTCCCTGTGTCTCTCTCTCTCGGTCCCTGTGTCTCTCTCTCGGTCCCTGTGTCTCTCTCTCTCGGTCCCTGTGTCTCTCTCTCTCGGTCCCTGTGTCTCTCTCTCGGTCCCTGTGACTCTCTCTCGGTCCCTGTGTCTCTCTCGGTCCCTGTGTCACTCTCTCTCAGTCCCTGTCTCTCTCTCGGTCCCTGTGTCACTCTCGGTCCCTGTGTCTCTCTCGGTCGCTGTGTCTCACTCGGTCCCTGTGTCTCTCTCGGTCCCTGTGTCTCCCTCTCACCCCAGTGTCTCTCTCGGTCCCTGTGTCTCTCTCTCTCGGTCCCTGTGTCTCTCTCTCTCGGTCCCTGTGTCTCTCTCGGTCGCTGTGTCTCACTCGTCCCTGTGTCTGCCTCGCTCCTTGTGTCTCTCTCTCTCGGTCCCTGTGTCTCTCCCTCTCACCCTTGTGTCTCACTCGGTCCCTGTGACTGCCTCGCTCCTTGTGTCTCTCTCTCTCGGTCCCTGTGTCTCTCTCTCTCAGTCCCTGTGTCTCTCTCGGTCACTGTCTCTCTCTCGGTCCCTGTGTCTCTCTCGGTCACTGTGTCTCTCTCGGTCACTGTCTCTCTCTCGGTCCCTGTGTCTCTCTCGGTCACTGTGCCTCACTCGGTCCCTGTGTCTCTCTCCGTCCTTCTGTCTCTCTCTCGGTCCCTGATTCTCTCTCTCTCAGCCCCTGTGTCTCTCTCGGTCACTGTCTCTCTCTCGGTCCCTGTGTCTCTCACGGTCCCTGTGTCTCTCTCTCTCGGTCCCTGTATCTCTCTCGGTCCCTGTGTCTCTCTCTCACTTTCAGTGTCTCTCTCGGTCCCTGTATCTCTCACGGTCCCTGTGTCTCTCTCTCGCTCCCTGTGTCTCTCTCGGTCACTGTGCCTCACTCGGTCCCTGTGTCTCTCTCCGTCCTTGTGTCTCTCTCTCGGTCCCTGATTCTCTCTCTCTCAGCCCCTGTGTCTCTCTCGGTCACTGTCTCTCTCTCGGTCCCTGTGTCTCTCTCGGTCCGGGTCTCTCTCTCTCGGTCCCTGTGTCTCTCTCTCGGTCCCTGTGTCTCTCTCGGTCCCTGTGTCTCTCTCTCACTTTCAGTGTCTCTCTCGGTCCCTGTGTCTCTCACGGTCCCTGTGTCTCTCTCTCGCTCCCTGTGTCTCTCTCGGTCACTGTGTCTCTCTCGGTCACTGTGTCTCTCACTCGGTCCCTGTGTCTCTCACTCGGTCCCTGTGTCTCACTCGGTCCCTGTCTCTCTCTCTCACTTTCAGTGTCTCTGTCGGTCCCTGTGTCTCTCTCTAGGTCCTTGTGTCTCTCTCGGTCCCTGTGTCACTCTCTCGGTCCCTGTGTCTCTCTCTCGGTCCCGGTGCCTCTCTCGGTCCCTGTGTCTCTCTAACAGTCCCTGTGTCTCTATCGGGCCCTGTCTCTCTCTCGGTCCCTGTGTCTCTCTCGGTCCCTGTGTCACTCTCTCTCGGTCCCTGTCTCTCTCTCGGTCCCTGTCTCTCTCTCGGTCCCTGTCTCTCTCTCGGTCCCTGTGTCTCTCTCTCGGTCGCTGTGTCTCTCTCTCGGTCCCTGTGTCTCTCTCTTGGTCACTGTGTTTCTCTCAGTCCCTGTGTCTCTCTCTCGGTCCCTGTGTCTCACTCGGTCCCTGTGTATCTCTCTCGGTCCCTGTGTCTCTCTCTCGGTCCCTTTGTCTCTCTCTCTCGGTCCCTGTGTCTCTCTCTGTCCCTGTGTATCTCTCTCAGTCCCTGTGTCTCTCTCTCGGTCCCTATCTCTCTCTCGGTCCCTGTGTCTCTCACTCGGTCCCTGTGTCTCTCACTCGGTCCCTGTGTCTCTCTCTCGGTCCCTGTGTCTCTCTCTCGGTCCCTGTGTCACTCTCAAGGTCCCTGTGTCTCTCTCTCGGTCCCGGTGACTCTCTCGGTCCCTGTGTCTCTCTAACGGTCCCTGTGTCTCTCTCGGGCCCTGTCTCTCTCTCGGTCCCTGTGTCTCTCTCGGTCCCTGTGTCACTCTCTCTCGGTCCCTGTCTCTCTCTCGGTCCCTGTGTCTCTCTCGGTCCCTGTGTCTCTCTCGGTCGCTGTGTCTCACTCGGTCCCTGTGACTCTCTTTCGGTCCCTGACTCTCTCTCTCGGTCCCTGTGTCTCTCTCGGTCCCTATGTCTCTCTCTGGGTCACTGTGTCTCACTCGGTCCCTGTCTCTCTGTCGGTCCCTGTGTCTCCCTCTCGGTCCCTGTGTCTCTCTCGGTCCGGGTCTCTCTCTCTCGGTCCCTGTGTCTCTCTCTCGGTCCCTGTGTCTCTCTCAGTCCCTGTGTCTCTCTCGGTCCCGGTGTCTCTCTCGGCCCCTGTGTCTCTCTCGGCCCCTATGGCTCCCACAGTCCCTGTGTCTCTCTCGGTCCCTGTGACTCTCTCTCGGTCCCTGTCTCTCTCCCTCGGTCCCTGTGTCTCTCTCGGTCCCGGTGTCTCTCTCACCCCTGTGTCTCTCGGTCCTGGTGTCTCTCTTGGTCGCTGTGTCTCTCTCAGTCCTTGTGTCTCTCACTCGGTCCCTGTGTCTCTCTCTCGGTCCCCGTGTCTCTCTCGGTCGCTGTGTCTCAATCGATCCCTGTGTCTCTCAATCGGTCCCTGTGTCTCTCTCTGTCCCTTTGTCTCTCTCCCTCGGTCCCTGTGTCTCACTCGGTCCCTGTGTCTCTCTCGGTCGCTGTGTCTCAATCGATCCCTGTGTCTCTCTTTCGGTCCCTGTGTCTCTCTCACTCGGTCCCTGTGTCTCTCTCTCGGTCCCTGTGTCTCTCTCACTCGGTCCCTGTGTCTCTCTCTCGGTCCCTGTGTCTCTCTCTCTCGGTCCCTGTGTCTCTCTCTCAGTCCCTGTGACTCTCTTGGTCCCTGTGTCTCTCTCTAGGTCCTTGTGTCCCTCTTGGTCCCTGTGTCTCTCTCTAGGTCCTTGTGTCTCTCTCTGGGTCCCTGTGTCTCTCTCTCGGTCACTGTTTCTCTCTCGGTCCCTGTGTCTCTCTCGGTCTCTGTGTCTCTCTCTAGGTCCTTGTGTCTCTCTCTGGGTCCCTGTGTCTCTCTCTCGGTCACTGTTTCTCTCTCGGTCCCTGTGTCTCTCTCGGTCTCTGTGTCTCACTCGGTCCCTGTGTCTCTCTCGGTCCTTTTGTCTCTCTCTCGGTCCCCGTGTCTCTCTCTCGGTCCCTGTGTCTCTCTCGGTCCCTGTGACTCGCTCAGTCCCTGTGTCTCTCACTCGGTCCCTGTGTGTCTCTCTCGGTCCCTGTGTCTCTCTTCCCCGGTCCCTGTCTCTCTCTCGGTCCCTGTGCCTCTCTCGGTCCCGGTGACTCGCTCAGCTGTGTCTCTCACTCGGTCCCTGTGTCTCCCTCTCTCGGTCCCTGTGTCTCCTTCGCACCCCTGTGTCTCACTCGGTCCCTGTGTCTCTCTCGGTCCTTGTGTCTCTCTCTCTCGGTCCCTGTGTCTCTCTCTCTCAGTCCCTGTGTCTCTCCCTCGGTCCCTGTGTCTCTCTTGGTCCCTGTGTCTCTCTCGGTCCCTGTGTCTCACTCGGTCCCTGTGTCTCTCTCTCGGTCCTTGTGTCTCTCTCTCGGTCCGTGTGTCTCTCTCTTTCAGTCCCTGTGTCTCTCTCGGTCACTGTCTCTCTCTCAGTCCCTGTGTCTCTCTCGGTCCCTGTGTCTCTCTCGGTCCCTGTGTCTCTCTCGGTCACTGTCTCTCTCTCAGTCCCTGTGTCTCTCTCGGTCCCTGTGTCTCTCTCAGTCCCTGTGTCTCTCTCGGTCACTGTCTCTCTCTCAGTCCCTGTGTCTCTCTTGGTCCCTGTGTCTCTCTCGGTCCCTGTGTCTCTCACTCGGTCCCTGTCTCTCTCTTAGTCCCTGTGTCTCTCTCTAGGTCCTTGTGTCTCTCTCGGTCCCTGTGTCTCTCTCTGGGTCCCTGTGTCTCTCTCGGTCCCTGTGTCACTCTCTCGGTCCCTGTGTCTCACTCGGTCCCTGTGTCTCTCTCTCGGTCCCTGTGTCTCTCACTCGGTACCTGTCTCTGTCTCGGTCCCTGTGTCTCTCTCTTTCACCCTGTGTCTTTCTCGGTCCCTGTGTCTCACTCGGTCCCTGTGTCTCTCCCGGTCCCTGTCTCTCTCTCTCAGTCCCTGTGTCTCTCTCTCTGTCCCGGTGTCTCTGACTCTCGGTCCCTGTGTCTCACTCCGTCCCTGTGTCTCTCTCTCTCAGTCCCTGTGTCTCTCTCTTGGTCCCTGTGACTCTCTCTCGGTCCCTCTGTCTCTCTGTCTCGGACCCTGTGTCTCTCTCGGTCGCTGTGTCTCAATCGATCCCTGTGTCTCTGTTTCGGTCCCTGTGTCTCTCTCACTCGGTCCCTGTCTTTCTCTCTCTCAGTTTCAGTGTCTCTCTCGGTCCCTGTGTCTCTCTGTCTCGGTCCCTGTGTCTCTCTCGGTCGCTGTGTCTCAATCGATCCCTGTGTCTCTCACTCGGTCCCTGTGTCTCTCTCTCTCCGTCCCTGTGTCTCACTCGGTCCCTCTGTCTCTCACTCGGTCAGTGTCTCTCTCTCGGTCCCTGTGTCTCTCTCACTCGGTCCCTGTCTCTCTCTCTCGGTCCCTGTGTCTCTCACTCGGTCCCTGTGTCTCTCACTCGGTACCTGTCTCTGTCTCGTTCCCTGTGTCTCTCGCGGTCCCTGTCTCTCTCTCTCAGTCCCTGTGTCTCTCTCTCTGTCCCGGTGTCACTCTCTCGGTCACTGTGTCTCTCTCTCAGTCCCTGTGACTCTCTCGGTCCCTGTGTCTCTCTCTAGGTCCCTGTGTCTCTATCGGTCCCTGTGTCTCTCTCTGGGTCCCTGTGTCTCTCTCTCGGTCCCTGTGACTCTCTCGGTCCCTGTGTCTCTATCTAGGTCCTTGTATCTCTCTCGGTCCCTGTGTCTCTCTCTGGGTCCCTGTGTCTCTCTCTCGGTCGCTGTGTCTCTCTCGGTCCTGGTGTCTCTCTGGGTCCCTGTGTCTCCCTCTCGGTCGCTGTGTCTCTCTCGGTCCTGGTGTCTCTCTTGGTCCCTGTGTCTCTCTCTCGGTCCCTGTGACTCTCTCAGTCCCTGTGTCTCTGTCGGTCCCTGTCTCTCTCTCGGTCCCTGTGTCTCTCTCTAGGTCCCTGTCTCTCTCTCGGTCCCTGTGTCTCTCTCCCTCGGTCCCTGTGTCTCTCTCTCGGTCCCTGTGTCTCTCTCCCTCGGTCCCTGTGTCTCTCTCGGTCCCTGTGTCTCTCTGTCTCGGTCCCTGTGTCTCTCTCGGTCGCTGTGTCTCATTCGGTCCATGTGTCTCTCTCGGTCCCTGTGTCTCCCTCTCACCCCTGTGTCTCACTCGGTCCCTGTGTCTCTCTCGGTCCTTGTGTCTCTCTCTCGGTCCCTGTGTCTCTCTCGGTCCCTGTGTCTCTCTCTCTCAGTCCCTGTGTCTCTCTCGGTCACTGTCTCTCTCTCTTGGTCCCTGTCTCTCTCTCGGTCCCTGTGTCTCTCTCACTCGGTCCCTTTCTCTCGCTCTCAGTTTCAGTGTCTCTGTCGGTCCCTGTGTCTCTCTCTAGGTCCTTGTGTCTCTCTCGGTCCCTGTGTCTCAATCGGTCCCTGTGTCACTCTCTCGGTCCCTGTCTCCCTCTCTCGGTCACTCTGTTTCTCTCGATCCCTGTGTCTCTTTCTCGGTCCCTGTGTCCCTCTCGGTCCCTGTGTCTCTCTCTCTCGGTCCCTGTGTCTCTCACTCGGTCCCTGTGTCTCTCACTCGGTACCTGTGTCAGCTCGGTCCCTGTGTATCCCTCTCAGTCCCTGTGTCTCTCTCGGTCCTTGTGTCTCTCTCTCGGTCGCTGTGTCTCTCTATCTCTCAGTCCCTGTGTCTCTCTCGGTCCCTGTGTCTCTCTCAGTCCCTGTGTCTCACTCGGTGCCTGTGTCTCTCTCGGTCCCTGTGTCTCTCTCGGTCCCTGTGTCTCACTCGGTGCCTGTGTCTCTCTCGGTCCCTGTCTCTCTCTCTCAGTCCCTGTGTCTCTCTCTCTGTCCCGGTGTCTCTGACTCTCGGTCCCTGTGTCTCACTCCGTCCCTGTGTCTCTCTCCCTCGGTCCCTGTGTCTCTCTCGGTCCTGATGTCTCTCTTGGTCCCTGTGTCTCTCTCTCAGTCCCTGTGTCTCTCTCTCAGTCCTTGTGTCTCTCCCTCGGTCCCTGTGACTCTCTCGGTCGCTGTGTCTCAATCGGTCCCTGTGTCTCTCTGTCTCGGACCCTGTAACTCAATCGATCCCTGTGTCTCTCTTTCGGTCCCTGTGTCTCTCTCACTCGGTCCCTGTCTTTCTCTCTCTCAGTTTCAGTGTCTCTCTCGGTCCCTGTGTCTCTCTCTCGGTCCCTGTGTCTCTCTCTGGGTCCCTGTGTCTCACTCGGTCCCTGTCACTCTCTCGGTCCCTGTGTCTCACTCGGTCCCTGTGTCTCTCTCTCTCGGTCACTGTGTTTCTCTCTCTGTCCCGGTGTCTCTGACTCTCGGTCCCTGTGTCTCACTCCGTCCCTGTGTCTCTCACTCGGTACCTGTCTCTCTCTCGGTCCCTGTGACTCTCCCGGTCCCTGTGTCTCACTCGGTCCCTGTGTCTCTCTCTCTCAGTCCCTGTGTCTCTCTCTCTGTCCCGGTGTCTCTGAATCTCGGTCCCTGTGTCTCACTCCGTCCCTGTGTCTCTCTCCCTCGGTCCCTGTGTCTCTCTCGGTCCCGGTGTCTCTCTCACCCCTGTGTCTCTCTCGGTCCTGGTGTCACTCTTGGTCCCTGTGTCTCTCTCAGTCCCTGTGTCTCTCTCGGTCCCTGTGACTCTCTCTCGGTCCCTGACTCTCTCTCTCGGTCCCTGTGTCTCTCTCGGTCCCTATGTCTCTCTCTGGGTCACTGTGTCTCACTCGGTCCCTGTCTCTCTGTCGGTCCCTGTGTCTCCCTCTCGGTCCCTGTGTCTCTCTCGGTCCGGGTCTCTCTCTCTCGGTCCCTGTGTCTCTCTCTCGGTCCCTGTGTCTCTCTCAGTCCCTGTGTCTCTCTCGGTCCCGGTGTCTCTCTCGGCCCCTGTGTCTCTCTCGGCCCCTATGGCTCCCACAGTCCCTGTGTCTCTCTCGGTCCCTGTGACTCTCTCTCGGTCCCTGTCTCTCTCCCTCGGTCCCTGTGTCTCTCTCGGTCCCGGTGTCTCTCTCACCCCTGTGTCTCTCGGTCCTGGTGTCTCTCTTGGTCCCTGTGTCTCTCTCAGTCCTTGTGTCTCTCACTCGGTCCCTGTGTCTCTCTCTCGGTCCCCGTGTCTCTCTCGGTCGCTGTGTCTCTCTCCCTCGGTCCCCGTGTCTCAATCGATCCCTGTGTCTCTCAATCGGTCCCTGTGTCTCTCTCTGTCCCTTTGTCTCTCTCCCTCGGTCCCTGTGTCTCACTCGGTCCCTGTGTCTCTCTCGGTCGCTGTGTCTCAATCGATCCCTGTGTCTCTCTTTCGGTCCCTGTGTCTCTCTCACTCGGTCCCTGTGTCTCTCTCTCGGTCCCTGTGTCTCTCTCACTCGGTCCCTGTGTCTCTCTCTCGGTCCCTGTGTCTCTCTCTCTCGGTCCCTGTGTCTCTCTCTCAGTCCCTGTGACTCTCTTGGTCCCTGTGTCTCTCTCTAGGTCCTTGTGTCCCTCTTGGTCCCTGTGTCTCTCACTCGGTCCCTGTGTCTCTCTCGGTCCCTATGTCTCTCTCTAGGTCCTTGTGTCTCTCTCTGGGTCCCTGTGTCTCTCTCTCGGTCACTGTTTCTCTCTCGGTCCCTGTGTCTCTCTCGGTCTCTGTGTCTCACTCGGTCCCTGTGTCTCTCTCGGTCCTTTTGTCTCTCTCTCGGTCCCCGTGTCTCTCTCTCGGTCCCTGTGTCTCTCTCGGTCCCTGTGACTCGCTCAGTCCCTGTGTCTCTCACTCGGTCCCTGTGTGTCTCTCTCGGTCCCTGTGTCTCTCTTCCCCGGTCCCTGTCTCTCTCTCGGTCCCTGTGCCTCTCTCGGTCCCGGTGACTCGCTCAGCTGTGTCTCTCACTCGGTCCCTGTGTCTCCCTCTCTCGGTCCCTGTGTCTCCTTCGCACCCCTGTGTCTCACTCGGTCCCTGTGTCTCTCTCGGTCCTTGTGTCTCTCTCTCTCGGTCCCTGTGTCTCTCTCTCTCAGTCCCTGTGTCTCTCCCTCGGTCCCTGTGTCTCTCTTGGTCCCTGTGTCTCTCTCGGTCCCTGTGTCTCACTCGGTCCCTGTGTCTCTCTCTCGGTCCTTGTGTCTCTCTCTCGGTCCGTGTGTCTCTCTCTTTCAGTCCCTGTGTCTCTCTCGGTCACTGTCTCTCTCTCAGTCCCTGTGTCTCTCTCGGTCCCTGTGTCTCTCTCGGTCCCTGTGTCTCTCTCGGTCACTGTCTCTCTCTCAGTCCCTGTGTCTCTCTCTCGGTCCCTGTGTCTCTCTCACTCGGTCCCTGTGTCTCTCTCTCGGTCCCTGTGTCTCTCTCTCTCGGTCCCTGTGTCTCTCTCTCAGTCCCTGTGACTCTCTTGGTCCCTGTGTCTCTCTCTAGGTCCTTGTGTCCCTCTTGGTCCCTGTGTCTCTCACTCGGTCCCTGTGTCTCTCTCGGTCCCTGTGTCTCTCTCTAGGTCCTTGTGTCTCTCTCTGGGTCCCTGTGTCTCTCTCTCGGTCACTGTTTCTCTCTCGGTCCCTGTGTCTCTCTCGGTCTCTGTGTCTCACTCGGTCCCTGTGTCTCTCTCGGTCCTTTTGTCTCTCTCTCGGTCCCCGTGTCTCTCTCTCGGTCCCTGTGTCTCTCTCGGTCCCTGTGACTCGCTCAGTCCCTGTGTCTCTCACTCGGTCCCTGTGTGTCTCTCTCGGTCCCTGTGTCTCTCTTCCCCGGTCCCTGTCTCTCTCTCGGTCCCTGTGCCTCTCTCGGTCCCGGTGACTCGCTCAGCTGTGTCTCTCACTCGGTCCCTGTGTCTCCCTCTCTCGGTCCCTGTGTCTCCTTCGCACCCCTGTGTCTCACTCGGTCCCTGTGTCTCTCTCGGTCCTTGTGTCTCTCTCTCTCGGTCCCTGTGTCTCTCTCTCTCAGTCCCTGTGTCTCTCCCTCGGTCCCTGTGTCTCTCTTGGTCCCTGTGTCTCTCTCGGTCCCTGTGTCTCACTCGGTCCCTGTGTCTCTCTCTCGGTCCTTGTGTCTCTCTCTCGGTCCGTGTGTCTCTCTCTTTCAGTCCCTGTGTCTCTCTCGGTCACTGTCTCTCTCTCAGTCCCTGTGTCTCTCTCGGTCCCTGTGTCTCTCTCGGTCCCTGTGTCTCTCTCGGTCACTGTCTCTCTCTCAGTCCCTGTGTCTCTCTCGGTCCCTGTGTCTCTCTCAGTCCCTGTGTCTCTCTCGGTCACTGTCTCTCTCTCAGTCCCTGTGTCTCTCTTGGTCCCTGTGTCTCTCTCGGTCCCTGTGTCTCTCACTCGGTCCCTGTCTCTCTCTTAGTCCCTGTGTCTCTCTCGGTCCCTGTGTCTCTCTCGGCCCCTGTGTCTCTCTCTAGGTCCTTGTGTCTCTCTCGGTCCCTGTGTCTCTCTCTGGGTCCCTGTGTCTCACTCGGTCCCTGTCACTCTCTCGGTCCCTGTGTCTCACTCTCGGTCCCTGTGTCTCTCACTCGGTACCTGTCTCTGTCTCGGTCCCTGTGTCTCTCTCTTTCACCCTGTGTCTTTCTCGGTCCCTGTGTCTCACTCGGTCCCTGTGTCTCTCCCGGTCCCTGTCTCTCTCTCTCAGTCCCTGTGTCTCTCTCTCTGTCCCGGTGTCTCTGACTCTCGGTCCCTGTGTCTCACTCCGTCCCTGTGTCTCTCTCTCTCAGTCCCTGTGTCTCTCTCTTGGTCCCTGTGACTCTCTCTCGGTCCCTGTGACTCGCTCAGTCCTTGTGTCTCTCACTCGGTCCCTGTGTCTCTCTCTCGGTCCCTTTGTCTCTCTCTCAGTCCCTCTGTCTCTCTGTCTCGGACCCTGTGTCTCTCTCGGTCGCTGTGTCTCAATCGATCCCTGTGTCTCTGTTTCGGTCCCTGTGTCTCTCTCACTCGGTCCCTGTCTTTCTCTCTCTCAGTTTCAGTGTCTCTCTCGGTCCCTGTGTCTCTCTGTCTCGGTCCCTGTGTCTCTCTCGGTCGCTGTGTCTCAATCGATCCCTGTGTCTCTCACTCGGTCCCTGTGTCTCTCTCTCTCCGTCCCTGTGTCTCACTCGGTCCCTCTGTCTCTCACTCGGTCAGTGTCTCTCTCTCGGTCCCTGTGTCTCTCTCACTCGGTCCCTGTCTCTCTCACTCGGTCCCTGTGTCTCTCACTCGGTACCTGTCTCTGTCTCGTTCCCTGTGTCTCTCGCGGTCCCTGTCTCTCTCTCTCAGTCCCTGTGTCTCTCTCTCTGTCCCGGTGTCACTCTCTCGGTCACTGTGTCTCTCTCTCAGTCCCTGTGACTCTCTCGGTCCCTGTGTCTCTCTCTAGGTCCCTGTGTCTCTCTCGGTCCCTGTGTCTCTCTCTGGGTCCCTGTGTCTCTCTCTCGGTCCCTGTGACTCTCTCGGTCCCTGTGTCTCTATCTAGGTCCTTGTATCTCTCTCGGTCCCTGTGTCTCTCTCTGGGTCCCTGTGTCTCTCTCTCGGTCGCTGTGTCTCTCTCGGTCCTGGTGTCTCTCTGGGTCCCTGTGTCTCCCTCTCGGTCGCTGTGTCTCTCTCGGTCCTGGTGTCTCTCTTGGTCCCTGTGTCTCTCTCTCGGTCCCTGTGACTCTCTCAGTCCCTGTGTCTCTGTCGGTCCCTGTCTCTCTCTCGGTCCCTGTGTCTCTCTCTAGGTCCCTGTCTCTCTCTCGGTCCCTGTGTCTCTCTCCCTCGGTCCCTGTGTCTCTCTCTCGGTCCCTGTGTCTCTCTCCCTCGGTCCCTGTGTCTCTCTCGGTCCCTGTGTCTCTCTGTCTCGGTCCCTGTGTCTCTCTCGGTCGCTGTGTCTCATTCGGTCCATGTGTCTCTCTCGGTCCCTGTGTCTCCCTCTCACCCCTGTGTCTCACTCGGTCCCTGTGTCTCTCTCGGTCCTTGTGTCTCTCTCTCGGTCCCTGTGTCTCTCTCGGTCCCTGTGTCTCTCTCTCTCAGTCCCTGTGTCTCTCTCGGTCACTGTCTCTCTCTCTTGGTCCCTGTCTCTCTCTCGGTCCCTGTGTCTCTCTCACTCGGTCCCTTTCTCTCGCTCTCAGTTTCAGTGTCTCTGTCGGTCCCTGTGTCTCTCTCTAGGTCCTTGTGTCTCTCTCGGTCCCTGTGTCTCAATCGGTCCCTGTGTCACTCTCTCGGTCCCTGTCTCCCTCTCTCGGTCACTCTGTTTCTCTCGATCCCTGTGTCTCTTTCTCGGTCCCTGTGTCCCTCTCGGTCCCTGTGTCTCTCTCTCTCGGTCCCTGTGTCTCTCACTCGGTCCCTGTGTCTCTCACTCGGTACCTGTGTCAGCTCGGTCCCTGTGTATCCCTCTCAGTCCCTGTGTCTCTCTCGGTCCTTGTGTCTCTCTCTCGGTCGCTGTGTCTCTCTATCTCTCAGTCCCTGTGTCTCTCTCGGTCCCTGTGTCTCTCTAAGTCCCTGTGTCTCACTCGGTGCCTGTGTCTCTCTCGGTCCCTGTGTCTCTCTTTCGGTCCCTGTGTCTCTCTCACTCGGTCCCTGTCTTTCTCTCTCTCAGTTTCAGTGTCTCTCTCGGTCCCTGTGTCTCTCTCTCGGTCCCTGTGTCTCTCTCTGGGTCCCTGTGTCTCACTCGGTCCCTGTCACTCTCTCGGTCCCTGTGTCTCACTCGGTCCCTGTGTCTCTCTCTCTCGGTCACTGTGTTTCTCTCTCTGTCCCGGTGTCTCTGACTCTCGGTCCCTGTGTCTCACTCCATCCCTGTGTCTCTCACTCGGTACCTGTCTCTCTCTCGGTCCCTGTGACTCTCCCGGTCCCTGTGTCTCACTCGGTCCCTGTGTCTCTCTCTCTCAGTCCCTGTGTCTCTCTCTCTGTCCCGGTGTCTCTGAATCTCGGTCCCTGTGTCTCACTCCGTCCCTGTGTCTCTCTCCCTCGGTCCCTGTGTCTCTCTCGGTCCCGGTGTCTCTCTCACCCCTGTGTCTCTCTCGGTCCTGGTGTCACTCTTGGTCCCTGTGTCTCTCTCAGTCCCTGTGTCTCTCTCGGTCCCTGTGACTCTCTCTCGGTCCCTGACTCTCTCTCTCGGTCCCTGTGTCTCTCTCGGTCCCTATGTCTCTCTCTGGGTCACTGTGTCTCACTCGGTCCCTGTCTCTCTGTCGGTCCCTGTGTCTCCCTCTCGGTCCCTGTGTTTCTCTCGGTCCGGGTCTCTCTCTCTCGGTCCCTGTGTCTCTCTCTCGGTCCCTGTGTCTCTCTCAGTCCCTGTGTCTCTCTCGGTCCCGGTGTCTCTCTCGGCCCCTGTGTCTCTCTCGGCCCCTATGGCTCCCACAGTCCCTGTGTCTCTCTCGGTCCCTGTGACTCTCTCTCGGTCCCTGTCTCTCTCCCTCGGTCCCTGTGTCTCTCTCGGTCCCGGTGTCTCTCTCACCCCTGTGTCTCTCGGTCCTGGTGTCTCTCTTGGTCCCTGTGTCTCTCTCAGTCCTTGTGTCTCTCACTCGGTCCCTGTGTCTCTCTCTCGGTCCCCGTGTCTCTCTCGGTCGCTGTGTCTCAATCGATCCCTGTGTCTCTCAATCGGTCCCTGTGTCTCTCTCTGTCCCTTTGTCTCTCTCCCTCGGTCCCTGTGTCTCACTCGGTCCCTGTGTCTCTCTCGGTCGCTGTGTCTCAATCGATCCCTGTGTCTCTCTTTCGGTCCCTGTGTCTCTCTCACTCGGTCCCTGTGTCTCTGTCTCGGTCCCTGTGTCTCTCTCACTCGGTCCCTGTGTCTCTCTCTCGGTCCCTGTGTCTCTCTCTCTCGGTCCCTGTGTCTCTCTCTCAGTCCCTGTGACTCTCTTGGTCCCTGTGTCTCTCTCTAGGTCCTTGTGTCCCTCTTGGTCCCTGTGTCTCTCTCTCGGTCCCTGTGTCTCTCTCGGTCCCTGTGTCTCTCTCAAGGTCCTTGTGTCTCTCTCTGGGTCCCTGTGTCTCTCTCTCGGTCACTGTTTCTCTCTCGGTCCCTGTGTCTCTCTCGGTCTCTGTGTCTCACTCGGTCCCTGTGTCTCTCTCGGTCCTTTTGTCTCTCTCTCGGTCCCCGTGTCTCTCTCTCGGTCCCTGTGTCTCTCTCGGTCCCTGTGACTCGCTCAGTCCCTGTGTCTCTCACTCGGTCCCTGTGTGTCTCTCTCGGTCCCTGTGTCTCTCTTCCCCGGTCCCTGTCTCTCTCTCGGTCCCTGTGCCTCTCTCGGTCCCGGTGACTCGCTCAGCTGTGTCTCTCACTCGGTCCCTGTGTCTCCCTCTCTCGGTCCCTGTGTCTCCTTCGCACCCCTGTGTCTCACTCGGTCCCTGTGTCTCTCTCGGTCCTTGTGTCTCTCTCTCTCGGTCCCTGTGTCTCTCTCTCTCAGTCCCTGTGTCTCTCCCTCGGTCCCTGTGTCTCTCTTGGTCCCTGTGTCTCTCTCGGTCCCTGTGTCTCACTCGGTCCCTGTGTCTCTCTCTCGGTCCTTGTGTCTCTCTCTCGGTCCGTGTGTCTCTCTCTTTCAGTCCCTGTGTCTCTCTCGGTCACTGTCTCTCTCTCAGTCCCTGTGTCTCTCTCGGTCCCTGTGTCTCTCTCGGTCCCTGTGTCTCTCTCGGTCACTGTCTCTCTCTCAGTCCCTGTGTCTCTCTCGGTCCCTGTGTCTCTCTCAGTCCCTGTGTCTCTCTCGGTCACTGTCTCTCTCTCTCAGTCCCTGTGTCTCTCTTGGTCCCTGTGTCTCTCTCGGTCCCTGTGTCTCTCACTCGGTCCCTGTCTCTCTCTCAGTCCCTGTGTCTCTCTCGGTCCCTGTGTCTCTCTCGGCCCCTGTGTCTCTCTCTAGGTCCTTGTGTCTCTCTCGGTCCCTGTGTCTCTCTCTGGGTCCCTGTGTCTCACTCGGTCCCTGTCACTCTCTCGGTCCCTGTGTCTCACTCGGTCCCTGTGTCTCTCTCTCGGTCCCTGTGTCTCTCTCTGGGTCCCTGTGTCTCACTCGGTCCCTGTCACTCTCTCGGTCCCTGTGTCTCACTCGGTCCCTGAGTCTCTCTCTCGGTCCCTGTGTCTCTCTCTCGGTCCCTGTGTCTCACTCTCGGTCCCTGTGTCTCTCACTCGGTACCTGTCTCTGTCTCGGTCCCTGTGTCTCTCTCTTTCACCCTGTGTCTTTCTCGGTCCCTGTGTCTCACTCGGTCCCTGTGTCTCTCCCGGTCCCTGTCTCTCTCTCTCAGTCCCTGTGTCTCTCTCTCTGTCCCGGTGTCTCTGACTCTCGGTCCCTGTGTCTCACTCCGTCCCTGTGTCTCTCTCTCTCAGTCCCTGTGTCTCTCTCTTGGTCCCTGTGACTCTCTCTCGGTCCCTGTGACTCGCTCAGTCCTTGTGTCTCTCACTCGGTCCCTGTGTCTCTCTCTCGGTCCCTTTGTCTCTCTGTCTCGGACCCTGTGTCTCTCTCGGTCGCTGTGTCTCAATCGATCCCTGTGTCTCTGTTTCGGTCCCTGTGTCTCTCTCACTCGGTCCCTGTCTTTCTCTCTCTCAGTTTCAGTGTCTCTCTCGGTCCCTGTGTCTCTCTGTCTCGGTCCCTGTGTCTCTCTCGGTCGCTGTGTCTCAATCGATCCCTGTGTCTCTCACTCGGTCCCTGTGTCTCTCTCTCTCGGTCCCTGTGTCTCACTACGTCCCTCTGTCTCTCACTCGGTCAGTGTCTCTCTCTCGGTCCCTGTGTCTCTCTCACTCGGTCCCTGTCTCTCTCTCTCGGTCCCTGTGTCTCTCACTCGGTCCCTGTGTCTCTCACTCGGTACCTGTCTCTGTCTCGTTCCCTATGTCTCTCGCGGTCCCTGTCTCTCTCTCTCTCAGTCCCTGTGTCTCTCTCTCTGTCCCGGTGTCACTCTCTCGGTCACTGTGTCTCTCTCTCAGTCCCTGTGACTCTCTCGGTCCCTGTGTCTCTCTCTAGGTCCCTGTGTCTCTCTCGGTCCCTGTGTCTCTCTCTGGGTCCCTGTGTCTCTCTCTCGGTCCCTGTGACTCTCTCGGTCCCTGTGTCTCTATCTAGGTCCTTGTATCTCTCTCGGTCCCTGTGTCTCTCTCTGGGTCCCTGTGTCTCTCTCTCGGTCGCTGTGTCTCTCTCGGTCCTGGTGTCTCTCTGGGTCCCTGTGTCTCCCTCTCGGTCGCTGTGTCTCTCTCGGTCCTGGTGTCTCTCTTGGTCCCTGTGTCTCTCTCTCGGTCCCTGTGACTCTCTCAGTCCCTGTGTCTCTGTCGGTCCCTGTCTCTCTCTCGGTCCCTGTGTCTCTCTCTAGGTCCCTGTCTCTCTCTCGGTCCCTGTGTCTCTCTCCCTCGGTCCCTGTGTCTCTCTCTCGGTCCCTGTGTCTCTCTCCCTCGGTCCCTGTGTCTCTCTCGGCCCCTGTGTCTCTCTGTCTCGGTCCCTGTGTCTCTCTCGGTCGCTGTGTCTCATTCGGTCCATGTGTCTCTCTCGGTCCCTGTGTCTCCCTCTCACCCCTGTGTCTCACTCGGTCCCTGTGTCTCTCTCGGTCCTTGTGTCTCTCTCTCGGTCCCTGTGTCTCTCTCGGTCCCTGTGTCTCTCTCTCTCAGTCCCTGTGTCTCTCTCGGTCACTGTCTCTCTCTCTTGGTCCCTGTCTCTCTCTCGGTCCCTGTGTCTCTCTCACTCGGTCCCTTTCTCTCGCTCTCAGTTTCAGTGTCTCTGTCGGTCCCTGTGTCTCTCTCTAGGTCCTTGTGTCTCTCTCGGTCCCTGTGTCTCAATCGGTCCCTGTGTCACTCTCTCGGTCCCTGTCTCCCTCTCTCGGTCACTCTGTTTCTCTCGATCCCTGTGTCTCTTTCTCGGTCCCTGTGTCCCTCTCGGTCCCTGTGTCTCTCTCTCGGTCCCTGTGTCTCTCACTCGGTCCCTGTGTCTCTCACTCGGTACCTGTGTCAGCTCGGTCCCTGTGTATCCCTCTCAGTCCCTGTGTCTCTCTCGGTCCTTGTGTCTCTCTCTCGGTCGCTGTGTCTCTCTATCTCTCAGTCCCTGTGTCTCTCTCGGTCCCTGTGTCTCTCTCAGTCCCTGTGTCTCTCTCGGTCCCTGTGTCTCACTCGGTGCCTGTGTCTCTCTCGGTCCCTGTCTCTCTCTCTCAGTCCCTGTGTCTCTCTCTCTGTCCCGGTGTCTCTGACTCTCGGTCCCTGTGTCTCACTCCGTCCCTGTGTCTCTCTCCCTCGGTCCCTGTGTCTCTCTCGGGTCCTGATGTCTCTCTTGGTCCCTGTGTCTCTCTCTCAGTCCCTGTGTCTCTCTCTCGGTCCCTGTGACTCTCTCTCGGTCCCTGTGACTCGCTCAGTCCTTGTGTCTCTCCCTCGGTCCCTGTGTCTCTCTCGGTCGCTGTGTCTCAATCGGTCCCTGTGTCTCTCTGTCTCGGACCCTGTAACTCAATCGATCCCTGTGTCTCTCGTTCGGTCCCTGTGTCTCTCTCACTCGGTCCCTGTCTTTCTCTCTCTCAGTTTCAGTGTCTCTCTCGGTCCCTGTGTCTCTCTCTCGGTCCCTGTGTCTCTCTGTCTCGGTCCCTGTGTCTCTCTTTCGGTCCCTGTGTCTCTCTCTCTCGGTCCCTGTGTCTCTCTCTTTCGGTCCCTGTCACTCTCTCGGTCCCTGTGTCTCAATCGGTCCCTCTGTCTCTCACTCGGTCCCTGTGACTCTCTTGGTCCCTGTGTCTCTCTCTAGGTCCTTGTGTCTCTCTCGGTCCCTGTGTCTCTCTCTCTCGGTCCCTGTGTCCCTCTTGGTCCCTGTGTCTCTCACTCGGTCCCTGTGTCTCTCACTCGGTACCTGTCTCTGTCTCGGTCCCTGTGTCTCTCTCTCTCAGTCTCTGTGTCTGTCCCGGTCCCTGTCTCTCTCTCTCAGTCCCTGTGTCTCTCTCTCTGTCCCGGTGTCACTCTCTCGGTCACTGTGTCTGTCTCTCAGTCCCTGTGACTCTCTCGGTCCCTGTGTCTCTCTCTAGGTCCCTGTGTCTCTCTCGGTCCCTGTGTCTCTCTCTGGGTCCCTGTGTCTCTCTCTCGGTCCCTGTGACTCTCTCGGTCCCTGTGTCTCTCTCTAGGTCCTTGTATCTCTCTCGGTCCCTGTGTCTCTCTCTGGGTCCCTGTGTCTCTCTCTCGGTCGCTGTGTCTCTCTCGGTCCTGGTGTCTCTCTGGGTCCCTGTGTCTCTCTCTCGGTCGCTGTGTCTCTCTCGGTCCTGGTGTCTCTCTTGGTCCCTGTGTCTCTCTCTCGGTCCCTGTGACTCTCTCAGTCCCTGTGTCTCTGTCGGTCCCTGTCTCTCTCTCGGTCCCTGTGTCTCTCTCTAGGTCCCTGTCTCTCTCTCGGTCCCTGTGACTCGCTCAGTCCCTGTGTCTCTCACTCGGTCCCTGTGTCTCTCTCTCGGTCCCTGTGTCTCTCTCCCTCGGTCCCTGTCTCTCTCTCGATCCCTGTGTCTCTCTGTCTCGGTCCCTGTGTCTCTCTCGGTCGCTGTGTCTCATTCGGTCCATGTGTCTCTCTCGGTCCCTGTGTCTCCCTCTCACCCCTGTGTCTCACTCGGTCCCTGTGTCTCTCTCGGTCCTTGTGTCTCTCTCTCGGTCCCTGTGTCTCTCTCTCTGTCCCTGTGTCTCTCTCGGTCACTGTCTCTCTCTCTTGGTCCCTGTGTCTCTCTCAGTCCCTGTGTCCCTCTCTCGGTCCCTGTGACTCTCTCGGTCCCTGTGTCTCTCTCTCTAGGTCCTTGTGTCTCTCTCGGTCCCTGTGTCTCTCTCTCTCTCGGTCCCTGTGTCTCACTCGGTCCCTGTCACTCTCTCGGTCCCTGTGTCCCTCTCTCGGTCCCTGTCTCCCTCTCTCGGTCACTCTGTTTCTCTCGATCCCTGTGTCTCTTTCTCGGTCCCTGTGTCCCTCTCGGTCCCTGTGTCTCTCTCTCGGTCCCTGTGTCTCTCACTCGGTCCCTGTGTCTCTCACTCGGTACCTGTGTCAGCTCGGTACCTGTGTCTCTCTCTCGGTCCCTGTGTCTCCATCTCGGTCCCTGTGTATCTCTCGGTCCTTGTGTCTCTCTCTCGGTCACTGTCTCTCTCTCGGTCCCTGTGTCTCTCTCTCGGTCCCTGTGTCTGCTCGGTCCCTGTGTATCCCTCTCAGTCCCTTTGTCTCTCTCGGTCCTTGTGTCTCTCTCTCGGTCGCTGTGTCTCTCTCTCTCTCAGTCCCTGTGTCTATCTCGGTCACTGTGTCTCTCTCGTTCCCTGTGTCTCTCTCTCGGTCCCTGTGTCTCTCTCAGTCCCTCTGTCTCACTCGGTGCCTGTGTCTCTCTAGGACCCTGTGTCTCTCTCGGTCCCTGTGTCTCTCTCAGTCCCTGTGTCTCACTCGGTGCCTGTGTCTCTCTCGGTCCCTGTGTCTCTCTCGGTCTCTGTGTCTCACTCGGTCACTGTGTCTCTCTCGGTCCCGGTGTCTCACTCGGTGCCTGTGTCTCAATCGGTCCCTGTTTCTCTCTCAATCCCTGTGTCTCACTCGGTGCCTGTGTCTCTCTCGGTCCTTGTGTCTCTCTCTCGGTCCCTGTGTCTCTCTCTCCCAGTCCCTGTGTCTCTCTCGGTCACTGTCTCTCTCTCGGTCCCTGTGTCTCTCTCGGTCTCTGTGTCTCACTCGGTCACTGTGTCTCTCTCGGTCCCGGTGTCTCTCTTGGTCCCTGTGTCTCTATCTTGCTCCCTGTGTCTTTCTCGGTCCCTGTGTCTCTCCCGGTCCCTGTCTCTCTCTCTCTCAGTCCCTGTGTCTCTCTCTCAGTCCTTGTGTCTCTCTCTCGGTCCCTGTGTCTCCCTCGGTCCGTGTGTCTCACTCGTTCCCTGTGTCTCTCTCTGTCCCTGTATCTCTCTCTCACCCCTGTGTCTCTCTCGGTCCTGGTGTCTCTCTTGGTCCCTGTGTCTCTCTCTCTCAGTCCCTGTGTCTCTCTCTCAGTCCCTGTGTCTCTCTCGTTGCCTGTGTCTCTCTCTCTCTCAGTCCCTGTGTCTCTCTCTCAGTCCCTGTGTCTCAATCGGTCCCTGTGTCTCTCTCGGTCCCTGTGTCTCCCTCTCACCCCTGTTTCTCACTCGGTCCCTGTGTCTCTCTCGGTCCTTGTGTCTCTCACTCAGTACCTGTGTCTCTATTGTTCCCTGTCTCTCTCTCTCGGTCTCTGTGTCTCTCTCTTGGTCCCTGTGTCTGCTATGTCCCTCTGTCTCCCTCTCGGTCCCTGTGTCTCTCTCGGTCCCTGTGACTCGCTCAGTCCCTCTGTCTCTCTCGGTCCCTGTGTCTCTCTCTCGGTCCCTTTGTCTCTCTCTCGGTCCCTGTGTCTCTCACTCAGTACCTGTGTCTCTCTTGTTCCCTGTGTCTATCTCTCGGTCCCTGTGTCTCTCTCTCGGTCTCTGTGTCTCTCTCTCGGTCCCTGTGTCTGCTCGGTCCCTGTGTCTCCCTCTCGGTCCCTGTGTCTCTCTCGGTCCTTGTGTCTCTCTCTCGGTCCCTGTGTCTCTCTCGGTCACTGTCTCTCTCTAGGTCCCTGTGTCTCTCTCGGTCCCTGTGTCTCTGTCGGTCACTGTCTCTCTCAGTCCCTGTGTCTCACTCGGTCCCTGTGATTCTCTCGGTCCTTGTGTCTGTCTCTCGGTCCCTGTGTCTCTCTCGGTCTTTGTGTCTCACTCGGTCCCTGTGTCTCTCTCAGTCCCTTTGTCTCTCTCTCGGTCTCTGTGTCTCTCTCTCGGTCACTGTGTCTCTCTCGGTCCCTGTGACTCGCTCAGTCCCTGTGTCTCTCACTCGGACCCTGTGTGTCTCTCTCGGTCCCTGTGTCTCTCTCGGACGCTATGTCTCACTCGGTCCCTGTGTCTCGCTCGGTCCCTGTGTCTCCTTCGCACCCCTGTGTCTCACTCGGTCCCTGTGTCTCTCTCGGTCCTTGTGTCTCTCTCTCTCGGTCCCTGTGTCTCTCTCTCTCAGTCCCTGTGTCTCTCCCTCGGTCCCTGTGTCTCTCTCGGTCCCTGTGTCTCTCTCGGTCCCTGTGTCTCACTCGGTCCCTGTGTCTCTCTCGGTCCTTGTGTCTCTCTCTCGGTCCCTGTGTCTCTCTCTCTCAGTCCCTGTGTCTCTCCCTCGGTCCCTGTGTCTCTCTCGGTCCCTGTGTCTCTCTCGGTCCCTGTGTCTCACTCGGTCCCTGTGTCTCTCACTCGGTCCCTGTCACTCTCTCGGTCCCTGTGTCTCACTCGGTCCCTGTCTCTCTCTCGTTCCCTGTCTCTCTCTCAGTCTCTGTGTCTCTCTCGGTCCCTGTGACTCTCTCGGTCCTTGTGTCTCTCTCTAGGTCCTTCTGTCTCTCTCGGTCCCTGTGTCTCTCTCTGGGTCCCTGTGTCTCACTCGGTCCCTGTCACTCTCTCGGTCCCTGTGTCTCACTCGGTCCCTGTTTCTCTCTCTCGGTCCCTGTGTCTCTCTCTCGGCCCTGTCTCTCTCTCTCGGTCACTGTGTTTCTCTCGGTCCCTGTGTCTCTCTTTCGCTCCCTGTGTCTCTCTCTTGGTCCCTGTGTCTTTCTCGGTCCCTGTGTCTCACTCGGTCACTGTGTCTCTCCCGGTCCCTGTCTCTCTCTCTCAGTCCCTGTGTCTCTCTCTCTGTCCCGGTGTCTCTCTCTCGGTCACTGTGTCTCTCTCTCGGTCCCTGTGACTCTCTCGGTCCCTGTGTCTCTCTCTAGGTCCTTGTGTCTCTCTCGGTCCCTGTGTTGCTCTCTTAGTCCCTGTGTCTCTCTCTCGGTCCCTGTGACTCTCTCAGTCCCTGTGTCTCTCTCGGTCCCAGTGTCTCTCTCTCGGTCCCTGTCTCTCTCTCGGTCCCTGTCTCTCTCCCTCGGTCCCTGTGTCTCTCTCGGTCCTGGTGTCTCTGTTGGTCCCTCTGCCTCTCTCTCAGTCCCTGTGTCTCTCTCTCAGTCCCTGTGTCTCTCTCAGTGCCTGTGTCTCTCTCTCGGTCCCTGTGACTCTCTCAGTCCCTATGTCTCTCTCTCACACCCCTGTGTCTCTCTCGGTCCCTGTGTCTCTCTCGGTCACTGTGTCTCTCTCAGTCCCTGTGTCTCACTCGGTCCCTCTCTCTCTCTTGGTCCCTGTGCCACTCTCTAAGACCCTGTGTCTCTCTGTTGTCCCTGAGTCTCTCTCTCAGTTCCTGTGTCTCACTCGGTCCCTGTCTCTCTCTCTGTCCCGGTGTCTCTCTCTTGGTCCCTGTGTCTCTCTCTCGGTCACTGTGTCTCTGTTGGTCCCTGTGTCTCTCTGTCAGTCCCTGTGTCTCTCTCTCGGTCTGTGTCTCTCTCTCGGTGCCTGTGTCTCTCTCTCGGTCCCTGTGTCTCTCTCAGTCCCTGTGTCTCTCTCGGTCCCTGTGTCTCTCTCTCACCCCTGTGTCTCTCTCGATCCGTGTGTCTCTCTCGGTCGCTATGTCTCACTCGGTCCCTGTGTCTCTCTCGTTCCCTGTGTCTCTCTCTCTCTCGGTCCCTATCACTCTCTCGGTCCCTGTGTCTCTCTCTGTCCCGGTGTCTCTCTCGGTCCCTGTCACTCGCTCAATCCCTGTGTCTCTCTCGGTCCTTGTGCCTCTCTCTCGTTCCCTGTCTCTCTCTCGTTCCCTGTGTCTCTCTCGGTCCCTGTGTCTCACTCGGTCCCTGTGTCTCTCTCTCGGTCCCTGTGTCTCTCTCTCGGCCCTGTGTTTCTCTCGGTCCCTGTGTCTCTCTCTCGGTCCCTGTCTCTCTCTCTCGGCCCTGTGTTTCTCTCGGTCCCTGTGTCTCACTCTCGGTCCCTGTGTCTCTCACTCGGTACCTGTCTCTCTCTTGGTCCCTGTGTCTCTCTCTCTGTCCCGGTGTCTCTCTCTCGGTCACTGTGTCTCTCTCTCGGTCCCTGTGACTCTCTCGGTCCCTGTGTCTCTCTCTTGGTCCTTGTGTCTCTCTCGGTCCCTGTGTTGCTCTCTGGGTCCCTGTGTCTCTCTCTCGGTCCCGGTGACTCTCTCAGTCCCTGTGTCTCACTCGGTCCCTGTGTCTCTCTCTCGGTCCCTGTGTCTCTCTCTCGGTCCCTGTGTCTCACTCGGTACCTGTCTCCGTCTCGGTCCCTGTGTCTGTCTCTTTCACCCTGTGTCTTTCTCGGTCCCCGTGTCTCACTCGGTCACTGTGTCTCTCCCGGTCCCTGTCTCTCTCTCTCAGTCCCTGTGTCTCTCTCTCTGTCCCGGTGTCTCGCTCTCGGTCACTGTGTCTCTCTCTCGGTCCTTGTGTCTCTCTCGGTCCCTGTGGCTCTCTCTTCGGTCCCTGTGTCTCACTCAGTCCCTGTCACTCTCTCGGTCCCTGTGTCTCAATCGGTCCCTGTGTCGCTCTCTCGGTCCCTGTCTCTCTCTCTCGGTCCCTGTCTCTCTCTCTCTCGGTCCCTGTGTCCCTCTCTCAGTCCCTGTGTCTCTCTCTCGTTGCCTGTGTCTCTCTCTCTCAGTCCCTGTGTCTCTCTCTCAGTCCCTGTGTCTCTCTCTCAGTCCCTGTGTCTCACTCGGTCCCTGTGTCTCTCTCGGTCCCTGTGTCTCCCTCTCACGCCTGTTTCTCACTCGGTCCCTGTGTCTCTCTCGGTCCTTGTGTCTCTCACTCAGTACCTGTGTCTCTATTGTTCCCTGTTTCTCTCTCTCGGTCTCTGTGTCTCTCACTCGGTCCTGTGTCTGCTATGTCCCTCTGTCTCCCGCTCGGTCCCTGTGTCTCTCTCGGTCCCTGTGACTCGCTCAGTCCCTCTGTCTCTCGGTCCCTGTGTCTCTCTCTCGGTCTCTGTGTCTCTCTCTCGGTCCCTGTGTCTGCTTGGTCCCTGTGTCTCCCTCTCGGTCCCTGTGTCTCTCTCGGTCCTTCTGTCTCTCTCAGTCCCTATGTCTCTCTCGGTCACTGTCTCTCTCTAGGTCCCAGTGTCTCTCTCAGTCCCTGTGTCTCACTCGGTCCCTGTGATTCTCTCGGTCCTTGTGTCTCTCTCTCGTTGCCTGTGTCTCTCTCTCTCAGTCCCTGTGTCTCTCTCTCAGTCCCTGTGTCTCTCTCTCGGTCCCTGTGTCTCTCTCGGTCCTTGTGACTCGCTCAGTCCCTGTGTCTCTCACTCGGTCCCTGTGTGTCGCTCTCGGTCCCTGTGTCTCTCTTCCCCGGTCCCTGTCTCTCTCTCGGTCCCTGTGGCTCTCTCGGTCCCGGTGACTCGCTCAGCTGTGTCTCTCACTCGGTCCCTATGTCTCCCTCTCTCGGTCCCTGTGACTCTCACGGACGCTGTGTCTCACTCGGTCCCTGTGTCTCGCTCGGTCCCTGTGTCTCCTTCGCACCCCTGTGTCTCACTCGGTCCCTGTGTCTCTCTCGGTCCTTGTGTCTCTCTCTCTCGGTCCCTGTGTCTCTCTCTGTCAGTCCCTGTGTCTCTCCCTCGGTCCCTGTGTCTCTCTCGGTCCCTGTGTCTCTCTCGGCCCCTGTGTCTCACTCGGTCCCTGTGTCTCCCTCGGTCCTTGTGTCTCTCTCTCGGTCCGTGTGTCTCTCTCTTTCAGTCCCTGTGTCTCTCTCGGTCACTGTCTCTCTCTCAGTCCCTGTGTCTCTCTCGGTCCCTGTGTCTCTCACTCGGTCCCTGTCTCTCTCTCGGTCCCTGTGTCTCACTCGTTCCCTGTCTCTCTCCATGTTTCATGTCTCTGTCGGTCCCTGTGACGCTCTCGGTCCCTGTGTCTCCCTCTAGGTCCTTGTGTCTCTCTCGGTCCCTGTGTCTCTCTCTGGGTCCCTGTGTCTCACTCGGTCCCTGTCACTCTCTCGGTCCCTGTGTCTCACTCGGTCCCTGTGTCTCTCTCTCGGTCCCTGTGTCTCTCTCTCGGCCCTGCCTCTCTCTCTCGGTCACTGTGTCTCTCACTCGGACCCTGTGTCTCTCACTCGGTACCTGTCTCTGTCTCGGTCCCTGTGTCTCTCTCTTTCACCCTGTGTCTTTCTCGGTCCCTGTGTCTCACTCGGTCACTGTGTCTCTCCCGGTCCCTGTCTCTCTCTCTCAGTCCCTGTGTCTCTCTCTCTGTCCCGGTGTCTCTCTCTCGGTCACTGTGTCTCTCTCTCGGTCCTTGTGTCTCTCTCGGTCCCTGTGTCTCTCTCTCTCGGTCCCTGTGTCTCACTCGGTCCCTGTTACTCTCTCGGTCCCTGTGTCTCAATCGGTCCCTGTGTCGCTCTCTCGGTCCCTGTGTCCCTCTCGGTCCCTCTGTCTCTCTCTCGCTCCCTGTCTTTCCCTCTCGGACGATTGTGTCTCTCTCTCGGTCCCTGTGTCTCACTCGGTCCCTCTGTCTCTCACTCGGTCACTGTCTCTCTCTCGGTCCCTGTGTCTCAATCGGTCCCCGTGTCTCTCTCTCGGTCCCTGTGTCTCTCTCTCTCGGTCCCTGTCTCTCTCTCTCGGTCCCTGTGTCTCTCTCGGTCCCTGTGTCTCTCTCACTCGGTCCCTGACTCTCTCTCTCAGTTTCACTGTCTCTGTCAGTCCCTGTGTCTCTCTCTTAGTCCCTGTGACTCTCTCGGTCCCTGTGTCTCTCTCTATGTCCTTGTGTCTCTCTCGGTCCCTGTGTCTCTCTCTCTCGGTCCCTGTGTCTCACTCGGTCCCTGTCACTCTCTCGGTCCCTGTGTCTCAATCGGTCCCTGTGTCTCTCTCTCGGTCCCTGTGACTCTCTCAGTCCCTGTGTCTCTGTCGGTCCCTGTCTCTCTCTCGGTCCCTGTGTCTCTCTCTAGGTCCCTGTCTCTCTCTCGGTCCCTGTGTCTCTCTCCCTCGGTCCCTGTGTCTCTCTCTCGGTCCCTGTGTCTCTCTCCCTCGGTCCCTGTGTCTCTCTCGGTCCCTGTGTCTCTCTGTCTCGGTCCCTGTGTCTCTCTCGGTCGCTGTGTCTCATTCGGTCCATGTGTCTCTCTCGGTCCCTGTGTCTCCCTCTCACCCCTGTGTCTCACTCGGTCCCTGTGTCTCTCTCGGTCCTTGTGTCTCTCTCTCGGTCCCTGTGTCTCTCTCGGTCCCTGTGTCTCTCTCTCTCAGTCCCTGTGTCTCTCTCGGTCACTGTCTCTCTCTCTTGGTCCCTGTCTCTCTCTCGGTCCCTGTGTCTCTCTCACTCGGTCCCTTTCTCTCGCTCTCAGTTTCAGTGTCTCTGTCGGTCCCTGTGTCTCTCTCTAGGTCCTTGTGTCTCTCTCGGTCCCTGTGTCTCAATCGGTCCCTGTGTCACTCTCTCGGTCCCTGTCTCCCTCTCTCGGTCACTCTGTTTCTCTCGATCCCTGTGTCTCTTTCTCGGTCCCTGTGTCCCTCTCGGTCCCTGTGTCTCTCTCTCTCGGTCCCTGTGTCTCTCACTCGGTCCCTGTGTCTCTCACTCGGTACCTGTGTCAGCTCGGTCCCTGTGTATCCCTCTCAGTCCCTGTGTCTCTCTCGGTCCTTGTGTCTCTCTCTCGGTCGCTGTGTCTCTCTATCTCTCAGTCCCTGTGTCTCTCTCGGTCCCTGTGTCTCTCTCAGTCCCTGTGTCTCACTCGGTGCCTGTGTCTCTCTCGGTCCCTGTGTCTCTCTCGGTCCCTGTGTCTCACTCGGTGCCTGTGTCTCTCTCGGTCCCTGTCTCTCTCTCTCAGTCCCTGTGTCTCTCTCTCTGTCCCGGTGTCTCTGACTCTCGGTCCCTGTGTCTCACTCCGTCCCTGTGTCTCTCTCCCTCGGTCCCTGTGTCTCTCTCGGTCCTGATGTCTCTCTTGGTCCCTGTGTCTCTCTCTCAGTCCCTGTGTCTCTCTCTCAGTCCTTGTGTCTCTCCCTCGGTCCCTGTGACTCTCTCGGTCGCTGTGTCTCAATCGGTCCCTGTGTCTCTCTGTCTCGGACCCTGTAACTCAATCGATCCCTGTGTCTCTCTTTCGGTCCCTGTGTCTCTCTCACTCGGTCCCTGTCTTTCTCTCTCTCAGTTTCAGTGTCTCTCTCGGTCCCTGTGTCTCTCTCTCGGTCCCTGTGTCTCTCTCTGGGTCCCTGTGTCTCACTCGGTCCCTGTCACTCTCTCGGTCCCTGTGTCTCACTCGGTCCCTGTGTCTCTCTCTCTCGGTCACTGTGTTTCTCTCTCTGTCCCGGTGTCTCTGACTCTCGGTCCCTGTGTCTCACTCCATCCCTGTGTCTCTCACTCGGTACCTGTCTCTCTCTCGGTCCCTGTGACTCTCCCGGTCCCTGTGTCTCACTCGGTCCCTGTGTCTCTCTCTCTCAGTCCCTGTGTCTCTCTCTCTGTCCCGGTGTCTCTGAATCTCGGTCCCTGTGTCTCACTCCGTCCCTGTGTCTCTCTCCCTCGGTCCCTGTGTCTCTCTCGGTCCCGGTGTCTCTCTCACCCCTGTGTCTCTCTCGGTCCTGGTGTCACTCTTGGTCCCTGTGTCTCTCTCAGTCCCTGTGTCTCTCTCGGTCCCTGTGACTCTCTCTCGGTCCCTGACTCTCTCTCTCGGTCCCTGTGTCTCTCTCGGTCCCTATGTCTCTCTCTGGGTCACTGTGTCTCACTCGGTCCCTGTCTCTCTGTCGGTCCCTGTGTCTCCCTCTCGGTCCCTGTGTCTCTCTCGGTCCGGGTCTCTCTCTCTCGGTCCCTGTGTCTCTCTCTCGGTCCCTGTGTCTCTCTCAGTCCCTGTGTCTCTCTCGGTCCCGGTGTCTCTCTCGGCCCCTGTGTCTCTCTCGGCCCCTATGGCTCCCACAGTCCCTGTGTCTCTCTCGGTCCCTGTGACTCTCTCTCGGTCCCTGTCTCTCTCCCTCGGTCCCTGTGTCTCTCTCGGTCCCGGTGTCTCTCTCACCCCTGTGTCTCTCGGTCCTGGTGTCTCTCTTGGTCCCTGTGTCTCTCTCAGTCCTTGTGTCTCTCACTCGGTCCCTGTGTCTCTCTCTCGGTCCCCGTGTCTCTCTCGGTCGCTGTGTCTCAATCGATCCCTGTGTCTCTCAATCGGTCCCTGTGTCTCTCTCTGTCCCTTTGTCTCTCTCCCTCGGTCCCTGTGTCTCACTCGGTCCCTGTGTCTCTCTCGGTCGCTGTGTCTCAATCGATCCCTGTGTCTCTCTTTCGGTCCCTGTGTCTCTCTCACTCGGTCCCTGTGTCTCTCTCTCGGTCCCTGTGTCTCTCTCACTCGGTCCCTGTGTCTCTCTCTCGGTCCCTGTGACTCTCTCAGTCCCTATGTCTCTCTCTCACACCCCTGTGTCTCTCTCGGTCCCGGTGTCTCTCTCGGTCCATGTGTCTCTCTCTCGGTCCCTGTGTCTCTCTCGGTCACTGTGTCTCTCTCAGTCCCTGTGTCTCACTCGGTCCCTCTCTCTCTCTTGGTCCCTGTGCCACTCTCTAAGACCCTGTGTCTCTCTGTTGTCCCTGAGTCTCTCTCTCAGTTCCTGTGTCTCACTCGGTCCCTGTCTCTCTCTCTGTCCCGGTGTCTCTCTCTTGGTCCCTGTGTCTCTCTCTCGGTCACTGTGTCTCTGTTGGTCCCTGTGTCTCTCTGTCAGTCCCTGTGTCTCTCTCTCGGTCTGTGTCTCTCTCTCGGTGCCTGTGTCTCTCTCTCGGTCCCTGTGTCTCTCTCAGTCCCTGTGTCTCTCTCGGTCCCTGTGTCTCTCTCTCACCCCTGTGTCTCTCTCGATCCGTGTGTCTCTCTCGGTCGCTATGTCTCACTCGGTCCCTGTGTCTCTCTCGTTCCCTGTGTCTCTCTCTCTCTCGGTCCCTATCACTCTCTCGGTCCCTGTGTCTCTCTCTGTCCCGGTGTCTCTCTCGGTCCCTGTCACTCGCTCAATCCCTGTGTCTCTCTCGGTCCTTGTGCCTCTCTCTCGTTCCCTGTCTCTCTCTCGTTCCCTGTGTCTCTCTCGGTCCCTGTGTCTCACTCGGTCCCTGTGTCTCTCTCTCGGTCCCTGTGTCTCTCTCTCGGCCCTGTGTTTCTCTCGGTCCCTGTGTCTCTCTCTCGGTCCCTGTCTCTCTCTCTCGGCCCTGTGTTTCTCTCGGTCCCTGTGTCTCACTCTCGGTCCCTGTGTCTCTCACTCGGTACCTGTCTCTCTCTTGGTCCCTGTGTCTCTCTCTCTGTCCCGGTGTCTCTCTCTCGGTCACTGTGTCTCTCTCTCGGTCCCTGTGACTCTCTCGGTCCCTGTGTCTCTCTCTTGGTCCTTGTGTCTCTCTCGGTCCCTGTGATGCTCTCTGGGTCCCTGTGTCTCTCTCTCGGTCCCGGTGACTCTCTCAGTCCCTGTGTCTCACTCGGTCCCTGTGTCTCTCTCTCGGTCCCTGTGTCTCTCTCTCGGTCCCTGTGTCTCACTCGGTACCTGTCTCCGTCTCGGTCCCTGTGTCTGTCTCTTTCACCCTGTGTCTTTCTCGGTCCCCGTGTCTCACTCGGTCACTGTGTCTCTCCCGGTCCCTGTCTCTCTCTCTCAGTCCCTGTGTCTCTCTCTCTGTCCCGGTGTCTCGCTCTCGGTCACTGTGTCTCTCTCTCGGTCCTTGTGTCTCTCTCGGTCCCTGTGGCTCTCTCTTCGGTCCCTGTGTCTCACTCAGTCCCTGTCACTCTCTCGGTCCCTGTGTCTCAATCGGTCCCTGTGTCGCTCTCTCGGTCCCTGTCTCTCTCTCTCGGTCCCTGTCTCTCTCTCTCTCGGTCCCTGTGTCCCTCTCTCAGTCCCTGTGTCTCTCTCTCGTTGCCTGTGTCTCTCTCTCTCAGTCCCTGTGTCTCTCTCTCAGTCCCTGTGTCTCTCTCTCAGTCCCTGTGTCTCACTCGGTCCCTGTGTCTCTCTCGGTCCCTGTGTCTCCCTCTCACGCCTGTTTCTCACTCGGTCCCTGTGTCTCTCTCGGTCCTTGTGTCTCTCACTCAGTACCTGTGTCTCTATTGTTCCCTGTTTCTCTCTCTCGGTCTCTGTGTCTCTCACTCGGTCCTGTGTCTGCTATGTCCCTCTGTCTCCCGCTCGGTCCCTGTGTCTCTCTCGGTCCCTGTGACTCGCTCAGTCCCTCTGTCTCTCGGTCCCTGTGTCTCTCTCTCGGTCTCTGTGTCTCTCTCTCGGTCCCTGTGTCTGCTTGGTCCCTGTGTCTCCCTCTCGGTCCCTGTGTCTCTCTCGGTCCTTCTGTCTCTCTCAGTCCCTATGTCTCTCTCGGTCACTGTCTCTCTCTAGGTCCCAGTGTCTCTCTCAGTCCCTGTGTCTCACTCGGTCCCTGTGATTCTCTCGGTCCTTGTGTCTCTCTCTCGTTGCCTGTGTCTCTCTCTCTCAGTCCCTGTGTCTCTCTCTCAGTCCCTGTGTCTCTCTCTCGGTCCCTGTGTCTCTCTCGGTCCTTGTGACTCGCTCAGTCCCTGTGTCTCTCACTCGGTCCCTGTGTGTCGCTCTCGGTCCCTGTGTCTCTCTTCCCCGGTCCCTGTCTCTCTCTCGGTCCCTGTGGCTCTCTCGGTCCCGGTGACTCGCTCAGCTGTGTCTCTCACTCGGTCCCTATGTCTCCCTCTCTCGGTCCCTGTGACTCTCACGGACGCTGTGTCTCACTCGGTCCCTGTGTCTCGCTCGGTCCCTGTGTCTCCTTCGCACCCCTGTGTCTCACTCGGTCCCTGTGTCTCTCTCGGTCCTTGTGTCTCTCTCTCTCGGTCCCTGTGTCTCTCTCTGTCAGTCCCTGTGTCTCTCCCTCGGTCCCTGTGTCTCTCTCGGTCCCTGTGTCTCTCTCGGCCCCTGTGTCTCACTCGGTCCCTGTGTCTCCCTCGGTCCTTGTGTCTCTCTCTCGGTCCGTGTGTCTCTCTCTTTCAGTCCCTGTGTCTCTCTCGGTCACTGTCTCTCTCTCAGTCCCTGTGTCTCTCTCGGTCCCTGTGTCTCTCACTCGGTCCCTGTCTCTCTCTCGGTCCCTGTGTCTCACTCGTTCCCTGTCTCTCTCCATGTTTCATGTCTCTGTCGGTCCCTGTGACGCTCTCGGTCCCTGTGTCTCCCTCTAGGTCCTTGTGTCTCTCTCGGTCCCTGTGTCTCTCTCTGGGTCCCTGTGTCTCACTCGGTCCCTGTCACTCTCTCGGTCCCTGTGTCTCACTCGGTCCCTGTGTCTCTCTCTCGGTCCCTGTGTCTCTCTCTCGGCCCTGCCTCTCTCTCTCGGTCACTGTGTCTCTCACTCGGACCCTGTGTCTCTCACTCGGTACCTGTCCCTGTCTCGGTCCCTGTGTCTCTCTCTTTCACCCTGTGTCTTTCTCGGTCCCTGTGTCTCACTCGGTCACTGTGTCTCTCCCGGTCCCTGTCTCTCTCTCTCAGTCCCTGTGTCTCTCTCTCTGTCCCGGTGTCTCTCTCTCGGTCACTGTGTCTCTCTCTCGGTCCTTGTGTCTCTCTCGGTCCCTGTGTCTCTCTCTCTCGGTCCCTGTGTCTCACTCGGTCCCTGTTACTCTCTCGGTCCCTGTGTCTCAATCGGTCCCTGTGTCGCTCTCTCGGTCCCTGTGTCCCTCTCGGTCCCTCTGTCTCTCTCTCGCTCCCTGTCTTTCCCTCTCGGACGATTGTGTCTCTCTCTCGGTCCCTGTGTCTCACTCGGTCCCTCTGTCTCTCACTCGGTCACTGTCTCTCTCTCGGTCCCTGTGTCTCAATCGGTCCCCGTGTCTCTCTCTCGGTCCCTGTGTCTCTCTCTCTCGGTCCCTGTCTCTCTCTCTCGGTCCCTGTGTCTCTCTCGGTCCCTGTGTCTCTCTCACTCGGTCCCTGACTCTCTCTCTCAGTTTCACTGTCTCTGTCAGTCCCTGTGTCTCTCTCTTAGTCCCTGTGACTCTCTCGGTCCCTGTGTCTCTCTCTATGTCCTTGTGTCTCTCTCGGTCCCTGTGTCTCTCTCTCTCGGTCCCTGTGTCTCACTCGGTCCCTGTCACTCTCTCGGTCCCTGTGTCTCAATCGGTCCCTGTGTCTCTCTCTCGGTCCCTGTGTCTCTCTCCTTCGGTCCCTGTGTCTCTCTCTCTCGGTCCCTGTCTCTCTCTCTCGGTCCCTGTGTCTCTCTCTAGGTCCTTGTGTCTCTCTCGGTCCCTGTGTCTCTCTCTCGGTCCCTGTGTCTCTCTCCTTCGGTCCGTGTGTCTCTCTCTCTCGGTCCCTGTGTCTCTCTCTCAGTCCCTGTGTCTCTCTCTAGGTCCTTGTGTCTCGCTCTGTCCCTGTATCTCTCTCTCACCCCTGTGTCTCTCTCGGTCCTGGTGTCTCTCTTGGTCCCTGTGTCTCTCTCTCTCAGTCCCTGTGTCTCTCTCTCAGTCCCTGTGTCTCTCTCTCGTTGCCTGTGTCTCTCTCTCTCAGTCCCTGTGTCTCACTCGGTCCCTGTGTCTCTCTCGGTCCCTGTGTCTCCCTCTCACCCCTGTTTCTCACTCGGTCCCTGTGTCTCTCTCGGTCCTTGTGTCTCTCACTCAGTACCTGTGTCTCTATTGTTCCCTGTCTCTCTCTCTCGGTCCCTGTTTCTCTCTCTCGGTCTCTGTGTCTCTCTCTTGGTCCCTGTGTCTGCTATGTCCCTCTGTCTCCCTCTCAGTCCCTGTGTCTCTCTCGGTCCCTGTGACTCGCTCAGTCCCTCTGTCTCTCTCGGTCCCTGTGTCTCTCTCTCGGTCCCTGTGTCTCTCTCTCGGTCCCTGTGTCTCTCACTCAGTACCTGTGTCTCTCTTGTTCCCTGTGTCTATCTCTCAGTCCCTGTGTCTCTCTCTCGGTCTCTGTGTCTCTCTCTCGGTCCCTGTGTCTGCTCGGTCCCTGTGTCTCCCTCTCGGTCCCTGTGTCTCTCTCGGTCCTTGTGTCTCACTCTCGGTCCCTGTGTCTCTCTCGGTCACTGTCTCTCTCTAGGTCCCTGTGTCTCTCTCGGTCCCTGTGTCTCTCTCGGTCACTGTCTCTCTCAGTCCCTGTGTCTCACTCGGTCCCTGTGATTCTCTCGGTCCTTGTGTCTCTCTCTCGGTCCCTGTGTCTCTCTCGGTCTTTGTGTCTCACTCGGTCCCTGTGTCTCTCTCTCAGTCCCTTTGTCTCTCTCTCGGTCCCTGTGTCTCTCTCTCGGTCCCTGTGTCTCTCTCGGACCCTGTGACTCGCTCAGTCCCTGTGTCTCTCACTCGGTCCCTGTGTGTCTCTCTCGGTCCCTGTGTCACTCTCGGACGCTATGTCTCACTCAGTCCCTCTCTCTCTCTTGGTCCCTGTGCCACTCTCTAAGACCCTGTGTCTCTCTGTTGTCCCTGAGTCTCTCTCTCAGTTCCTGTGTCTCACTCGGTCCCTGTCTCTCTCTCTGTCCCGGTGTCTCTCTCTCGGTCCCTGTGTCTCTCTCTCGGTCACTGTGTCTCTCTTGGTCCCTGTGTCTCTCTGTCAGTCCCTGTGTCTCTCTCTCGGTCTGTGTCTCTCTCTCGGTGCCTGTGTCTCTCTCTCGGTCCCTGTGTCTCTCTCAGTCCCTGTGTCTCTCTCGGTCCCTGTGTCTCTCTCTCACCCCTGTGTCTCTCTCGGTCCGTGTGTCTCTCTCGGTCGCTATGTCTCACTCGGTCCCTGTGTCTCTCTCGTTCCCTGTGTCTCTCTCTCTCTCGGTCCCTATCACTCTCTCGGTCCCTGTGTCTCTCTCTGTCCCGGTGTCTCTCTCGGTCCCTGTCACTCGCTCAATCCCTGTGTCTCTCTCGGTCCTTGTGTCTCTCTCTCGTTCCCTGTGTCTCTCTCGGTCCCTGTGTCTCACTCGGTCCCTGTGTCTCTCTCTCGGTCCCTGTGTCTCTCTCTCGGCCCTGTGTTTCTCTCGGTCCCTGTGTCTCTCTCTCGGTCCCTGTCTCTCTCTCTCGGCCCTGTGTTTCTCTCGGTCCCTGTGTCTCACTCTCGGTCCCTGTGTCTCTCACTCGGTACCTGTCTCTCTCTTGGTCCCTGTGTTTTTCTCGGTCCCTGTGTCTCTCTCGGTCCCTGTGTTGCTCTCTGGGTCCCTGTGTCTCACTCTCGGTCCCTGTGACTCTCTCAGTCCCTGTGTCTCTATCGGTCCCAGTGACTCTCTCTCGGTCCCTGTGTCTCTCTCGGTCCCTGTGTCTCACTCGGTCCCTATGTCTCTCTCCCTCGGTCCCTGTGTCTCTCTCGATCCTGGTGTCTCTGTTGGTCCCTGTGTCTCTCTCTCAGTCCCTGTGTCTCTCTCTCAGTCCCTGTGTCTCTCTCAGTGCCTGTGTCTCTCTCTCGGTCCCTGTGTTTCTCTCTCACACCCCTGTTTCTCTCTCGGTCCCGGTGTCTCTCTCGGTCCATGTGTCTCTCTCTCGGTCCCTGTGTCTCTCTCAGTCCCTGTCTCTCTCTCGGTCCCTGTGTCTCTCTCTGGGTCCCTGTGTCTCTCTCTCGGTCCCTGTGACTCGCTCAATCCCTGTGTCTCTCTCTCGGTCCCTGTGTCTCTCTCGGTCCCTGTGACTCGCTCAATCCCTGTGTCTCTCTCTCTCGGTCCCTGTGTCTCACTCGGTCCCTGTGTCTCTCTCGGTTCCTGTGTCTCTCTCGGTCCCTGTGTCTCTCTCTCGGTCAATGTGTCTCTCTCTCACCCCTGTGTCTCTCTCGGTCCATGTGTCTCTCTCGGTCGCTATGTCTCACTCGGTCCCTGTGTCTCTCTCGGTCCCTGTGTCTCTTTCTCACCCCTGTGTCTCTCTCTGTCCCGGTGTCTCTCTCGGTCCCTATCTCTCTCACGGTCCCTGTCACTCACTCAGTCCCTGTATCTCACTCGGTCCCTGTCTCCCTCTCGGTCCCTGTGCCTCTCTCTAAGACTCTGTGTCTCTATCTTGGTCCCTGTGTCTCTCTCAGTCCCTGTGTCTCTCTCGGTCCTGGTGTCTCTCTCGGTCCCTGTGTCTCACTCTCGGTCCCTGTGTCTCTCTCTCTGTCCCTGTGTCTCTCACTCGGACCCTGTTCCTCTCTCAGTCCCTGTGTCTCTCTCGGTCCCTGTCTCTCTCTCGGTCCCTGTGTCTCTCTCGGTCACTGTCTCTCTCTAGGTCCCTGTGTCTCTCTCGGTCCTTGTGACTCGCTCAGTCCCTGTGTCTCTCACTCGGTCCCTGTGTGTCGCTCTCGGTCCCTGTGTCTCTCTTCCCCGGTCCCTGTCTCTCTCTCGGTCCCTGTGGCTCTCTCGGTCCCGGTGACTCGCTCAGCTGTGTCTCTCACTCGGTCCCTATGTCTCCCTCTCTCGGTCCCTGTGACTCTCACGGACGCTGTGTCTCACTCGGTCCCTGTGTCTCGCTCGGTCCCTGTGTCTCCTTCGCACCCCTGTGTCTCACTCGGTCCCTGTGTCTCTCTCGGTCCTTGTGTCTCTCTCTCTCGGTCCCTGTGTCTCTCTCTGTCAGTCCCTGTGTCTCTCCCTCGGTCCCTGTGTCTCTCTCGGTCCCTGTGTCTCTCTCGGCCCCTGTGTCTCACTCGGTCCCTGTGTCTCCCTCGGTCCTTGTGTCTCTCTCTCGGTCCGTGTGTCTCTCTCTTTCAGTCCCTGTGTCTCTCTCGGTCACTGTCTCTCTCTCAGTCCCTGTGTCTCTCTCGGTCCCTGTGTCTCTCACTCGGTCCCTGTCTCTCTCTCGGTCCCTGTGTCTCACTCGTTCCCTGTCTCTCTCCATGTTTCATGTCTCTGTCGGTCCCTGTGACGCTCTCGGTCCCTGTGTCTCCCTCTAGGTCCTTGTGTCTCTCTCGGTCCCTGTGTCTCTCTCTGGGTCCCTGTGTCTCACTCGGTCCCTGTCACTCTCTCGGTCCCTGTGTCTCACTCGGTCCCTGTGTCTCTCTCTCGGTCCCTGTGTCTCTCTCTCGGCCCTGCCTCTCTCTCTCGGTCACTGTGTCTCTCACTCGGACCCTGTGTCTCTCACTCGGTACCTGTCTCTGTCTCGGTCCCTGTGTCTCTCTCTTTCACCCTGTGTCTTTCTCGGTCCCTGTGTCTCACTCGGTCACTGTGTCTCTCCCGGTCCCTGTCTCTCTCTCTCAGTCCCTGTGTCTCTCTCTCTGTCCCGGTGTCTCTCTCTCGGTCACTGTGTCTCTCTCTCGGTCCTTGTGTCTCTCTCGGTCCCTGTGTCTCTCTCTCTCGGTCCCTGTGTCTCACTCGGTCCCTGTTACTCTCTCGGTCCCTGTGTCTCAATCGGTCCCTGTGTCGCTCTCTCGGTCCCTGTGTCCCTCTCGGTCCCTCTGTCTCTCTCTCGCTCCCTGTCTTTCCCTCTCGGACGATTGTGTCTCTCTCTCGGTCCCTGTGTCTCACTCGGTCCCTCTGTCTCTCACTCGGTCACTGTCTCTCTCTCGGTCCCTGTGTCTCAATCGGTCCCCGTGTCTCTCTCTCGGTCCCTGTGTCTCTCTCTCTCGGTCCCTGTCTCTCTCTCTCGGTCCCTGTGTCTCTCTCGGTCCCTGTGTCTCTCTCACTCGGTCCCTGACTCTCTCTCTCAGTTTCACTGTCTCTGTCAGTCCCTGTGTCTCTCTCTTAGTCCCTGTGACTCTCTCGGTCCCTGTGTCTCTCTCTATGTCCTTGTGTCTCTCTCGGTCCCTGTGTCTCTCTCTCTCGGTCCCTGTGTCTCACTCGGTCCCTGTCACTCTCTCGGTCCCTGTGTCTCAATCGGTCCCTGTGTCTCTCTCTCGGTCCCTGTGTCTCTCTCCTTCGGTCCCTGTGTCTCTCTCTCTCGGTCCCTGTCTCTCTCTCTCGGTCCCTGTGTCTCTCTCTAGGTCCTTGTGTCTCTCTCGGTCCCTGTGTCTCTCTCTCGGTCCCTGTGTCTCTCTCCTTCGGTCCGTGTGTCTCTCTCTCTCGGTCCCTGTGTCTCTCTCTCAGTCCCTGTGTCTCTCTCTAGGTCCTTGTGTCTCGCTCTGTCCCTGTATCTCTCTCTCACCCCTGTGTCTCTCTCGGTCCTGGTGTCTCTCTTGGTCCCTGTGTCTCTCTCTCTCAGTCCCTGTGTCTCTCTCTCAGTCCCTGTGTCTCTCTCTCGTTGCCTGTGTCTCTCTCTCTCAGTCCCTGTGTCTCACTCGGTCCCTGTGTCTCTCTCGGTCCCTGTGTCTCCCTCTCACCCCTGTTTCTCACTCGGTCCCTGTGTCTCTCTCGGTCCTTGTGTCTCTCACTCAGTACCTGTGTCTCTATTGTTCCCTGTCTCTCTCTCTCGGTCCCTGTTTCTCTCTCTCGGTCTCTGTGTCTCTCTCTTGGTCCCTGTGTCTGCTATGTCCCTCTGTCTCCCTCTCAGTCCCTGTGTCTCTCTCGGTCCCTGTGACTCGCTCAGTCCCTCTGTCTCTCTCGGTCCCTGTGTCTCTCTCTCGGTCCCTGTGTCTCTCTCTCGGTCCCTGTGTCTCTCACTCAGTACCTGTGTCTCTCTTGTTCCCTGTGTCTATCTCTCAGTCCCTGTGTCTCTCTCTCGGTCTCTGTGTCTCTCTCTCGGTCCCTGTGTCTGCTCGGTCCCTGTGTCTCCCTCTCGGTCCCTGTGTCTCTCTCGGTCCTTGTGTCTCACTCTCGGTCCCTGTGTCTCTCTCGGTCACTGTCTCTCTCTAGGTCCCTGTGTCTCTCTCGGTCCCTGTGTCTCTCTCGGTCACTGTCTCTCTCAGTCCCTGTGTCTCACTCGGTCCCTGTGATTCTCTCGGTCCTTGTGTCTCTCTCTCGGTCCCTGTGTCTCTCTCGGTCTTTGTGTCTCACTCGGTCCCTGTGTCTCTCTCTCAGTCCCTTTGTCTCTCTCTCGGTCCCTGTGTCTCTCTCTCGGTCCCTGTGTCTCTCTCGGACCCTGTGACTCGCTCAGTCCCTGTGTCTCTCACTCGGTCCCTGTGTGTCTCTCTCGGTCCCTGTGTCACTCTCGGACGCTATGTCTCACTCAGTCCCTCTCTCTCTCTTGGTCCCTGTGCCACTCTCTAAGACCCTGTGTCTCTCTGTTGTCCCTGAGTCTCTCTCTCAGTTCCTGTGTCTCACTCGGTCCCTGTCTCTCTCTCTGTCCCGGTGTCTCTCTCTCGGTCCCTGTGTCTCTCTCTCGGTCACTGTGTCTCTCTTGGTCCCTGTGTCTCTCTGTCAGTCCCTGTGTCTCTCTCTCGGTCTGTGTCTCTCTCTCGGTGCCTGTGTCTCTCTCTCGGTCCCTGTGTCTCTCTCAGTCCCTGTGTCTCTCTCGGTTCCTGTGTCTCTCTCTCACCCCTGTGTCTCTCTCGGTCCGTGTGTCTCTCTCGGTCGCTATGTCTCACTCGGTCCCTGTGTCTCTCTCGTTCCCTGTGTCTCTCTCTCTCTCGGTCCCTATCACTCTCTCGGTCCCTGTGTCTCTCTCTGTCCCGGTGTCTCTCTCGGTCCCTGTCACTCGCTCAATCCCTGTGTCTCTCTCGGTCCTTGTGTCTCTCTCTCGTTCCCTGTGTCTCTCTCGGTCCCTGTGTCTCACTCGGTCCCTGTGTCTCTCTCTCGGTCCCTGTGTCTCTCTCTCGGCCCTGTGTTTCTCTCGGTCCCTGTGTCTCTCTCTCGGTCCCTGTCTCTCTCTCTCGGCCCTGTGTTTCTCTCGGTCCCTGTGTCTCACTCTCGGTCCCTGTGTCTCTCACTCGGTACCTGTCTCTCTCTTGGTCCCTGTGTTTTTCTCGGTCCCTGTGTCTCTCTCGGTCCCTGTGTTGCTCTCTGGGTCCCTGTGTCTCACTCTCGGTCCCTGTGACTCTCTCAGTCCCTGTGTCTCTATCGGTCCCAGTGACTCTCTCTCGGTCCCTGTGTCTCTCTCGGTCCCTGTGTCTCACTCGGTCCCTATGTCTCTCTCCCTCGGTCCCTGTGTCTCTCTCGATCCTGGTGTCTCTGTTGGTCCCTGTGTCTCTCTCTCAGTCCCTGTGTCTCTCTCTCAGTCCCTGTGTCTCTCTCAGTGCCTGTGTCTCTCTCTCGGTCCCTGTGTTTCTCTCTCACACCCCTGTTTCTCTCTCGGTCCCGGTGTCTCTCTCGGTCCATGTGTCTCTCTCTCGGTCCCTGTGTCTCTCTCAGTCCCTGTCTCTCTCTCGGTCCCTGTGTCTCTCTCTGGGTCCCTGTGTCTCTCTCTCGGTCCCTGTGACTCGCTCAATCCCTGTGTCTCTCTCTCGGTCCCTGTGTCTCTCTCGGTCCCTGTGACTCGCTCAATCCCTGTGTCTCTCTCTCTCGGTCCCTGTGTCTCACTCGGTCCCTGTGTCTCTCTCGGTTCCTGTGTCTCTCTCGGTCCCTGTGTCTCTCTCTCGGTCAATGTGTCTCTCTCTCACCCCTGTGTCTCTCTCGGTCCATGTGTCTCTCTCGGTCGCTATGTCTCACTCGGTCCCTGTGTCTCTCTCGGTCCCTGTGTCTCTTTCTCACCCCTGTGTCTCTCTCTGTCCCGGTGTCTCTCTCGGTCCCTATCTCTCTCACGGTCCATGTCACTCACTCAGTCCCTGTATCTCACTCGGTCCCTGTCTCCCTCTCGGTCCCTGTGCCTCTCTCTAAGACTCTGTGTCTCTATCTTGGTCCCTGTGTCTCTCTCAGTCCCTGTGTCTCTCTCGGTCCTGGTGTCTCTCTCTGTCCCTGTGTCTCACTCTCGGTCCCTGTGTCTCTCTCTCTGTCCCTGTGTCTCTCACTCGGACCCTGTTCCTCTCTCAGTCCCTGTGTCTCTCTCGGTCCCTGTCTCTCTCTCGGTCCCTGTGTCTCTCTCGGTCACTGTCTCTCTCTAGGTCCCTGTGTCTCTCTCGGTCCCTGTGTCTCTCTCGGTCACTGTCTCTCTCAGTCCCTGTGTCTCACTCGGTCCCTGTGATTCTCTCGGTCCTTGTGTCTCTCTCTCGGTCCCTGTGTCTCTCTCGGTCTTTGTGTCTCACTCGGTCCCTGTGTCTCTCTCTCAGTCCCTTTGTCTCTCTCTCAGTCCCTGTGTCTCTCTCTCGGTCCCTGTGTCTCTCTCGGACCCTGTGACTCGCTCAGTCCCTGTGTCTCTCACTCGGTCCCTGTGTGTCTCTCTCGGTCCCTGTGTCACTCTCGGACGCTATGTCTCACTCAGTCCCTCTCTCTCTCTTGGTCCCTGTGCCACTCTCTAAGACCCTGTGTCTCTCTGTTGTCCCTGAGTCTCTCTCTCAGTTCCTGTGTCTCACTCGGTCCCTGTCTCTCTCTCTGTCCCGGTGTCTCTCTCTCGGTCCCTGTGTCTCTCTCTCGGTCACTGTGTCTCTCTTGGTCCCTGTGTCTCTCTGTCAGTCCCTGTGTCTCTCTCTCGGTCTGTGTCTCTCTCTCGGTGCCTGTGTCTCTCTCTCGGTCCCTGTGTCTCTCTCAGTCCCTGTGTCTCTCTCGGTCCCTGTGTCTCTCTCTCACCCCTGTGTCTCTCTCGGTCCGTGTGTCTCTCTCGGTCGCTATGTCTCACTCGGTCCCTGTGTCTCTCTCGTTCCCTGTGTCTCTCTCTCTCTCGGTCCCTATCACTCTCTCGGTCCCTGTGTCTCTCTCTGTCCCGGTGTCTCTCTCGGTCCCTGTCACTCGCTCAATCCCTGTGTCTCTCTCGGTCCTTGTGTCTCTCTCTCGTTCCCTGTGTCTCTCTCGGTCCCTGTGTCTCACTCGGTCCCTGTGTCTCTCTCTCGGTCCCTGTGTCTCTCTCTCGGCCCTGTGTTTCTCTCGGTCCCTGTGTCTCTCTCTCGGTCCCTGTCTCTCTCTCTCGGCCCTGTGTTTCTCTCGGTCCCTGTGTCTCACTCTCGGTCCCTGTGTCTCTCACTCGGTACCTGTCTCTCTCTTGGTCCCTGTGTTTTTCTCGGTCCCTGTGTCTCTCTCGGTCCCTGTGTTGCTCTCTGGGTCCCTGTGTCTCACTCTCGGTCCCTGTGACTCTCTCAGTCCCTGTGTCTCTATCGGTCCCAGTGACTCTCTCTCGGTCCCTGTGTCTCTCTCGGTCCCTGTGTCTCACTCGGTCCCTATGTCTCTCTCCCTCGGTCCCTGTGTCTCTCTCGATCCTGGTGTCTCTGTTGGTCCCTGTGTCTCTCTCTCAGTCCCTGTGTCTCTCTCTCAGTCCCTGTGTCTCTCTCAGTGCCTGTGTCTCTCTCTCGGTCCCTGTGTTTCTCTCTCACACCCCTGTTTCTCTCTCGGTCCCGGTGTCTCTCTCGGTCCATGTGTCTCTCTCTCGGTCCCTGTGTCTCTCTCAGTCCCTGTCTCTCTCTCGGTCCCTGTGTCTCTCTCTGGGTCCCTGTGTCTCTCTCTCGGTCCCTGTGACTCGCTCAATCCCTGTGTCTCTCTCTCGGTCCCTGTGTCTCTCTCGGTCCCTGTGACTCGCTCAATCCCTGTGTCTCTCTCTCTCGGTCCCTGTGTCTCACTCGGTCCCTGTGTCTCTCTCGGTTCCTGTGTCTCTCTCGGTCCCTGTGTCTCTCTCTCGGTCAATGTGTCTCTCTCTCACCCCTGTGTCTCTCTCGGTCCATGTGTCTCTCTCGGTCGCTATGTCTCACTCGGTCCCTGTGTCTCTCTCGGTCCCTGTGTCTCTTTCTCACCCCTGTGTCTCTCTCTGTCCCGGTGTCTCTCTCGGTCCCTATCTCTCTCACGGTCCCTGTCACTCACTCAGTCCCTGTATCTCACTCGGTCCCTGTCTCCCTCTCGGTCCCTGTGCCTCTCTCTAAGACTCTGTGTCTCTATCTTGGTCCCTGTGTCTCTCTCAGTCCCTGTGTCTCTCTCGGTCCTGGTGTCTCTCTCGGTCCCTGTGTCTCACTCTCGGTCCCTGTGTCTCTCTCTCTGTCCCTGTGTCTCTCACTCGGACCCTGTTCCTCTCTCAGTCCCTGTGTCTCTCTCGGTCCCTGTCTCTCTCTCGGTCCCTGTGTCTCTCTCTCGGTCCCTGTGTCTCTCTCGGTCGCTGTGTCTCACTCGGTCCCTGTCTCTCTCTCGGTCCCTGTGTCTCTCTCTCGGTCCCTGTGTCTCTCTCGGTCGCTGTGTCTCACTCGGACCCTGTTCCTCTCTCAGTCCCTGTGTCTCTCTCGGTCCCTGTCTCTCTCTCGGTCCCTGTGTCTCTCTCTCGGTCCCTGTCTCTCTCTCCGTCCCTGTGTCTCACTCGGTCCCTCTGTCTCTCACTCGGTCAGTGTCTCTCTCTCGGTCCCTGTGTCTCTCTCACTCGGTCCCTGTCTCTCTCTCTCGGTCCCTGTGTCTCTCACTCGGTCCCTGTGTCTCTCACTCGGTACCTGTCTCTGTCTCGTTCCCTGTGTCTCTCGCGGTCCCTGTCTCTCTCTCTCAGTCCCTGTGTCTCTCTCTCTGTCCCGGTGTCACTCTCTCGGTCACTGTGTCTCTCTCTCAGTCCCTGTGACTCTCTCGGTCCCTGTGTCTCTCTCTAGGTCCCTGTGTCTCTCTCGGTCCCTGTGTCTCTCTCTGGGTCCCTGTGTCTCTCTCTCGGTCCCTGTGACTCTCTCGGTCCCTGTGTCTCTATCTAGGTCCTTGTATCTCTCTCGGTCCCTGTGTCTCTCTCTGGGTCCCTGTGTCTCTCTCTCGGTCGCTGTGTCTCTCTCGGTCCTGGTGTCTCTCTGGGTCCCTGTGTCTCCCTCTCGGTCGCTGTGTCTCTCTCGGTCCTGGTGTCTCTCTTGGTCCCTGTGTCTCTCTCTCGGTCCCTGTGACTCTCTCAGTCCCTGTGTCTCTGTCGGTCCCTGTCTCTCTCTCGGTCCCTGTGTCTCTCTCTAGGTCCCTGTCTCTCTCTCGGTCCCTGTGTCTCTCTCCCTCGGTCCCTGTGTCTCTCTCTCGGTCCCTGTGTCTCTCTCCCTCGGTCCCTGTGTCTCTCTCGGTCCCTGTGTCTCTCTGTCTCGGTCCCTGTGTCTCTCTCGGTCGCTGTGTCTCATTCGGTCCATGTGTCTCTCTCGGTCCCTGTGTCTCCCTCTCACCCCTGTGTCTCACTCGGTCCCTGTGTCTCTCTCGGTCCTTGTGTCTCTCTCTCGGTCCCTGTGTCTCTCTCGGTCCCTGTGTCTCTCTCTCTCAGTCCCTGTGTCTCTCTCGGTCACTGTCTCTCTCTCTTGGTCCCTGTCTCTCTCTCGGTCCCTGTGTCTCTCTCACTCGGTCCCTTTCTCTCGCTCTCAGTTTCAGTGTCTCTGTCGGTCCCTGTGTCTCTCTCTAGGTCCTTGTGTCTCTCTCGGTCCCTGTGTCTCAATCGGTCCCTGTGTCACTCTCTCGGTCCCTGTCTCCCTCTCTCGGTCACTCTGTTTCTCTCGATCCCTGTGTCTCTTTCTCGGTCCCTGTGTCCCTCTCGGTCCCTGTGTCTCTCTCTCTCGGTCCCTGTGTCTCTCACTCGGTCCCTGTGTCTCTCACTCGGTACCTGTGTCAGCTCGGTCCCTGTGTATCCCTCTCAGTCCCTGTGTCTCTCTCGGTCCTTGTGTCTCTCTCTCGGTCGCTGTGTCTCTCTATCTCTCAGTCCCTGTGTCTCTCTCGGTCCCTGTGTCTCTCTCAGTCCCTGTGTCTCACTCGGTGCCTGTGTCTCTCTCGGTCCCTGTGTCTCTCTCGGTCCCTGTGTCTCACTCGGTGCCTGTGTCTCTCTCGGTCCCTGTCTCTCTCTCTCAGTCCCTGTGTCTCTCTCTCTGTCCCGGTGTCTCTGACTCTCGGTCCCTGTGTCTCACTCCGTCCCTGTGTCTCTCTCCCTCGGTCCCTGTGTCTCTCTCGGTCCTGATGTCTCTCTTGGTCCCTGTGTCTCTCTCTCAGTCCCTGTGTCTCTCTCTCAGTCCTTGTGTCTCTCCCTCGGTCCCTGTGACTCTCTCGGTCGCTGTGTCTCAATCGGTCCCTGTGTCTCTCTGTCTCGGACCCTGTAACTCAATCGATCCCTGTGTCTCTCTTTCGGTCCCTGTGTCTCTCTCACTCGGTCCCTGTCTTTCTCTCTCTCAGTTTCAGTGTCTCTCTCGGTCCCTGTGTCTCTCTCTCGGTCCCTGTGTCTCTCTCTGGGTCCCTGTGTCTCACTCGGTCCCTGTCACTCTCTCGGTCCCTGTGTCTCACTCGGTCCCTGTGTCTCTCTCTCTCGGTCACTGTGTTTCTCTCTCTGTCCCGGTGTCTCTGACTCTCGGTCCCTGTGTCTCACTCCATCCCTGTGTCTCTCACTCGGTACCTGTCTCTCTCTCGGTCCCTGTGACTCTCCCGGTCCCTGTGTCTCACTCGGTCCCTGTGTCTCTCTCTCTCAGTCCCTGTGTCTCTCTCTCTGTCCCGGTGTCTCTGAATCTCGGTCCCTGTGTCTCACTCCGTCCCTGTGTCTCTCTCCCTCGGTCCCTGTGTCTCTCTCGGTCCCGGTGTCTCTCTCACCCCTGTGTCTCTCTCGGTCCTGGTGTCACTCTTGGTCCCTGTGTCTCTCTCAGTCCCTGTGTCTCTCTCGGTCCCTGTGACTCTCTCTCGGTCCCTGACTCTCTCTCTCGGTCCCTGTGTCTCTCTCGGTCCCTATGTCTCTCTCTGGGTCACTGTGTCTCACTCGGTCCCTGTCTCTCTGTCGGTCCCTGTGTCTCCCTCTCGGTCCCTGTGTCTCTCTCGGTCCGGGTCTCTCTCTCTCGGTCCCTGTGTCTCTCTCTCGGTCCCTGTGTCTCTCTCAGTCCCTGTGTCTCTCTCGGTCCCGGTGTCTCTCTCGGCCCCTGTGTCTCTCTCGGCCCCTATGGCTCCCACAGTCCCTGTGTCTCTCTCGGTCCCTGTGACTCTCTCTCGGTCCCTGTCTCTCTCCCTCGGTCCCTGTGTCTCTCTCGGTCCCGGTGTCTCTCTCACCCCTGTGTCTCTCGGTCCTGGTGTCTCTCTTGGTCCCTGTGTCTCTCTCAGTCCTTGTGTCTCTCACTCGGTCCCTGTGTCTCTCTCTCGGTCCCCGTGTCTCTCTCGGTCGCTGTGTCTCAATCGATCCCTGTGTCTCTCAATCGGTCCCTGTGTCTCTCTCTGTCCCTTTGTCTCTCTCCCTCGGTCCCTGTGTCTCACTCGGTCCCTGTGTCTCTCTCGGTCGCTGTGTCTCAATCGATCCCTGTGTCTCTCTTTCGGTCCCTGTGTCTCTCTCACTCGGTCCCTGTGTCTCTCTCTCGGTCCCTGTGTCTCTCTCACTCGGTCCCTGTGTCTCTCTCTCGGTCCCTGTGTCTCTCTCTCTCGGTCCCTGTGTCTCTCTCTCAGTCCCTGTGACTCTCTTGGTCCCTGTGTCTCTCTCTAGGTCCTTGTGTCCCTCTTGGTCCCTGTGTCTCTCTCTCGGTCCCTGTGTCTCTCTCGGTCCCTGTGTCTCTCTCTAGGTCCTTGTGTCTCTCTCTGGGTCCCTGTGTCTCTCTCTCGGTCACTGTTTCTCTCTCGGTCCCTGTGTCTCTCTCGGTCTCTGTGTCTCACTCGGTCCCTGTGTCTCTCTCGGTCCTTTTGTCTCTCTCTCGGTCCCCGTGTCTCTCTCTCGGTCCCTGTGTCTCTCTCGGTCCCTGTGACTCGCTCAGTCCCTGTGTCTCTCACTCGGTCCCTGTGTGTCTCTCTCGGTCCCTGTGTCTCTCTTCCCCGGTCCCTGTCTCTCTCTCGGTCCCTGTGCCTCTCTCGGTCCCGGTGACTCGCTCAGCTGTGTCTCTCACTCGGTCCCTGTGTCTCCCTCTCTCGGTCCCTGTGTCTCCTTCGCACCCCTGTGTCTCACTCGGTCCCTGTGTCTCTCTCGGTCCTTGTGTCTCTCTCTCTCGGTCCCTGTGTCTCTCTCTCTCAGTCCCTGTGTCTCTCCCTCGGTCCCTGTGTCTCTCTTGGTCCCTGTGTCTCTCTCGGTCCCTGTGTCTCACTCGGTCCCTGTGTCTCTCTCTCGGTCCTTGTGTCTCTCTCTCGGTCCGTGTGTCTCTCTCTTTCAGTCCCTGTGTCTCTCTCGGTCACTGTCTCTCTCTCAGTCCCTGTGTCTCTCTCGGTCCCTGTGTCTCTCTCGGTCCCTGTGTCTCTCTCGGTCACTGTCTCTCTCTCAGTCCCTGTGTCTCTCTCGGTCCCTGTGTCTCTCTCAGTCCCTGTGTCTCTCTCGGTCACTGTCTCTCTCTCTCAGTCCCTGTGTCTCTCTTGGTCCCTGTGTCTCTCTCGGTCCCTGTGTCTCTCACTCGGTCCCTGTCTCTCTCTCAGTCCCTGTGTCTCTCTCGGTCCCTGTGTCTCTCTCGGCCCCTGTGTCTCTCTCTAGGTCCTTGTGTCTCTCTCGGTCCCTGTGTCTCTCTCTGGGTCCCTGTGTCTCACTCGGTCCCTGTCACTCTCTCGGTCCCTGTGTCTCACTCGGTCCCTGTGTCTCTCTCTCGGTCCCTGTGTCTCTCTCTCGGCCCTGCCTTTCTCTCTCGGTCCCTGTGTCTCACTCTCGGTCCCTGTGTCTCTCACTCGGTACCTGTCTCTGTCTCGGTCCCTGTGTCTCTCTCTTTCACCCTGTGTCTTTCTCGGTCCCTGTGTCTCACTCGGTCCCTGTGTCTCTCCCGGTCCCTGTCTCTCTCTCTCAGTCCCTGTGTCTCTCTCTCTGTCCCGGTGTCTCTGACTCTCGGTCCCTGTGTCTCACTCCGTCCCTGTGTCTCTCTCTCTCAGTCCCTGTGTCTCTCTCTTGGTCCCTGTGACTCTCTCTCGGTCCCTGTGACTCGCTCAGTCCTTGTGTCTCTCACTCGGTCCCTGTGTCTCTCTCTCGGTCCCTTTGTCTCTCTCTCAGTCCCTCTGTCTCTCTGTCTCGGACCCTGTGTCTCTCTCGGTCGCTGTGTCTCAATCGATCCCTGTGTCTCTGTTTCGGTCCCTGTGTCTCTCTCACTCGGTCCCTGTCTTTCTCTCTCTCAGTTTCAGTGTCTCTCTCGGTCCCTGTGTCTCTCTGTCTCGGTCCCTGTGTCTCTCTCGGTCGCTGTGTCTCAATCGATCCCTGTGTCTCTCACTCGGTCCCTGTGTCTCTCTCTCTCGGTCCCTGTGTCTCACTACGTCCCTCTGTCTCTCACTCGGTCAGTGTCTCTCTCTCGGTCCCTGTGTCTCTCTCACTCGGTCCCTGTCTCTCTCTCTCGGTCCCTGTGTCTCTCACTCGGTCCCTGTGTCTCTCACTCGGTACCTGTCTCTGTCTCGTTCCCTATGTCTCTCGCGGTCCCTGTCTCTCTCTCTCTCAGTCCCTGTGTCTCTCTCTCTGTCCCGGTGTCACTCTCTCGGTCACTGTGTCTCTCTCTCAGTCCCTGTGACTCTCTCGGTCCCTGTGTCTCTCTCTAGGTCCCTGTGTCTCTCTCGGTCCCTGTGTCTCTCTCTGGGTCCCTGTGTCTCTCTCTCGGTCCCTGTGACTCTCTCGGTCCCTGTGTCTCTATCTAGGTCCTTGTATCTCTCTCGGTCCCTGTGTCTCTCTCTGGGTCCCTGTGTCTCTCTCTCGGTCGCTGTGTCTCTCTCGGTCCTGGTGTCTCTCTGGGTCCATGTGTCTCCCTCTCGGTCGCTGTGTCTCTCTCGGTCCTGGTGTCTCTCTTGGTCCCTGTGTCTCTCTCTCGGTCCCTGTGACTCTCTCAGTCCCTGTGTCTCTGTCGGTCCCTGTCTCTCTCTCGGTCCCTGTGTCTCTCTCTAGGTCCCTGTCTCTCTCTCGGTCCCTGTGTCTCTCTCCCTCGGTCCCTGTGTCTCTCTCTCGGTCCCTGTGTCTCTCTCCCTCGGTCCCTGTGTCTCTCTCGGCCCCTGTGTCTCTCTGTCTCGGTCCCTGTGTCTCTCTCGGTCGCTGTGTCTCATTCGGTCCATGTGTCTCTCTCGGTCCCTGTGTCTCCCTCTCACCCCTGTGTCTCACTCGGTCCCTGTGTCTCTCTCGGTCCTTGTGTCTCTCTCTCGGTCCCTGTGTCTCTCTCGGTCCCTGTGTCTCTCTCTCTCAGTCCCTGTGTCTCTCTCGGTCACTGTCTCTCTCTCTTGGTCCCTGTCTCTCTCTCGGTCCCTGTGTCTCTCTCACTCGGTCCCTTTCTCTCGCTCTCAGTTTCAGTGTCTCTGTCGGTCCCTGTGTCTCTCTCTAGGTCCTTGTGTCTCTCTCGGTCCCTGTGTCTCAATCGGTCCCTGTGTCACTCTCTCGGTCCCTGTCTCCCTCTCTCGGTCACTCTGTTTCTCTCGATCCCTGTGTCTCTTTCTCGGTCCCTGTGTCCCTCTCGGTCCCTGTGTCTCTCTCTCGGTCCCTGTGTCTCTCACTCGGTCCCTGTGTCTCTCACTCGGTACCTGTGTCAGCTCGGTCCCTGTGTATCCCTCTCAGTCCCTGTGTCTCTCTCGGTCCTTGTGTCTCTCTCTCGGTCGCTGTGTCTCTCTATCTCTCAGTCCCTGTGTCTCTCTCGGTCCCTGTGTCTCTCTCAGTCCCTGTGTCTCTCTCGGTCCCTGTGTCTCACTCGGTGCCTGTGTCTCTCTCGGTCCCTGTCTCTCTCTCTCAGTCCCTGTGTCTCTCTCTCTGTCCCGGTGTCTCTGACTCTCGGTCCCTGTGTCTCACTCCGTCCCTGTGTCTCTCTCCCTCGGTCCCTGTGTCTCTCTCGGTCCTGATGTCTCTCTTGGTCCCTGTGTCTCTCTCTCAGTCCCTGTGTCTCTCTCTCGGTCCCTGTGACTCTCTCTCGGTCCCTGTGACTCGCTCAGTCCTTGTGTCTCTCCCTCGGTCCCTGTGTCTCTCTCGGTCGCTGTGTCTCAATCGGTCCCTGTGTCTCTCTGTCTCGGACCCTGTAACTCAATCGATCCCTGTGTCTCTCGTTCGGTCCCTGTGTCTCTCTCACTCGGTCCCTGTCTTTCTCTCTCTCAGTTTCAGTGTCTCTCTCGGTCCCTGTGTCTCTCTCTCGGTCCCTGTGTCTCTCTGTCTCGGTCCCTGTGTCTCTCTTTCGGTCCCTGTGTCTCTCTCTCTCGGTCCCTGTGTCTCTCTCTTTCGGTCCCTGTCACTCTCTCGGTCCCTGTGTCTCAATCGGTCCCTCTGTCTCTCACTCGGTCCCTGTGACTCTCTTGGTCCCTGTGTCTCTCTCTAGGTCCTTGTGTCTCTCTCGGTCCCTGTGTCTCTCTCTCTCGGTCCCTGTGTCCCTCTTGGTCCCTGTGTCTCTCACTCGGTCCCTGTGTCTCTCACTCGGTACCTGTCTCTGTCTCGGTCACTGTGTCTCTCTCTCTCAGTCTCTGTGTCTGTCCCGGTCCCTGTCTCTCTCTCTCAGTCCCTGTGTCTCTCTCTCTGTCCCGGTGTCACTCTCTCGGTCACTGTGTCTGTCTCTCAGTCCCTGTGACTCTCTCGGTCCCTGTGTCTCTCTCTAGGTCCCTGTGTCTCTCTCGGTCCCTGTGTCTCTCTCTGGGTCCCTGTGTCTCTCTCTCGGTCCCTGTGACTCTCTCGGTCCCTGTGTCTCTCTCTAGGTCCTTGTATCTCTCTCGGTCCCTGTGTCTCTCTCTGGGTCCCTGTGTCTCTCTCTCGGTCGCTGTGTCTCTCTCGGTCCTGGTGTCTCTCTGGGTCCCTGTGTCTCTCTCTCGGTCGCTGTGTCTCTCTCGGTCCTGGTGTCTCTCTTGGTCCCTGTGTCTCTCTCTCGGTCCCTGTGACTCTCTCAGTCCCTGTGTCTCTGTCGGTCCCTGTCTCTCTCTCGGTCCCTGTGTCTCTCTCTAGGTCCCTGTCTCTCTCTCGGTCCCTGTGACTCGCTCAGTCCCTGTGTCTCTCACTCGGTCCCTGTGTCTCTCTCTCGGTCCCTGTGTCTCTCTCCCTCGGTCCCTGTCTCTCTCTCGATCCCTGTGTCTCTCTGTCTCGGTCCCTGTGTCTCTCTCGGTCGCTGTGTCTCATTCGGTCCATGTGTCTCTCTCGGTCCCTGTGTCTCCCTCTCACCCCTGTGTCTCACTCGGTCCCTGTGTCTCTCTCGGTCCTTGTGTCTCTCTCTCGGTCCCTGTGTCTCTCTCTCTGTCCCTGTGTCTCTCTCGGTCACTGTCTCTCTCTCTTGGTCCCTGTGTCTCTCTCAGTCCCTGTGTCCCTCTCTCGGTCCCTGTGACTCTCTCGGTCCCTGTGTCTCTCTCTCTAGGTCCTTGTGTCTCTCTCGGTCCCTGTGTCTCTCTCTCTCTCGGTCCCTGTGTCTCACTCGGTCCCTGTCACTCTCTCGGTCCCTGTGTCCCTCTCTCGGTCCCTGTCTCCCTCTCTCGGTCACTCTGTTTCTCTCGATCCCTGTGTCTCTTTCTCGGTCCCTGTGTCCCTCTCGGTCCCTGTGTCTCTCTCTCGGTCCCTGTGTCTCTCACTCGGTCCCTGTGTCTCTCACTCGGTACCTGTGTCAGCTCGGTACCTGTGTCTCTCTCTCGGTCCCTGTGTCTCCATCTCGGTCCCTGTGTATCTCTCGGTCCTTGTGTCTCTCTCTCGGTCACTGTCTCTCTCTCGGTCCCTGTGTCTCTCTCTCGGTCCCTGTGTCTGCTCGGTCCCTGTGTATCCCTCTCAGTCCCTTTGTCTCTCTCGGTCCTTGTGTCTCTCTCTCGGTCGCTGTGTCTCTCTCTCTCTCAGTCCCTGTGTCTATCTCGGTCACTGTGTCTCTCTCGTTCCCTGTGTCTCTCTCTCGGTCCCTGTGTCTCTCTCAGTCCCTCTGTCTCACTCGGTGCCTGTGTCTCTCTAGGTCCCTGTGTCTCTCTCGGTCCCTGTGTCTCTCTCAGTCCCTGTGTCTCACTCGGTGCCTGTGTCTCTCTCGGTCCCTGTGTCTCTCTCGGTCTCTGTGTCTCACTCGGTCACTGTGTCTCTCTCGGTCCCGGTGTCTCACTCGGTGCCTGTGTCTCAATCGGTCCCTGTTTCTCTCTCAATCCCTGTGTCTCACTCGGTGCCTGTGTCTCTCTCGGTCCTTGTGTCTCTCTCGGTCCCTGTGTCTCTCTCTCCCAGTCCCTGTGTCTCTCTCGGTCACTGTCTCTCTCTCGGTCCCTGTGTCTCTCTCGGTCTCTGTGTCTCACTCGGTCACTGTGTCTCTCTCGGTCCCGGTGTCTCTCTTGGTCCCTGTGTCTCTATCTTGCTCCCTGTGTCTTTCTCGGTCCCTGTGTCTCTCCCGGTCCCTGTCTCTCTCTCTCTCAGTCCCTGTGTCTCTCTCTCAGTCCTTGTGTCTCTCTCTCGGTCCCTGTGTCTCCCTCGGTCCGTGTGTCTCACTCGTTCCCTGTGTCTCTCTCTGTCCCTGTATCTCTCTCTCACCCCTGTGTCTCTCTCGGTCCTGGTGTCTCTCTTGGTCCCTGTGTCTCTCTCTCTCAGTCCCTGTGTCTCTCTCTCAGTCCCTGTGTCTCTCTCTCGTTGCCTGTGTCTCTCTCTCTCTCAGTCCCTGTGTCTCTCTCTCAGTCCCTGTGTCTCAATCGGTCCCTGTGTCTCTCTCGGTCCCTGTGTCTCCCTCTCACCCCTGTTTCTCACTCGGTCCCTGTGTCTCTCTCGGTCCTTGTGTCTCTCACTCAGTACCTGTGTCTCTATTGTTCCCTGTCTCTCTCTCTCGGTCTCTGTGTCTCTCTCTTGGTCCCTGTGTCTGCTATGTCCCTCTGTCTCCCTCTCGGTCCCTGTGTCTCTCTCGGTCCCTGTGACTCGCTCAGTCCCTCTGTCTCTCTCGGTCCCTGTGTCTCTCTCTCGGTCCCTTTGTCTCTCTCTCGGTCCCTGTGTCTCTCACTCAGTACCTGTGTCTCTCTTGTTCCCTGTGTCTATCTCTCGGTCCCTGTGTCTCTCTCTCGGTCTCTGTGTCTCTCTCTCGGTCCCTGTGTCTGCTCGGTCCCTGTGTCTCCCTCTCGGTCCCTGTGTCTCTCTCGGTCCTTGTGTCTCTCTCTCGGTCCCTGTGTCTCTCTCGGTCACTGTCTCTCTCTAGGTCCCTGTGTCTCTCTCGGTCCCTGTGTCTCTGTCGGTCACTGTCTCTCTCAGTCCCTGTGTCTCACTCGGTCCCTGTGATTCTCTCGGTCCTTGTGTCTCTCTCTCGGTCCCTGTGTCTCTCTCGGTCTTTGTGTCTACTCGGTCCCTGTGTCTCTCTCAGTCCCTTTGTCTCTCTCTCGGTCTCTGTGTCTCTCTCTCGGTCACTGTGTCTCTCTCGGTCCCTGTGACTCGCTCAGTCCCTGTGTCTCTCACTCGGACCCTGTGTGTCTCTCTCGGTCCCTGTGTCTCTCTCGGACGCTATGTCTCACTCGGTCCCTGTGTCTCGCTCGGTCCCTGTGTCTCCTTCGCACCCCTGTGTCTCACTCGGTCCCTCTGTCTCTCTCGGTCCTTGTGTCTCTCTCTTTCGGTCCCTGTGTCTCTCTCTCTCAGTCCCTGTGTCTCTCCCTCGGTCCCTGTGTCTCTCTCGGTCCCTGTGTCTCTCTCGGTCCCTGTGTCTCACTCGGTCCCTGTGTCTCTCTCGGTCCTTGTGTCTCTCTCTCGGTCCCTGTGTCTCTCTCTCTCAGTCCCTGTGTCTCTCCCTCGGTCCCTGTGTCTCTCTCGGTCCCTGTGTCTCTCTCGGTCCCTGTGTCTCACTCGGTCCCTGTGTCTCTCACTCGGTCCCTGTCACTCTCTCGGTCCCTGTGTCTCACTCGGTCCCTGTCTCTCTCTCGTTCCCTGTCTCTCTCTCAGTCTCTGTGTCTCTCTCGGTCCCTGTGACTCTCTCGGTCCTTGTGTCTCTCTCTAGGTCCTTCTGTCTCTCTCGGTCCCTGTGTCTCTCTCTGGGTCCCTGTGTCTCACTCGGTCCCTGTCACTCTCTCGGTCCCTGTGTCTCACTCGGTCCCTGTTTCTCTCTCTCGGTCCCTGTGTCTCTCTCTCGGCCCTGTCTCTCTCTCTCGGTCACTGTGTTTCTCTCGGTCCCTGTGTCTCTCTTTCGCTCCCTGTGTCTCTCTCTTGGTCCCTGTGTCTTTCTCGGTCCCTGTGTCTCACTCGGTCACTGTGTCTCTCCCGGTCCCTGTCTCTCTCTCTCAGTCCCTGTGTCTCTCTCTCTGTCCCGGTGTCTCTCTCTCGGTCACTGTGTCTCTCTCTCGGTCCCTGTGACTCTCTCGGTCCCTGTGTCTCTCTCTAGGTCCTTGTGTCTCTCTCGGTCCCTGTGTTGCTCTCTGGGTCCCTGTGTCTCTCTCTCGGTCCCTGTGACTCTCTCAGTCCCTGTGTCTCTCTCGGTCCCAGTGTCTCTCTCTCGGTCCCTGTCTCTCTCTCGGTCCCTGTCTCTCTCCCTCGGTCCCTGTGTCTCTCTCGGTCCTGGTGTCTCTGTTGGTCCCTCTGCCTCTCTCTCAGTCCCTGTGTCTCTCTCTCAGTCCCTGTGTCTCTCTCAGTGCCTGTGTCTCTCTCTCGGTCCCTGTGACTCTCTCAGTCCCTATGTCTCTCTCTCACACCCCTGTGTCTCTCTCGGTCCCGGTGTCTCTCTCGGTCCATGTGTCTCTCTCTCGGTCCCTGTGTCTCTCTCGGTCACTGTGTCTCTCTCAGTCCCTGTGTCTCACTCGGTCCCTCTCTCTCTCTTGGTCCCTGTGCCACTCTCTAAGACCCTGTGTCTCTCTGTTGTCCCTGAGTCTCTCTCTCAGTTCCTGTGTCTCACTCGGTCCCTGTCTCTCTCTCTGTCCCGGTGTCTCTCTCTTGGTCCCTGTGTCTCTCTCTCGGTCACTGTGTCTCTGTTGGTCCCTGTGTCTCTCTGTCAGTCCCTGTGTCTCTCTCTCGGTCTGTGTCTCTCTCTCGGTGCCTGTGTCTCTCTCTCGGTCCCTGTGTCTCTCTCAGTCCCTGTGTCTCTCTCGGTCCCTGTGTCTCTCTCTCACCCCTGTGTCTCTCTCGATCCGTGTGTCTCTCTCGGTCGCTATGTCTCACTCGGTCCCTGTGTCTCTCTCGTTCCCTGTGTCTCTCTCTCTCTCGGTCCCTATCACTCTCTCGGTCCCTGTGTCTCTCTCTGTCCCGGTGTCTCTCTCGGTCCCTGTCACTCGCTCAATCCCTGTGTCTCTCTCGGTCCTTGTGCCTCTCTCTCGTTCCCTGTCTCTCTCTCGTTCCCTGTGTCTCTCTCGGTCCCTGTGTCTCACTCGGTCCCTGTGTCTCTCTCTCGGTCCCTGTGTCTCTCTCTCGGCCCTGTGTTTCTCTCGGTCCCTGTGTCTCTCTCTCGGTCCCTGTCTCTCTCTCTCGGCCCTGTGTTTCTCTCGGTCCCTGTGTCTCACTCTCGGTCCCTGTGTCTCTCACTCGGTACCTGTCTCTCTCTTGGTCCCTGTGTCTCTCTCTCTGTCCCGCTGTCTCTCTCTCGGTCACTGTGTCTCTCTCTCGGTCCCTGTGACTCTCTCGGTCCCTGTGTCTCTCTCTTGGTCCTTGTGTCTCTCTCGGTCCCTGTGTTGCTCTCTGGGTCCCTGTGTCTCTCTCTCGGTCCCGGTGACTCTCTCAGTCCCTGTGTCTCACTCGGTCCCTGTGTCACTCTCTCGGTCCCTGTGTCTCACTCTCGGTCCCTGTGTCTCACTCGGTACCTGTCTCCGTCTCGGTCCCTGTGTCTGTCTCTTTCACCCTGTGTCTTTCTCGGTCCCTGTGTCTCACTCGGTCACTGTGTCTCTCCCGGTCCCTGTCTCTCTCTCTCAGTCCCTGTGTCTCTCTCTCTGTCCCGGTGTCTCGCTCTCGGTCACTGTGTCTCTCTCTCGGTCCTTGTGTCTCTCTCGGTCCCTGTGTCTCTCTCTTCGGTCCCTGTGTCTCACTCAGTCCCTGTCACTCTCTCGGTCCCTGTGTCTCAATCGGTCCCTGTGTCGCTCTCTCGGTCCCTGTCTCTCTCTCTCGGTCCCTGTCTCTCTCTCTCTCGGTCCCTGTGTCCCTCTCTCAGTCCCTGTGTCTCTCTCTCGTTGCCTGTGTCTCTCTCTCTCAGTCCCTGTGTCTCTCTCTCAGTCCCTGTGTCTCTCTCTCAGTCCCTGTGTCTCACTCGGTCCCTGTGTCTCTCTCGGTCCCTGTGTCTCCCTCTCACGCCTGTTTCTCACTCGGTCCCTGTGTCTCTCTCGGTCCTTGTGTCTCTCACTCAGTACCTGTGTCTCTATTGTTCCCTGTTTCTCTCTCTCGGTCTCTGTGTCTCTCACTCGGTCCTGTGTCTGCTATGTCCCTCTGTCTCCCGCTCGGTCCCTGTGTCTCTCTCGGTCCCTGTGACTCGCTCAGTCCCTCTGTCTCTCGGTCCCTGTGTCTCTCTCTCGGTCTCTGTGTCTCTCTCTCGGTCCCTGTGTCTGCTTGGTCCCTGTGTCTCCCTCTCGGTCCCTGTGTCTCTCTCGGTCCTTCTGTCTCTCTCAGTCCCTGTGTCTCTCTCTAGGTCCCAGTGTCTCTCTCAGTCCCTGTGTCTCACTCGGTCCCTGTGATTCTCTCGGTCCCTGTGTCTCTCTCTCGTTGCCTGTGTCTCTCTCTCTCAGTCCCTGTGTCTCTCTCTCAGTCCCTGTGTCTCTCTCTCGGTCCCTGTGTCTCTCTCGGTCCTTGTGACTCGCTCAGTCCCTGTGTCTCTCACTCGGTCCCTGTGTGTCGCTCTCGGTCCCTGTGTCTCTCTTCCCCGGTCCCTGTCTCTCTCTCGGTCCCTGTGGCTCTCTCGGTCCCGGTGACTCGCTCAGCTGTGTCTCTCACTCGGTCCCTATGTCTCCCTCTCTCGGTCCCTGTGACTCTCACGGACGCTGTGTCTCACTCGGTCCCTGTGTCTCGCTCGGTCCCTGTGTCTCCTTCGCACCCCTGTGTCTCACTCGGTCCCTGTGTCTCTCTCGGTCCTTGTGTCTCACTCGTTCCCTGTCTCTCTCCATGTTTCATGTCTCTGTCGGTCCCTGTGACGCTCTCGGTCCCTGTGTCTCCCTCTAGGTCCTTGTGTCTCTCTCGGTCCCTGTGTCTCCCTCTAGGTCCTTGTGTCTCTCTCGGTCCCTGTCTCTCTCTCGGTCCCTGTGTCTCTCTCTGGGTCCCTGTGTCTCACTCGGTCCCTGTCACTCTCTCGGTCCCTGTGTCTCTCTCTCTCGGTCCCTGTGTCTCACTCTCGGACCCTGTGTCTCACTCGGTACCTGTCTCTGTCTCGGTCCCTGTGTCTGTCTCTTTCACCCTGTGTCTTTCTCGGTCCCTGTGTCTCACTCGGTCACTGTGTCTCTCCCGGTCCCTGTCTCTCTCTCTCAGTCCCTGTGTCTCTCTCTCTGTCCCGGTGTCTCTCTCTCGGTCACTGTGTCTCTCTCTCGGTCCCTGTGTCTCTCTCTCTCGGTCCCTGTGTCTCTCTCTCGCTCCCTGTCTTTCCCTCTCGGACGATTGTGTCTCTCTCTCGGTCCCTGTGTCTCACTCGGTCCCTCTGTCTCTCACTCGGTCACTGTCTCTCTCTCGGTCCCTGTGTCTCAATCGGTCCCCGTGTCTCTCTCTCGGTCCCTGTGTCTCTCTCTCTCGGTCCCTGTCTCTCTCTCTCGGTCCCTGTGTCTCTCTCGGTCCCTGTGTCTCTCTCACTCGGTCCCTGACTCTCTCTCTCAGTTTCACTGTCTCTGTCAGTCCCTGTGTCTCTCTCTTAGTCCCTGTGACTCTCTCGGTCCCTGTGTCTCTCTCTATGTCCTTGTGTCTCTCTCGGTCCCTGTGTCTCTCTCTCTCGGTCCCTGTGTCTCACTCGGTCCCTGTCACTCTCTCGGTCCCTGTGTCTCAATCGGTCCCTGTGTCTCTCTCTCGGTCCCTGTGTCTCTCTCCTTCGGTCCCTGTGTCTCTCTCTCTCGGTCCCTGTCTCTCTCTCTCGGTCCCTGTGTCTCTCTCTAGGTCCTTGTGTCTCTCTCGGTCCCTGTGTCTCTCTCTCGGTCCCTGTGTCTCTCTCCTTCGGTCCGTGTGTCTCTCTCTCTCGGTCCCTGTCTCTCTCTCTCAGTCCCTGTGTCTCTCTCTAGGTCCTTGTGTCTCGCTCTGTCCCTGTATCTCTCTCTCACCCCTGTGTCTCTCTCGGTCCTGGTGTCTCTCTTGGTCCCTGTGTCTCTCTCTCTCAGTCCCTGTGTCTCTCTCTCAGTCCCTGTGTCTCTCTCTCGTTGCCTGTGTCTCTCTCTCTCAGTCCCTGTGTCTCACTCGGTCCCTGTGTCTCTCTCGGTCCCTGTGTCTCCCTCTCACCCCTGTTTCTCACTCGGTCCCTGTGTCTCTCTCGGTCCTTGTGTCTCTCACTCAGTACCTGTGTCTCTATTGTTCCCTGTCTCTCTCTCTCGGTCCCTGTTTCTCTCTCTCGGTCTCTGTGTCTCTCTCTTGGTCCCTGTGTCTGCTATGTCCCTCTGTCTCCCTCTCAGTCCCTGTGTCTCTCTCGGTCCCTGTGACTCGCTCAGTCCCTCTGTCTCTCTCGGTCCCTGTGTCTCTCTCTCGGTCCCTGTGTCTCTCTCTCGGTCCCTGTGTCTCTCACTCAGTACCTGTGTCTCTCTTGTTCCCTGTGTCTATCTCTCAGTCCCTGTGTCTCTCTCTCGGTCTCTGTGTCTCTCTCTCGGTCCCTGTGTCTGCTCGGTCCCTGTGTCTCCCTCTCGGTCCCTGTGTCTCTCTCGGTCCTTGTGTCTCACTCTCGGTCCCTGTGTCTCTCTCGGTCACTGTCTCTCTCTAGGTCCCTGTGTCTCTCTCGGTCCCTGTGTCTCTCTCGGTCACTGTCTCTCTCAGTCCCTGTGTCTCACTCGGTCCCTGTGATTCTCTCGGTCCTTGTGTCTCTCTCTCGGTCCCTGTGTCTCTCTCGGTCTTTGTGTCTCACTCGGTCCCTGTGTCTCTCTCTCAGTCCCTTTGTCTCTCTCTCGGTCCCTGTGTCTCTCTCTCGGTCCCTGTGTCTCTCTCGGACCCTGTGACTCGCTCAGTCCCTGTGTCTCTCACTCGGTCCCTGTGTGTCTCTCTCGGTCCCTGTGTCACTCTCGGACGCTATGTCTCACTCAGTCCCTCTCTCTCTCTTGGTCCCTGTGCCACTCTCTAAGACCCTGTGTCTCTCTGTTGTCCCTGAGTCTCTCTCTCAGTTCCTGTGTCTCACTCGGTTCCTGTCTCTCTCTCTGTCCCGGTGTCTCTCTCTCGGTCCCTGTGTCTCTCTCTCGGTCACTGTGTCTCTCTTGGTCCCTGTGTCTCTCTGTCAGTCCCTGTGTCTCTCTCTCGGTCTGTGTCTCTCTCTCGGTGCCTGTGTCTCTCTCTCGGTCCCTGTGTCTCTCTCAGTCCCTGTGTCTCTCTCGGTCCCTGTGTCTCTCTCTCACCCCTGTGTCTCTCTCGGTCCGTGTGTCTCTCTCGGTCGCTATGTCTCACTCGGTCCCTGTGTCTCTCTCGGTCCCTGTGTCTCTTTCTCACCCCTGTGTCTCTCTCTGTCCCGGTGTCTCTCTCGGTCCCTATCTCTCTCACGGTCCCTGTCACTCACTCAGTCCCTGTATCTCACTCGGTCCCTGTCTCCCTCTCGGTCCCTGTGCCTCTCTCTAAGACTCTGTGTCTCTATCTTGGTCCCTGTGTCTCTCTCAGTCCCTGTGTCTCTCTCGGTCCTGGTGTCTCTCTCGGTCCCTGTGTCTCACTCTCGGTCCCTGTGTCTCTCTCTCTGTCCCTGTGTCTCTCACTCGGACCCTGTTCCTCTCTCAGTCCCTGTGTCTCTCTCGGTCCCTGTCTCTCTCTCGGTCCCTGTGTCTCTCTCTCGGTCCCTGTGTCTCTCTCGGTCGCTGTGTCTCACTCGGTCCCTGTCTCTCTCTCGGTCCCTGTGTCTCTCTCTCGGTCCCTGTGTCTCTCTCGGTCGCTGTGTCTCACTCGGACCCTGTTCCTCTCTCAGTCCCTGTGTCTCTCTCGGTCCCTGTCTCTCTCTCGGTCCCTGTGTCTCTCTCTCGGTCCCTGTGTCTCTCTCGGTCGCTGTGTCTCACTCGGTCCCTGTGTCTCACTCGGTCCCTGTGTCTCTCTCTGTCCCGATGTCTCTCTCGGTCCCTGTGTCTCTCTCTCGGTCCCTGTGTCTCTCTCTGGGTCCCTGTGTCTCACTCGGTCCCTGTCTCTCTCTCGGTCTCTGTGTCTCTCTCTTGGTCACTGTGTCACTCTGTCGGTCCCTGTGACTCTCTCTCGGTCCCTGTCTCTCTCTCTCGGTCTCTGTGTCTCTCTTGGTCCCTGTGTCTCTCTCTTGGTCACTGTGTCTCACTCGGTCCCTGTACTTCTCACTCGGTACCTGTCTCTGTCTCGGTCCCTGTGTCTCGCTCGGTACCTGTGTCTCTCTCTTGGTCCCTGTGTCTCTCTCTCGGTCCCTGTGACTCGCTCAATCCCTGTGACTCTCTAGGTCCCTGTGTCTCACTCGGTACCTTTGTCTCTCTCTCGGTCTCTGTGTCTCTCTCTCGGCCCCGTGACTCTATCTCGGTCCCTGTGTCTCTCTCTAGGTCCCTGTGTCTCTCTCTCGGACCCTGTGTCTCTCTCGGTCCCAGTCTCTCTCTCAGTCCCTGTGTCTCTCTCTCGGTCCCTGTGTCTCTCTCTCGTTCCCTTTGTCTCACTCGGTCCCTGTGTCTCTCTCGGTCCCTGTGTCTCTTTCTCACCCCTGTGTCTCTCTCGGTCCCTGTCTCTCTCACGGTCCCTGTCACTCGCTCAGTCCCTGTGTCTCACTCGGTCCCTGTCTCCCTCTCGGTCCCTGTGCCTCTCTCTAAGACTCTGTGTCTCTATCTTGGTCCCTGTGTCTCTTTCTCGGTCTGTGTCTCTCTCTCTCGGTCCTGGTGTCTCTCTCGGTCCCTGTGTCTCCCTCTCGTTCCCTGTGTCTCTCTCGGTCCCTGTGTCTCACTAAGTCCCTGTGTCTCTCTCTCGCTCCCTGTGTCTCTTTCTCGGCCCTGTCTCTCTCTCTCGGTCACTGTGTTTCTCTCGGTCCCTGTGTCTCACTCTCGGTCCCTGTGTCTTTCACTCGGTCACTGTGTCTCTCCCGGTCCCTGTCTCTCTCTCTCAGTCCCTGTGTCTCTCTCTCTGTCCCGGTGTCTCTCTCTCGGTCACTGTGTCTCTCTCTCGGTCCCTGTGACTCTCTCGGTCCCTGTGTCTCGCTCTAGGTCCTTGTATCTCTCTCGGTCCCTGTGTTGCTCTCTGGGTCACTGTGTCTCTCTCTCGGTCCCTGTGACTCTCTCAGTCCCGGTGTCTCTCTCGGTCCCAGTGTCTCTCTCTCGGTCCCTGTGTCTCTCTCGGTCCCTGTGTCTCACTCGGTCCCTATGTCTCTCTCCCTCGGTCCCTGTGTCTCTCTCGGTCCTGGTGTCTCTGTTGGTCCCTGTGTCTCTCTCTCAGTCCCTGTGTCTCTCTCTCAGTCCCTGTGTCTCTCTCAGTGCCTGTGTCTCTCCCTCGGTCCCTGTGACTCTCTCAGTCCCTGTGTCTCTCTCGGTCCCTGTGTCTCTCTCTCACACCCCTGTGTCTCTCTCGGTCCCGGTGTCTCTCTCGGTCCATGTGTCTCTCTCTCGGTCCCTGTGTCTCTCTCGGACCCTGTGACTCGCTCAGTCCCTGTGTCTCTCACTCGGTCCCTGTGTGTCTCTCTCGGTCCCTGTGTCACTCTCGGACGCTATGTCTCACTCAGTCCCTCTCTCTCTCTTGGTCCCTGTGCCACTCTCTAAGACCCTGTGTCTCTCTGTTGTCCCTGAGTCTCTCTCTCAGTTCCTGTGTCTCACTCGGTTCCTGTCTCTCTCTCTGTCCCGGTGTCTCTCTCTCGGTCCCTGTGTCTCTCTCTCGGTCACTGTGTCTCTCTTGGTCCCTGTGTCTCTCTGTCAGTCCCTGTGTCTCTCTCTCGGTCTGTGTCTCTCTCTCGGTGCCTGTGTCTCTCTCTCGGTCCCTGTGTCTCTCTCAGTCCCTGTGTCTCTCTCGGTCCCTGTGTCTCTCTCTCACCCCTGTGTCTCTCTCGGTCCGTGTGTCTCTCTCGGTCGCTATGTCTCACTCGGTCCCTGTGTCTCTCTCGTTCCCTGTGTCTCTCTCTCTCTCGGTCCCTATCACTCTCTCGGTCCCTGTGTCTCTCTCTGTCCCGGTGTCTCTCTCGGTCCCTGTCACTCGCTCAATCCCTGTGTCTCTCTCGGTCCTTGTGTCTCTCTCTCGTTCCCTGTGTCTCTCTCGGTCCCTGTGTCTCACTCGGTCCCTGTGTCTCTCTCTCGGTCCCTGTGTCTCTCTCTCGGCCCTGTGTTTCTCTCGGTCCCTGTGTCTCTCTCTCGGTCCCTGTCTCTCTCTCTCGGCCCTGTGTTTCTCTCGGTCCCTGTGTCTCACTCTCGGTCCCTGTGTCTCTCACTCGGTACCTGTCTCTCTCTTGGTCCCTGTGTTTTTCTCGGTCCCTGTGTCTCTCTCGGTCCCTGTGTTGCTCTCTGGGTCCCTGTGTCTCACTCTCGGTCCCTGTGACTCTCTCAGTCCCTGTGTCTCTATCGGTCCCAGTGACTCTCTCTCGGTCCCTGTGTCTCTCTCGGTCCCTGTGTCTCACTCGGTCCCTATGTCTCTCTCCCTCGGTCCCTGTGTCTCTCTCGATCCTGGTGTCTCTGTTGGTCCCTGTGTCTCTCTCTCAGTCCCTGTGTCTCTCTCTCAGTCCCTGTGTCTCTCTCAGTGCCTGTGTCTCTCTCTCGGTCCCTGTGTTTCTCTCTCACACCCCTGTTTCTCTCTCGGTCCCGGTGTCTCTCTCGGTCCATGTGTCTCTCTCTCGGTCCCTGTGTCTCTCTCAGTCCCTGTCTCTCTCTCGGTCCCTGTGTCTCTCTCTGGGTCCCTGTGTCTCTCTCTCGGTCCCTGTGACTCGCTCAATCCCTGTGTCTCTCTCTCGGTCCCTGTGTCTCTCTCGGTCCCTGTGACTCGCTCAATCCCTGTGTCTCTCTCTCTCGGTCCCTGTGTCTCACTCGGTCCCTGTGTCTCTCTCGGTTCCTGTGTCTCTCTCGGTCCCTGTGTCTCTCTCTCGGTCAATGTGTCTCTCTCTCACCCCTGTGTCTCTCTCGGTCCATGTGTCTCTCTCGGTCGCTATGTCTCACTCGGTCCCTGTGTCTCTCTCGGTCCCTGTGTCTCTTTCTCACCCCTGTGTCTCTCTCTGTCCCGGTGTCTCTCTCGGTCCCTATCTCTCTCACGGTCCCTGTCACTCACTCAGTCCCTGTATCTCACTCGGTCCCTGTCTCCCTCTCGGTCCCTGTGCCTCTCTCTAAGACTCTGTGTCTCTATCTTGGTCCCTGTGTCTCTCTCAGTCCCTGTGTCTCTCTCGGTCCTGGTGTCTCTCTCGGTCCCTGTGTCTCACTCTCGGTCCCTGTGTCTCTCTCTCTGTCCCTGTGTCTCTCACTCGGACCCTGTTCCTCTCTCAGTCCCTGTGTCTCTCTCGGTCCCTGTCTCTCTCTCGGTCCCTGTGTCTCTCTCTCGGTCCCTGTGTCTCTCTCGGTCGCTGTGTCTCACTCGGTCCCTGTCTCTCTCTCGGTCCCTGTGTCTCTCTCTCGGTCCCTGTGTCTCTCTCGGTCGCTGTGTCTCTCTCAGTCCCTGTGTCGCTCTCGGTCGCTGTGTCTCACTCGGTCCCTGTGTCTCACTCGGTCCCTGTGTCTCTCTCTGTCCCGATGTCTCTCTCGGTCCCTGTGTCTCTCTCTCGGTCCCTGTGTCTCTCTCTGGGTCCCTGTGTCTCACTCGGTCCCTGTCTCTCTCTCGGTCTCTGTGTCTCTCTCTTGGTCACTGTGTCACTCTGTCGGTCCCTGTGACTCTCTCTCGGTCCCTGTCTCTCTCTCTCGGTCTCTGTGTCTCTCTTGGTCCCTGTGTCTCTCTCTTGGTCACTGTGTCTCACTCGGTCCCTGTACTTCTCACTCGGTACCTGTCTCTGTCTCGGTCCCTGTGTCTCGCTCGGTACCTGTGTCTCTCTCTTGGTCCCTGTGTCTCTCTCTCGGTCCCTGTGACTCGCTCAATCCCTGTGACTCTCTAGGTCCCTGTGTCTCACTCGGTACCTTTGTCTCTCTCTCGGTCTCTGTGTCTCTCTCTCGGCCCCGTGACTCTAGTTCGGTCCCTGTGTCTCTCTCTAGGTCCCTGTGTCTCTCTCTCGGACCCTGTGTCTCTCTCGGTCCCAGTCTCTCTCTCAGTCCCTGTGTCTCTCTCGGTCCCTGTGTCTCTCTCGGTCCCTGTGTCTCTCTCGGTCCCTGTGTCTCTTTCTCACCCCTGTGTCTCTCTCGGTCCCTGTCTCTCTCACGGTCCCTGTCACTCGCTCAGTCCCTGTGTCTCTCTCTCGGTCCCTGTGTCTCTCTCTCGTTCCCTTTGTCTCACTCGGTCCCTGTGTCTCTCTCGGTCCCTGTGTCTCTTTCTCACCCCTGTGTCTCTCTCGGTCCCTGTCTCTCTCACGGTCCCTGTCACTCGCTCAGTCCCTGTGTCTCACTCGGTCCCTGTCTCCCTCTCGGTCCCTGTGCCTCTCTCTAAGACTCTGTGTCTCTATCTTGGTCCCTGTGTCTCTTTCTCGGTCTGTGTCTCTCTCTCTCGGTCCTGGTGTCTCTCTCGGTCCCTGTGTCTCCCTCTCGTTCCCTGTGTCTCTCTCGGTCCCTGTGTCTCACTAAGTCCCTGTGTCTCTCTCTCGCTCCCTGTGTCTCTTTCTCGGCCCTGTCTCTCTCTCTCGGTCACTGTGTTTCTCTCGGTCCCTGTGTCTCACTCTCGGTCCCTGTGTCTTTCACTCGGTCACTGTGTCTCTCCCGGTCCCTGTGTCTCGCTCTAGGTCCTTGTATCTCTCTCGGTCCCTGTGTTGCTCTCTGGGTCACTGTGTCTCTCTCTCGGTCCCTGTGACTCTCTCAGTCCCGGTGTCTCTCTCTCTGTCCCGGTGTCTCTCTCTCGGTCACTGTGTCTCTCTCTCGGTCCCTGTGACTCTCTCGGTCCCTGTGTCTCGCTCTAGGTCCTTGTATCTCTCTCGGTCCCTGTGTTGCTCTCTGGGTCACTGTGTCTCTCTCTCGGTCCCTGTGACTCTCTCAGTCCCGGTGTCTCTCTCGGTCTCAGTGTCTCTCTCTCGGTCCCTGTGTCTCTCTCGGTCCCTGTGTCTCACTCGGTCCCTATGTCTCTCTCCCTCGGTCCCTGTGTCTCTCTCGGTCCTGGTGTCTCTGTTGGTCCCTGTGTCTCTCTCTCAGTTCCTGTGTCTCTCTCTCAGTCCCTGTGTCTCTCTCAGTGCCTGTGTCTCTCCCTCGGTCCCTGTGACTCTCTCAGTCCCTGTGTCTCTCTCGGTCCCTGTGTCTCTCTCTCACACCCCTGTGTCTCTCTCGGTCCCGGTGTCTCTCTCGGTCCATGTGTCTCTCTCTCGGTCCCTGTGTCTCTCTCGGTCACTGTGTCTCTCACAGTCCCTGTGTCTCACTCGGTCCCTGTCTCTCTCTTGGTCCCTGTGCCACTCTCTAAGACCCTGTGTCTCTCTGTTGTCCCTGAGTCTCTCTCTCAGTTCCTGTGTCTCACTCGGTCCCTGTCTCTCTCTCTGTCCCGGTGTCTCTCTCTCGGTCCCTGTGTCTCTCTCTCGGTCCCTGTGTCTCTCTCTCGGTCTGTGTCTCTCTCTCGGTCCCTGTGTCTCTCAGTCCCTGTGTCTCTCTCTCGGTCCCTGTGTCTCTCTCGGTCCCTGTGTCTCTCTCTCTCGGTCCCTGTCTCTCTCTCTCGGTCCCTGTGTCTCTCTCTAGGTCCTTGTGTCTCTCTCGGTCCCTGTGTCTCTCTCTCGGTCCCTGTGTCTCTCTCCTTCGGTCCGTGTGTCTCTCTCTCTCGGTCCCTGTCTCTCTCTCTCAGTCCCTGTGTCTCTCTCTAGGTCCTTGTGTCTCGCTCTGTCCCTGTATCTCTCTCTCACCCCTGTGTCTCTCTCGGTCCTGGTGTCTCTCTTGGTCCCTGTGTCTCTCTCTCTCAGTCCCTGTGTCTCTCTCTCAGTCCCTGTGTCTCTCTCTCGTTGCCTGTGTCTCTCTCTCTCAGTCCCTGTGTCTCACTCGGTCCCTGTGTCTCTCTCGGTCCCTGTGTCTCCCTCTCACCCCTGTTTCTCACTCGGTCCCTGTGTCTCTCTCGGTCCTTGTGTCTCTCACTCAGTACCTGTGTCTCTATTGTTCCCTGTCTCTCTCTCTCGGTCCCTGTTTCTCTCTCTCGGTCTCTGTGTCTCTCTCTTGGTCCCTGTGTCTGCTATGTCCCTCTGTCTCCCTCTCAGTCCCTGTGTCTCTCTCGGTCCCTGTGACTCGCTCAGTCCCTCTGTCTCTCTCGGTCCCTGTGTCTCTCTCTCGGTCCCTGTGTCTCTCTCTCGGTCCCTGTGTCTCTCACTCAGTACCTGTGTCTCTCTTGTTCCCTGTGTCTATCTCTCAGTCCCTGTGTCTCTCTCTCGGTCTCTGTGTCTCTCTCTCGGTCCCTGTGTCTGCTCGGTCCCTGTGTCTCCCTCTCGGTCCCTGTGTCTCTCTCGGTCCTTGTGTCTCACTCTCGGTCCCTGTGTCTCTCTCGGTCACTGTCTCTCTCTAGGTCCCTGTGTCTCTCTCGGTCCCTGTGTCTCTCTCGGTCACTGTCTCTCTCAGTCCCTGTGTCTCACTCGGTCCCTGTGATTCTCTCGGTCCTTGTGTCTCTCTCTCGGTCCCTGTGTCTCTCTCGGTCTTTGTGTCTCACTCGGTCCCTGTGTCTCTCTCTCAGTCCCTTTGTCTCTCTCTCGGTCCCTGTGTCTCTCTCTCGGTCCCTGTGTCTCTCTCGGACCCTGTGACTCGCTCAGTCCCTGTGTCTCTCACTCGGTCCCTGTGTGTCTCTCTCGGTCCCTGTGTCACTCTCGGACGCTATGTCTCACTCAGTCCCTCTCTCTCTCTTGGTCCCTGTGCCACTCTCTAAGACCCTGTGTCTCTCTGTTGTCCCTGAGTCTCTCTCTCAGTTCCTGTGTCTCACTCGGTTCCTGTCTCTCTCTCTGTCCCGGTGTCTCTCTCTCGGTCCCTGTGTCTCTCTCTCGGTCACTGTGTCTCTCTTGGTCCCTGTGTCTCTCTGTCAGTCCCTGTGTCTCTCTCTCGGTCTGTGTCTCTCTCTCGGTGCCTGTGTCTCTCTCTCGGTCCCTGTGTCTCTCTCAGTCCCTGTGTCTCTCTCGGTCCCTGTGTCTCTCTCTCACCCCTGTGTCTCTCTCGGTCCGTGTGTCTCTCTCGGTCGCTATGTCTCACTCGGTCCCTGTGTCTCTCTCGTTCCCTGTGTCTCTCTCTCTCTCGGTCCCTATCACTCTCTCGGTCCCTGTGTCTCTCTCTGTCCCGGTGTCTCTCTCGGTCCCTGTCACTCGCTCAATCCCTGTGTCTCTCTCGGTCCTTGTGTCTCTCTCTCGTTCCCTGTGTCTCTCTCGGTCCCTGTGTCTCACTCGGTCCCTGTGTCTCTCTCTCGGTCCCTGTGTCTCTCTCTCGGCCCTGTGTTTCTCTCGGTCCCTGTGTCTCTCTCTCGGTCCCTGTCTCTCTCTCTCGGCCCTGTGTTTCTCTCGGTCCCTGTGTCTCACTCTCGGTCCCTGTGTCTCTCACTCGGTACCTGTCTCTCTCTTGGTCCCTGTGTTTTTCTCGGTCCCTGTGTCTCTCTCGGTCCCTGTGTTGCTCTCTGGGTCCCTGTGTCTCACTCTCGGTCCCTGTGACTCTCTCAGTCCCTGTGTCTCTATCGGTCCCAGTGACTCTCTCTCGGTCCCTGTGTCTCTCTCGGTCCCTGTGTCTCACTCGGTCCCTATGTCTCTCTCCCTCGGTCCCTGTGTCTCTCTCGATCCTGGTGTCTCTGTTGGTCCCTGTGTCTCTCTCTCAGTCCCTGTGTCTCTCTCTCAGTCCCTGTGTCTCTCTCAGTGCCTGTGTCTCTCTCTCGGTCCCTGTGTTTCTCTCTCACACCCCTGTTTCTCTCTCGGTCCCGGTGTCTCTCTCGGTCCATGTGTCTCTCTCTCGGTCCCTGTGTCTCTCTCAGTCCCTGTCTCTCTCTCGGTCCCTGTGTCTCTCTCTGGGTCCCTGTGTCTCTCTCTCGGTCCCTGTGACTCGCTCAATCCCTGTGTCTCTCTCTCGGTCCCTGTGTCTCTCTCGGTCCCTGTGACTCGCTCAATCCCTGTGTCTCTCTCTCTCGGTCCCTGTGTCTCACTCGGTCCCTGTGTCTCTCTCTCGGTCAATGTGTCTCTCTCTCACCCCTGTGTCTCTCTCGGTTCCTGTGTCTCTCTCGGTCCCTGTGTCTCTCTCTCGGTCAATGTGTCTCTCTCTCACCCCTGTGTCTCTCTCGGTCCATGTGTCTCTCTCGGTCGCTATGTCTCACTCGGTCCCTGTGTCTCTCTCGGTCCCTGTGTCTCTTTCTCACCCCTGTGTCTCTCTCTGTCCCGGTGTCTCTCTCGGTCCCTATCTCTCTCACGGTCCCTGTCACTCACTCAGTCCCTGTATCTCACTCGGTCCCTGTCTCCCTCTCGGTCCCTGTGCCTCTCTCTAAGACTCTGTGTCTCTATCTTGGTCCCTGTGTCTCTCTCAGTCCCTGTGTCTCTCTCGGTCCTGGTGTCTCTCTCGGTCCCTGTGTCTCACTCTCGGTCCCTGTGTCTCTCTCTCTGTCCCTGTGTCTCTCACTCGGACCCTGTTCCTCTCTCAGTCCCTGTGTCTCTCTCGGTCCCTGTCTCTCTCTCGGTCCCTGTGTCTCTCTCTCGGTCCCTGTGTCTCTCTCGGTCGCTGTGTCTCACTCGGTCCCTGTCTCTCTCTCGGTCCCTGTGTCTCTCTCGGTCGCTGTGTCTCACTCGGACCCTGTTCCTCTCTCAGTCCCTGTGTCTCTCTCGGTCCCTGTCTCTCTCTCGGTCCCTGTGTCTCTCTCTCGGTCCCTGTGTCTCTCTCGGTCGCTGTGTCTCACTCGGTCCCTGTGTCTCACTCGGTCCCTGTGTCTCTCTCTGTCCCGATGTCTCTCTCGGTCCCTGTGTCTCTCTCTCGGTCCCTGTGTCTCTCTCTGGGTCCCTGTGTCTCACTCGGTCCCTGTCTCTCTCTCGGTCTCTGTGTCTCTCTCTTGGTCACTGTGTCACTCTGTCGGTCCCTGTGACTCTCTCTCGGTCCCTGTCTCTCTCTCTCGGTCTCTGTGTCTCTCTTGGTCCCTGTGTCTCTCTCTTGGTCACTGTGTCTCACTCGGTCCCTGTACTTCTCACTCGGTACCTGTCTCTGTCTCGGTCCCTGTGTCTCGCTCGGTACCTGTGTCTCTCTCTTGGTCCCTGTGTCTCTCTCTCGGTCCCTGTGACTCGCTCAATCCCTGTGACTCTCTAGGTCCCTGTGTCTCACTCGGTACCTTTGTCTCTCTCTCGGTCTCTGTGTCTCTCTCTCGGCCCCGTGACTCTATCTCGGTCCCTGTGTCTCTCTCTAGGTCCCTGTGTCTCTCTCTCGGACCCTGTGTCTCTCTCGGTCCCAGTCTCTCTCTCAGTCCCTGTGTCTCTCTCTCGGTCCCTGTGTCTCTCTCTCGTTCCCTTTGTCTCACTCGGTCCCTGTGTCTCTCTCGGTCCCTGTGTCTCTTTCTCACCCCTGTGTCTCTCTCGGTCCCTGTCTCTCTCACGGTCCCTGTCACTCGCTCAGTCCCTGTGTCTCACTCGGTCCCTGTCTCCCTCTCGGTCCCTGTGCCTCTCTCTAAGACTCTGTGTCTCTATCTTGGTCCCTGTGTCTCTTTCTCGGTCTGTGTCTCTCTCTCTCGGTCCTGGTGTCTCTCTCGGTCCCTGTGTCTCCCTCTCGTTCCCTGTGTCTCTCTCGGTCCCTGTGTCTCACTAAGTCCCTGTGTCTCTCTCTCGCTCCCTGTGTCTCTTTCTCGGCCCTGTCTCTCTCTCTCGGTCACTGTGTTTCTCTCGGTCCCTGTGTCTCACTCTCGGTCCCTGTGTCTTTCACTCGGTCACTGTGTCTCTCCCGGTCCCTGTCTCTCTCTCTCAGTCCCTGTGTCTCTCTCTCTGTCCCGGTGTCTCTCTCTCGGTCACTGTGTCTCTCTCTCGGTCCCTGTGACTCTCTCGGTCCCTGTGTCTCGCTCTAGGTCCTTGTATCTCTCTCGGTCCCTGTGTTGCTCTCTGGGTCACTGTGTCTCTCTCTCGGTCCCTGTGACTCTCTCAGTCCCGGTGTCTCTCTCGGTCCCAGTGTCTCTCTCTCGGTCCCTGTGTCTCTCTCGGTCCCTGTGTCTCACTCGGTCCCTATGTCTCTCTCCCTCGGTCCCTGTGTCTCTCTCGGTCCTGGTGTCTCTGTTGGTCCCTGTGTCTCTCTCTCAGTCCCTGTGTCTCTCTCTCAGTCCCTGTGTCTCTCTCAGTGCCTGTGTCTCTCCCTCGGTCCCTGTGACTCTCTCAGTCCCTGTGTCTCTCTCGGTCCCTGTGTCTCTCTCTCACACCCCTGTGTCTCTCTCGGTCCCGGTGTCTCTCTCGGTCCATGTGTCTCTCTCTCGGTCCCTGTGTCTCTCTCGGACCCTGTGACTCGCTCAGTCCCTGTGTCTCTCACTCGGTCCCTGTGTGTCTCTCTCGGTCCCTGTGTCACTCTCGGACGCTATGTCTCACTCAGTCCCTCTCTCTCTCTTGGTCCCTGTGCCACTCTCTAAGACCCTGTGTCTCTCTGTTGTCCCTGAGTCTCTCTCTCAGTTCCTGTGTCTCACTCGGTTCCTGTCTCTCTCTCTGTCCCGGTGTCTCTCTCTCGGTCCCTGTGTCTCTCTCTCGGTCACTGTGTCTCTCTTGGTCCCTGTGTCTCTCTGTCAGTCCCTGTGTCTCTCTCTCGGTCTGTGTCTCTCTCTCGGTGCCTGTGTCTCTCTCTCGGTCCCTGTGTCTCTCTCAGTCCCTGTGTCTCTCTCGGTCCCTGTGTCTCTCTCTCACCCCTGTGTCTCTCTCGGTCCGTGTGTCTCTCTCGGTCGCTATGTCTCACTCGGTCCCTGTGTCTCTCTCGTTCCCTGTGTCTCTCTCTCTCTCGGTCCCTATCACTCTCTCGGTCCCTGTGTCTCTCTCTGTCCCGGTGTCTCTCTCGGTCCCTGTCACTCGCTCAATCCCTGTGTCTCTCTCGGTCCTTGTGTCTCTCTCTCGTTCCCTGTGTCTCTCTCGGTCCCTGTGTCTCACTCGGTCCCTGTGTCTCTCTCTCGGTCCCTGTGTCTCTCTCTCGGCCCTGTGTTTCTCTCGGTCCCTGTGTCTCTCTCTCGGTCCCTGTCTCTCTCTCTCGGCCCTGTGTTTCTCTCGGTCCCTGTGTCTCACTCTCGGTCCCTGTGTCTCTCACTCGGTACCTGTCTCTCTCTTGGTCCCTGTGTTTTTCTCGGTCCCTGTGTCTCTCTCGGTCCCTGTGTTGCTCTCTGGGTCCCTGTGTCTCACTCTCGGTCCCTGTGACTCTCTCAGTCCCTGTGTCTCTATCGGTCCCAGTGACTCTCTCTCGGTCCCTGTGTCTCTCTCGGTCCCTGTGTCTCACTCGGTCCCTATGTCTCTCTCCCTCGGTCCCTGTGTCTCTCTCGATCCTGGTGTCTCTGTTGGTCCCTGTGTCTCTCTCTCAGTCCCTGTGTCTCTCTCTCAGTCCCTGTGTCTCTCTCAGTGCCTGTGTCTCTCTCTCGGTCCCTGTGTTTCTCTCTCACACCCCTGTTTCTCTCTCGGTCCCGGTGTCTCTCTCGGTCCATGTGTCTCTCTCTCGGTCCCTGTGTCTCTCTCAGTCCCTGTCTCTCTCTCGGTCCCTGTGTCTCTCTCTGGGTCCCTGTGTCTCTCTCTCGGTCCCTGTGACTCGCTCAATCCCTGTGTCTCTCTCTCGGTCCCTGTGTCTCTCTCGGTCCCTGTGACTCGCTCAATCCCTGTGTCTCTCTCGGTTCCTGTGTCTCTCTCGGTCCCAGTGTCTCTCTCTCTCTCGGTCCCTGTGTCTCACTCGGTCCCTGTGTCTCTCTCGGTTCCTGTGTCTCTCTCGGTCCCTGTGTCTCTCTCTCGGTCAATGTGTCTCTCTCTCACCCCTGTGTCTCTCTCGGTCCATGTGTCTCTCTCGGTCGCTATGTCTCACTCGGTCCCTGTGTCTCTCTCGGTCCCTGTGTCTCTTTCTCACCCCTGTGTCTCTCTCTGTCCCGGTGTCTCTCTCGGTCCCTATCTCTCTCACGGTCCCTGTCACTCACTCAGTCCCTGTATCTCACTCGGTCCCTGTCTCCCTCTCGGTCCCTGTGCCTCTCTCTAAGACTCTGTGTCTCTATCTTGGTCCCTGTGTCTCTCTCAGTCCCTGTGTCTCTCTCGGTCCTGGTGTCTCTCTCGGTCCCTGTGTCTCACTCTCGGTCCCTGTGTCTCTCTCTCTGTCCCTGTGTCTCTCACTCGGACCCTGTTCCTCTCTCAGTCCCTGTGTCTCTCTCGGTCCCTGTCTCTCTCTCGGTCCCTGTGTCTCTCTCTCGGTCCCTGTGTCTCTCTCGGTCGCTGTGTCTCACTCGGTCCCTGTCTCTCTCTCGGTCCCTGTGTCTCTCTCTCGGTCCCTGTGTCTCTCTCGGTCGCTGTGTCTCACTCGGACCCTGTTCCTCTCTCAGTCCCTGTGTCTCTCTCGGTCCCTGTCTCTCTCTCGGTCCCTGTGTCTCTCTCTCGGTCCCTGTGTCTCTCTCGGTCGCTGTGTCTCACTCGGTCCCTGTGTCTCACTCGGTCCCTGTGTCTCTCTCTGTCCCGATGTCTCTCTCGGTCCCTGTGTCTCTCTCTCGGTCCCTGTGTCTCTCTCTGGGTCCCTGTGTCTCACTCGGTCCCTGTCTCTCTCTCGGTCTCTGTGTCTCTCTCTTGGTCACTGTGTCACTCTGTCGGTCCCTGTGACTCTCTCTCGGTCCCTGTCTCTCTCTCTCGGTCTCTGTGTCTCTCTTGGTCCCTGTGTCTCTCTCTTGGTCACTGTGTCTCACTCGGTCCCTGTACTTCTCACTCGGTACCTGTCTCTGTCTCGGTCCCTGTGTCTCGCTCGGTACCTGTGTCTCTCTCTTGGTCCCTGTGTCTCTCTCTCGGTCCCTGTGACTCGCTCAATCCCTGTGACTCTCTAGGTCCCTGTGTCTCACTCGGTACCTTTGTCTCTCTCTCGGTCTCTGTGTCTCTCTCTCGGCCCCGTGACTCTATCTCGGTCCCTGTGTCTCTCTCTAGGTCCCTGTGTCTCTCTCTCGGACCCTGTGTCTCTCTCGGTCCCAGTCTCTCTCTCAGTCCCTGTGTCTCTCTCTCGGTCCCTGTGTCTCTCTCTCGTTCCCTTTGTCTCACTCGGTCCCTGTGTCTCTCTCGGTCCCTGTGTCTCTTTCTCACCCCTGTGTCTCTCTCGGTCCCTGTCTCTCTCACGGTCCCTGTCACTCGCTCAGTCCCTGTGTCTCACTCGGTCCCTGTCTCCCTCTCGGTCCCTGTGCCTCTCTCTAAGACTCTGTGTCTCTATCTTGGTCCCTGTGTCTCTTTCTCGGTCTGTGTCTCTCTCTCTCGGTCCTGGTGTCTCTCTCGGTCCCTGTGTCTCCCTCTCGTTCCCTGTGTCTCTCTCGGTCCCTGTGTCTCACTAAGTCCCTGTGTCTCTCTCTCGCTCCCTGTGTCTCTTTCTCGGCCCTGTCTCTCTCTCTCGGTCACTGTGTTTCTCTCGGTCCCTGTGTCTCACTCTCGGTCCCTGTGTCTTTCACTCGGTCACTGTGTCTCTCCCGGTCCCTGTCTCTCTCTCTCAGTCCCTGTGTCTCTCTCTCTGTCCCGGTGTCTCTCTCTCGGTCACTGTGTCTCTCTCTCGGTCCCTGTGACTCTCTCGGTCCCTGTGTCTCGCTCTAGGTCCTTGTATCTCTCTCGGTCCCTGTGTTGCTCTCTGGGTCACTGTGTCTCTCTCTCGGTCCCTGTGACTCTCTCAGTCCCGGTGTCTCTCTCGGTCCCAGTGTCTCTCTCTCGGTCCCTGTGTCTCTCTCGGTCCCTGTGTCTCACTCGGTCCCTATGTCTCTCTCCCTCGGTCCCTGTGTCTCTCTCGGTCCTGGTGTCTCTGTTGGTCCCTGTGTCTCTCTCTCAGTCCCTGTGTCTCTCTCTCAGTCCCTGTGTCTCTCTCAGTGCCTGTGTCTCTCCCTCGGTCCCTGTGACTCTCTCAGTCCCTGTGTCTCTCTCGGTCCCTGTGTCTCTCTCTCACACCCCTGTGTCTCTCTCGGTCCCGGTGTCTCTCTCGGTCCATGTGTCTCTCTCTCGGTCCCTGTGTCTCTCTCGGTCACTGTGTCTCTCACAGTCCCTGTGTCTCACTCGGTCCCTGTCTCTCTCTTGGTCCCTGTGCCACTCTCTAAGACCCTGTGTCTCTCTGTTGTCCCTGAGTCTCTCTCTCAGTTCCTGTGTCTCACTCGGTCCCTGTCTCTCTCTCTGTCCCGGTGTCTCTCTCTCGGTCCCTGTGTCTCTCTCTCGGTCCCTGTGTCTCTCTCTCGGTCTGTGTCTCTCTCTCGGTCCCTGTGTCTCTCAGTCCCTGTGTCTCTCTCTCGGTCCCTGTGTCTCTCTCGGTCCCTGTGTCTCTCTCTCGGTCCCTGTGTCTCTCTCGGTCCCTGTGTCTCTCTCTCGGTCCCTGTGACTCGCTCAATCCCTGTGTCTCTCTCTCGGTCCCTGTGTCTATCTCTCAGTCCCTGTGTCTCTCTCGGTCCCTGTGACTCGCTCAATCCCTGTGTCTCTCTCTCGGTTCCTGTGTCTCTCTCGGTCCCTGTGTCTCTCTCTCGGTCAATGTGTCTCTCTCTCACCCCTGTGTCTCTCTCGGTCCGTGTGTCTCTCTCGGTCGCTAAGTCTCACTCGGTCCTGGTGTCTCTCTCGGTCCCTATCTCTCTCACGGTCCCTGTCACTCGCTCAGTCCCTGTGTCTCACTCGGTCCCTGTCTCCCTCTCGGTCCCTGTGCCTCTCTCTCAGACTCTGTGTCTCTATCTTGGTCCCTGTGTCTCTCTCAGTCCCTGTGTCTCTCTCTCTCGGTCCTGGTGCCTCTCTCGGTCCCTGTGTCTCTCTCGGTCCCTGTGTCTCCCTCTCCATCCCTGCGTCTCTCTCTCGGTCCCTGTGTCTCTCTCTCGGTCCCTGTGTCTCTCTCGGTCGCTGTGTCTCACTCGGTCCCTGTGTCTCTCTCGGTCCCTGTGTCTCTCTCTCACCCCTGTGTCTCTCTCTGTCCCGATGTCTCTCTCGGTCCCTGTGTCTCTCTCTCAGTCCCTGTGTCTCTCTCTGGGTCCCTGTGTCTCACTCGGTCCCTGTCTCTCTCTCGGTCTCTGTGTCTCTCTCTTGGTCACTGTGTCTCTCTGTCGGTCCCTGTGTCTCTCTCTCGGTCCCTGTCTCTCTCTCTCGGTCTCTGTGTCTCTCTTGGTCCCTGTGTCTCTCTCTTGGTCACTGTGTCTCACTCGGTCCCTGTATTTCTCACTCGGTCCCTGTGTCTCGCTCGGTACCTGTGTCTCTCTCTTGGTCCCTGTGTCTCTCTCTCGGTCCCTGTGACTCGCTCAATCCCTGTGACTCTCTAGGTCCCTGTGTCTCACTCGGTACCTTTGTCTCTCTCTCGGTCTCTGTGTCTCTCTCTCGGCCCCGTGACTCTAGTTCGGTCCCTGTGTCTCTCTCTAGGTCCCTGTGTCTCTCTCTCGGACCCTGTGTCTCTCTCGGTCCCAGTCTCTCTCTCAGTCCCTGTGTCTCTCTCGGTCCCTGTGTCTCTCTCGGTCCCTGTGTCTCTTTCTCACCCCTGTGTCTCTCTCGGTCCCTGTCTCTCTCACGGTCCCTGTCACTCGCTCAGTCCCTGTGTCTCTCTCTCGGTCCCTGTGTCTCTCTCTCGTTCCCTTTGTCTCACTCGGTCCCTGTGTCTCTCTCGGTCCCTGTGTCTCTTTCTCACCCCTGTGTCTCTCTCGGTCCCTGTCTCTCTCACGGTCCCTGTCACTCGCTCAGTCCCTGTGTCTCACTCGGTCCCTGTCTCCCTCTCGGTCCCTGTGCCTCTCTCTAAGACTCTGTGTCTCTATCTTGGTCCCTGTGTCTCTTTCTCGGTCTGTGTCTCTCTCTCTCGGTCCTGGTGTCTCTCTCGGTCCCTGTGTCTCCCTCTCGTTCCCTGTGTCTCTCTCGGTCCCTGTGTCTCACTAAGTCCCTGTGTCTCTCTCTCGCTCCCTGTGTCTCTTTCTCGGCCCTGTCTCTCTCTCTCGGTCACTGTGTTTCTCTCGGTCCCTGTGTCTCACTCTCGGTCCCTGTGTCTTTCACTCGGTCACTGTGTCTCTCCCGGTCCCTGTCTCTCTCTCTCAGTCCCTGTGTCTCTCTCTCTGTCCCGGTGTCTCTCTCTCGGTCACTGTGTCTCTCTCTCAGCCCCGTGACTCTATCTCGGTCCCTGTGTCTCTCTCTAGGTCCCTGTGTCTCTCTCTCGGACCCTGTGTCTCTCTCGGTCCCTGTCTCTCTCTCAGTCCCTGTGTCTCTCACTCGGTCCCTGTGTCTCTCTCTCGTTCCCTGTGTCTCTCTCGGTCCCTGTGTCTCTCTCTCGGTCCCTGTGTCTCTCTCTCACCCCGGTGTCTCTCTCGGTCCGTGTGTCTCTCTCGGTCGCTATGTCTCACTCGGTCCCTGTGTCTCTCTCGGTCCCTGTGTCTCTTTCTCACCCCTGTGTCTCTCTCTGTCCCGGTGTCTCTCTCGGTCCCTCTCTCTCTCACGGTCCCTGTCACTCTCTCAGTCCCTGTGTCTCACTCGGTCCCTGTCTCCCTCTCGGTCCCTGTGCCTCTCTCTAAGACTCTGTGTCTCTCTCTCTCAGTCCCTGTGTCTCTCTCTCTCTCGATCCTGGTGTCTCTCTAGGTCCCTGTGTCTCACTCTCGGTCCCTGTGTCTCTCTCTCTGTCCCTGTGTCACTCACTCGGACCCTGTTTCTCTCTCAGTCCCTGTGTCTCTCTCGGTTCCTGTGTCTCTCTCCCCATCCCTGTGTCTCTCTCTCTCGGTCCCTGTGTCTCTCTCTCACCCCTGTGTCTCTCTCTGTCCCGATGTCTCTCTCGGTCGCTGTGTCTCACTCGGTCCCTGTGTCTCTCTCGGTCCCTGTGTCTCTCTCTCACCCCTGTGTCTCTCTCTGTCCCGATGTCTCTCTCGGTCCCTGTGTCTCTCTCTCGGTCCCTGTGTCTTTCTCTGGGTCCCTGTGTCTCTCTCGGTCCCTGTGTCTCTCTCTCACCCCTGTGTCTCTCTCTGTCCCGATGTCTCTCTCGGTCCCTGTGTCTCTCTCTCGGTCCCTGTGTCTCTCTCTGGGTCCCTGTGTCTCACTCGGTCCCTGTCTCTCTCTCGGTCTCTGTGTCTCTCTCTTGGTCCCTGTGTCTCTCTGTCGGTCCCTGTGTCTCTCTCTCGGTCCCTGTCTCTCTCTCTCGGTCTCTGTGTCTCTCTTGGTCCCTGTGTCTCTCTCTCGGTCCCTGTCTCTCTCTCGGTCCCTGTGTCTCACTCGGTCCCTGTATTTCTGACTCGGTACCTGTCTCTGTCTCGGTCCCTGTGTCTCGCTCGGTACCTGTGTCTCTCTCTCAGTCCCTGTGTCTCTCTCTCGGTCCCTGTGACTCGCTCAATCCCTGTGACTCTCTCGGTCCCTGTGTCTCACTCGGTACCTGTGTCTCTCTCTAGGTCCCTGTGTCTCTCTCTCGGTCCCTGTGTCTCTCTCGGTCCCTGTCTCTCTCTCAGTCCCTGTGTCTCTCTCTTGGTCCCTGTGTCTGTCTCTCGTTCCCTGTGTCTTTCTCGGTCCCTGTGTCTCTCTCACGGTCCCTGTGTCTCTCTCGGTCCCTGTGTCTCTCTCGGACGCTGTGTCTCTCTCGCTCCCTGTGTCTCTCTCTCGGTCCCTGTGTCTCTCTCGGTCCCTGTGTCTTACTCGGTTCCTGTGACTCTCTCAGTCCCTGTCTCTCTCTCAGTCTCTGAGTCTCTCTCTCGGTCCCTGTCTCTCTCTCGGTCCCTGTGTCTCTCTCGGTCCCGGTGTCTCTCTCGATCCCTGTGTCTCTCTCGCGGTCCCAGTGTCACTCTCGGTTCTGGTGTCTCTCTCGGTCCCTGTGTCTCTTTCTCGGTCCCTGTCTCTCTCTCTTGCTCTCTGCGTCTCTCTCTGTCCCTGTGTCTCACTTTGTCCCTGTGACTCTCACAGTCACAGTGTCTCTCTCGGTCCCTGTGTCTCTCTCTCGGTCACTGTGTCTCGCTCTCGGTCCCTGTGTCTCTCTCTCGGTCCCTATGTCTCTCTCTCGGTCCCTGTCTCTCTCTCAGTCCCTGTGTCTCTCTCGGTCCCGCTGTCTCTCTCGGTCCCTGTCTCTCTATCTTACTATCTGTGTCTCTCTCGGTCCTTGTCTCTCTCTCTCAGTCCCTGTGTCTCTCTCTCACCCCATGTCTCTCTCTGTCCCGGTGTCTCTCTCGGTCCCTGTCTCTCTCACGGTCCCTGTCACTCTCTCAGTCCCTGTGTCTCACTCGGTCCCTGTCTCCCTCTCGGTCCCTGTGCCTCTCTCTAAGACCCTGTGTCTCTGTCTCGGTCTCTGTGTCTCTCTCAGTCCCTGTGTCTCTCTCGGTCCCTGTGTCTCACTCTCGGTCCCTGTGTCTCTCTCTCGGTCCCTGTGTCACTCACTCGATCCCTGTTTCTCTCTCAGTCCCTGTGTCTCTCTCGGTCCCTGTGTCTCTCCCTCCATCCCTGTGTCTCTCTCTCGGTCCCTGTGTCTCTCTCTCTCAGTCCCTTTGTGTCTCACTCGGTCCCTGTGTCTCTCTCCGTCCCGATGTCTCTCTCGGTCCCTGTGTCTCTCTTGATCCCTGTGTCTCTCTCTGGGTCCCTGCGTCTCACTCGGTCCCTGTGTCTCTCACTCGGTACCTGTCTCTGTCTCGTTTCCTGTGTCTCGTTCGGTCCCTGTCTATCTCTCAGTCCCTGTGTCTCTTTCTCGGTCCCTGTGTCTCTCTCTCTCAGTCCCTGTGTCTCTCTCTTGGTCCCTGTGTCTCTCACTCGTTCCCTGTGTCTCTCTCGGTCCCTGTCTCTCTCTCAGTCCCTGTGTCTCTCTCTCAGTCCCTGTATCTCTCTCTCGGTCCCTGTGTCTCTCTCGGTCCCTGTGTCTCTCTCTCTCGGTCCCTGTGTCTTTCTCGGTCCCTGTGTCTTACTCGGTCCCTGTGACTCTCTCAGTCCCTGTCTCTCTCTCAGTCTCTGAGACTCTCTCTCGGTCCCTGTCTCTCTCTCGGTCCCTGTGTCTCTCTCGGTCCCTGTGTCTCTCTGTCTCGGTCCCTGTGTCTCTCTCGGTCGCTGTGTCTCATTCAGTCCATGTGTCTCTCTCGGTCCCTGTGTCTCCCTCTCACCCCTGTGTCTCACTCGGTCCCTGTGTCTCTCTCGGTCCTTGTGTCTCTCTCTCGTCCCTGTGTCTCTCTCTCTCAGTCCCTGTGTCTCTCTCGGTCACTGTCTCTCTCTTGGTCCCTGTGTCTCTCTCGGTCCCTGTCTCTCTCTCGGTCCCTGTGACTCGCTCAGTCCCTGTGTCTCTCTCTCGGTCCCTGTGTCTCTCTCACTCGGTCCCTTTCTCTCGCTCTCAGTTTCAGTGTCTCTGTCGGTCCCTGTGTCTCTCTCTCGGTCCCTGTGACTCTCTCCGTCCCTGTGTCTCTCTCTCTAGGTCCTTGTGTCTCTCTCGGTCCCTGTGTCTCTCTCTCTCTCGGTCCCTGTGTCTCTCTCGGTCCCTGTCACTCTCTCGGTCCCTGTGTCTCAATTGGTCCCTGTGTCTCTCTCTCGGTGCCTGTGTCTCTCTCTCGGTCCCTGTGTCTCTCTCAGTCCCTGTGTCTCTCTCTCGGTCCCTGTGTCTCTCTTGGTCCCTGTGACTCTCTCGGTCCCTGTGTCTCTCTCGGTACCTGTGTCTCTCTCTCGGTCCCTGTGTCTCTCTCTCGGTCCCTGTGACTCGCTCAATCCCTGTGTCTCTCTCTCGGTCCCTGTGTCTCTCTCTCGGTCCCTGTGTCTCTCTCGGTCCCTGTGTCTCTCTCTCGGTCCCTGTGTCTCTCTCGGTCCCTGTGTCTCTCACTCGGTCCCTGTGTCTCTCCCTCGGTTCCTGTGTCTCTCTCGGTCCCTGTGTCTCTCTCTCGGTCAATGTGTCTCTCTCTCACCCCTGTGTCTCTCTCGGTCCGTGTGTCTCTCTCGGTCGCCATGTCTCACTCGGTCCCTGTGTCTCTCTCGGTCCCTGTGTCTCTTTCTCACCCTTGTTTCTCTCTCTATCCCGGTGTCTCTCTCGGTCCCTGTCTCTCTCACGGTCCCTGTCACTCGCTCAGTCCCTGTGTCTCACTCGGTCCCTGTCTCCCTCTCGGTCCCTGTGCCTCTCTCTAAGACTCTGTGTCTCTATCTTGGTCCTTGTGTCTCTCTCAGTCCCTGTGTCTCTCTCTCTCGGTCCTGGTGTCTCTCTCGGTCCCTGTGTCTCTCTTGGTCCCTGTGTCTCTCTCTTGGTCACTGTGTCTCACTCGGTCCCTGTATTTCTCACTCGGTACCTGTCTCTGTCTCGGTACCTCTGTCTCTCTCTTGGTCCCTGTGTCTCTCTCAGTCCCTGCGTCTCTCTCTCGGTCCCTGTGACTCGCTCAATCCCTGTGACTCTCGAGGTCCCTGTGTCTCACTCGGTACCTATGTCTCTCTCTCGGTCTCTGTGTCTCTCTCTCGGCCCCGTGACTCTATCTCGGTCCCTGTGTCTCTCTCAGTCCCTGTGTCTCTCTCTCGGTCCCTGTGTCTCTCTCTCGTTCCCTGTGTCTCTCTCGGTCCCTGTGTCTCTCTCTCGGTCCCTGTGTCTCTCTCTCTAGGTCCCTGTGTCTCTCTCTCGGACCCTGTGTCTCTCTCGGTCCCTGTCTCTCTCTCAGTCCCTGTTTCTCTCTCTCGGTCCCTGTGTCTCTCTCTCGTTCCCTGTGTCTCTCTCGGTCCCTGTGTCTCTCTCTCGGTCCCTGTGTCTCTCTCTCACCCCTGTGTCTCTCTCGGTCCGTGTGTCTCTCTCGGTCGCTATGTCTCACTCGGCCCCTGTGTCTCTCTCTGTCCCGGTGTCTCTCTCGGTCCCTGTGTCTCTCTCACGGTCCCTGTCACTCTCTCAGTCCCTGTGTCTCACTCGGTCCCTGTCTCCCTCTCGGTCCCTGTGCCTCTCTCTAAGACTCTGTGTCTCTATCTTGGTCCCTGTGTCTCTCTCAGTCCCTGTGTCTCTCTCTCTCGGTCCTGGTGTCTCTCTCGGTCCCTGTGTCTCACTCTCGGTCCCTGTGTGTCTCTCTCTGTCCCTGTGTCACTCACTCGGACCCTGTTTCTCTCTCAGTCCCTGTGTCTCTCTCGGTCCCTGTGTCTCTCTCCCCATCCCTGTGTCTCTCTCTCGGTCCCTGTGTCTCTCTCTCGGTCCTTGTGTCTCTCTCGGTCGCTGTGTCTCACTCGGTCCCTGTGTCTCTCTCGGTCCCTGTGTCTCTCTCTCACCCCTGTGTCTCTCTCTGTCCCGATGTCTCTCTTGGTCCCTGTGTCTCTCTCTCGGTCCCTGTGTCTCTCTCTCTAGGTCCTTGTGTCTCTCTCGGTCCCTGTGTCTCTCTCTCTCTCGGTCCCTGTGTCTCACTCGGTCCCTGTCACTCTCTCGGTCCCTGTGTCTCAATCGGTCCCTGTGTCTCTCTCTCGGTCCCTGTCTCTCTCTCTCCGTCCCTGTGTCCCTCTCGGTCCCTGTGTCTCTCTCTCGGTCCCTGTGTCTCTCACTCGGTCCCTGTGTCTCTCACTCGGTACCTGTGTCAGCTCGGTCCCTGTGTCTCCATCTCGGTCCCTGTGTCTCTCTCGGTCCTTGTGTCTCTCTCTCGGTCACTGTCTCTGTCTCAGTCCCTGTGTCTCTCTTGGTCCCTGTGTCTCTCTCTCTCAGTCCCTGTGTCTCTCTCTCAGTCCCTGTGTCTCTCTCTTGGTCCCTGCGTCTCTCTCTCGTTCCCTGTGTCTTTCTCGGTCCCTGTGTCTCTCTCTCGGTCCCTGTGTCTCTCTCGGTCCCTGTGTCTCTCTCGGACGCTGTGTCTCTCTCGGTCCCTGTGTCTCTCTCTCGGTCCCTGTGTCTCTCTCGGTCCCTGTGTCTTACTCGGTTCCTGTGACTCTCTCAGTCCCTGTCTCTCTCTCAGTCTCTGAGTCTCTCTCTCGGTCCCGGTCTCTCTCTCGGTCCCTGTGTCTCTCTCGGTCCCGGTGTCTCTCTCAATCCCAGTGTCTCTCTCTCGGTTCTGGTGTCTCTCTCGGTCCCTGTGTCTCTTTCTCGGTCCCTGTCTCTCTCTCTTGCTCTCTGCGTCTCTCTCTGTCCCTGTGTCTCACTTTGTCCCTGTGACTCTCACAGTCACAGTGTCTCTCTCGGTCCCTGTGTCTCTCTCTCGGTCACTGTGTCTCGCTCTCGGTCCCTGTGTCTCTCTCTCGGTCCCTATGTCTCTCTCACGATCCCTGTGTCTCTCTCGGTCCCGCTGTCTCTCTCGGTCCCTGTCTCTCTATCTTACTATCTGTGTCTCTCTCGGTCCCTGTCTCTCTCTCAGTCCCTGTGTCTCTCTCTCACCCCATGTCTCTCTCTGTCCCGGTGTCTCTCTCGGTCCCTGTCTCTCTCTTGGTCCCTGTGCCACTCTCTAAGACCCTGTGTCTCTCTGTTGTCCCTGAGTCTCTCTCTCAGTTCCTGTGTCTCACTCGGTCCCTGTCTCTCTCTCTGTCCCGGTGTCTCTCTCTCGGGCCCTGTGTCTCTCTCTCGGTCACTGTGTCTCTCTTGGTCCCTGTGTCTCTCTGTCAGTCCCTGTGTCTCTCTCTCGGTCTGTGTCTCTCTCTCGGTGCCTGTGTCTCTCTCTCGGTCCCTGTGTCTCTCTCAGTCCCTGTGTCTCTCTCTCGGTCCCTGTGTCTCTCTTGGTCCCTGTGACTCTCTCGGTCCCTGTGTCTCTCTCGGTACCTGTGTCTCTCTCTCGGTCCCTGTGTCTCTCTCTCGGTCCCTGTGACTCGCTCAATCCCTGTGTCTCTCTCTCGGTCCCTGTGTCTCTCTCTCGGTCCCTGTGTCTCTCTCGGTCCCTGTGTCTCTCTCTCGGTCCCTGTGTCTCTCTCGGTCCCTGTGTCTCTCACTCGGTCCCTGTGTCTCTCCCTCGGTTCCTGTGTCTCTCTCGGTCCCTGTGTCTCTCTCTCGGTCAATGTGTCTCTCTCTCACCCCTGTGTCTCTCTCGGTCCGTGTGTCTCTCTCGGTCGCCATGTCTCACTCGGTCCCTGTGTCTCTCTCGGTCCCTGTGTCTCTTTCTCACCCTTGTTTCTCTCTCTATCCCGGTGTCTCTCTCGGTCCCTGTCTCTCTCACGGTCCCTGTCACTCGCTCAGTCCCTGTGTCTCACTCGGTCCCTGTCTCCCTCTCGGTCCCTGTGCCTCTCTCTAAGACTCTGTGTCTCTATCTTGGTCCTTGTGTCTCTCTCAGTCCCTGTGTCTCTCTCTCTCGGTCCTGGTGTCTCTCTCGGTCCCTGTGTCTCACTCTCGGTCCCTGTGTCTCTCTTGGTCCCTGTGTCTCTCTCTTGGTCACTGTGTCTCACTCGGTCCCTGTATTTCTCACTCGGTACCTGTCTCTGTCTCGGTACCTGTGTCTCTCTCTTGGTCCCTGTGTCTCTCTCTCGGTCCCTGTGACTCGCTCAATCCCTTTGACTCTCGAGGTCCCTGTGTCTCACTCGGTACCTATGTCTCTCTCTCGGTCTCTGTGTCTCTCTCTCGGCCCCGTGACTCTATCTCGGTCCCTGTGTCTCTCTCAGTCCCTGTGTCTCTCTCTCGGTCCCTGTGTCTCTCTCTCGTTCCCTGTGTCTCTCTCGGTCCCTGTGTCTCTCTCTCGGTCCCTGTGTCTCTCTCTAGGTCCCTGTGTCTCTCTCTCGGACCCTGTGTCTCTCTCGGTCCCTGTCTCTCTCTCAGTCCCTGTTTCTCTCTCTCGGTCCCTGTGTCTCTCTCTCGTTCCCTGTGTCTCTCTCGGTCCCTGTGTCTCTCTCTCGGTCCCTGTGTCTCTCTCTCACCCCTGTGTCTCTCCCAGTCCGTGTGTCTCTCTCGGTCGCTATGTCTCACTCGGCCCCTGTGTCTCTCTCTGTCCCGGTGTCTCTCTCGGTCCCTGTGTCTCTCTCACGGTCCCTGTCACTCTCTCAGTCCCTGTGTCTCACTCGGTCCCTGTCTCCCTCTCGGTCCCTGTGCCTCTCTCTAAGACTCTGTGTCTCTATCTTGGTCCCTGTGTCTCTCTCAGTCCCTGTGTCTCTCTCTCTCGGTCCTGGTGTCTCTCTCGGTCCCTGTGTCTCACTCTCGGTCCCTGTGTGTCTCTCTCTGTCCCTGTGTCACTCACTCGGACCCTGTTTCTCTCTCAGTCCCTGTGTCTCTCTCGGTCCCTGTGTCTCTCTCCCCATCCCTGTGTCTCTCTCTCGGTCCCTGTGTCTCTCTCTCGGTCCTTGTGTCTCTCTCGGTCGCTGTGTCTCACTCGGTCCCTGTGTCTCTCTCGGTCCCTGTGTCTCTCTCTCACCCCTGTGTCTCTCTCTGTCCCGATGTCTCTCTTGGTCCCTGTGTCTCTCTCTCGGTCCCTGTGTCTCTCTCTCTAGGTCCTTGTGTCTCTCTCGGTCCCTGTGTCTCTCTCTCTCTCGGTCCCTGTGTCTCACTCGGTCCCTGTCACTCTCTCGGTCCCTGTGTCTCAATCGGTCCCTGTGTCTCTCTCTCGGTCCCTGTCTCTCTCTCTCCGTCCCTGTGTCCCTCTCGGTCCCTGTGTCTCTCTCTCGGTCCCTGTGTCTCTCACTCGGTCCCTGTGTCTCTCACTCGGTACCTGTGTCAGTTCGGTCCCTGTGTCTCCATCTCGGTCACTGTCTCTGTCTCAGTCCCTGTGTCTCTCTCTCGGTCCCTGTGTCTCTCACTCGGTCCCTGTGTCTCTCACTCGGTACCTGTGTCAGTTCGGTCCCTGTGTCTCCATCTCGGTCACTGTCTCTGTCTCAGTCCCTGTGTCTCTCTCTCTCAGTCCCTGTGTCTCTCTCTCAGTCCCTGTGTCTCTCTCTCGTTGCCTGTTTCTCTCTCTCTCAGTACCTGTGTCTCTCTCTCAGTCCCTGTGTCTCACTCGGTCCCTGTATCTCTCTCAGTCCCTGTGTCTCCCTCTCACCCCTGTTTCTCACTCGGTCCCTGTGTCTCTCTCGGTCCCTGTGACTCGCTCAGTCCCTCTGTCTCTCTCGGTCCCTGTATCTCTCTCTCGGTCCCTGTCTCTCTCTCTGTCCCGGTGTCTCTCTCTCGGTCCCTGTGTCTCCCTCTCGGTCCCTGTGTCTCTCACTCAGTACCTGTGTCTCTCTTGTTCCCTGTGTCTCTCTCTCGGTCCCTCTGTCTCTCTCTCGGTCTCTGTGTCTCTCTCTCGGTCCCTGTGTCTGCTCGGTCCCTGTGTCTCCCTCGATCCTTGTGTCTCTCTCTCATTCCCTGTGTCTCTCTCGGTCACTGTCTCTCTCTAGGTCCCTGTGTCTCTCTCGGTCCCTGTGTCTCTCTCGGTCACTGTCTCTCTCAGTCCCTGTGTCTCACTCGGTCCCTGTGATTCTCTCGGTCCTTGTGTCTCTCTCTCGGTCCCTATGTCTCTCTCGGTCTTTGTGTCTCACTCGGTCCCTGTGTCTCTCTCAGTCCCTTTGTCTCTCTCTCGGTCCCTGTGTCTCTCTCTCGGTCCCTATGTCTCTCTCGGTCCCTATGTCTCTCACTCGGTCCCTGTGTCTCTCTCAGTCCCTTTGTCTCTCTCTCAGTCCCTTTGTCTCTCTCTCGGTCCTTGTGTCTCTCTCTCTCGGTCCCTGTGTCTCTCTCTCTCAGTCCCTGTGTCTCTCCCTCGGTCCCTGTGTCTCTCTCGGTCCCTGTGTCTCTCTCGGTCCCTGTGTCTCACTCGGTCCCTGTGTCTCTCTCGGTCCTTGTGTCTCTCTCTCGGTCCGTGTGTCTCTCTCTTTCAGTCCCTGTGTCTCTCTCGGTCACTGTCTCTCTCTCAGTCCCTGTGTCTCTCTCGGTCCCTGTGTCTCTCTCGGTCCCTGTGTCTCTCGCTCAGTCCCTGTCTCTCTCTCGGTCCCTGTGTCTCACTCAGTCCCTGTCTCTCTCTATGTTCCATGTCTCTGTCGGTCCCTGTGACTCTCTCGGTCCTTGTGTCTCTCTCTAGGTCCTTCTGTCTCTCTCTGGGTCCCTGTGTCTCTCTCTGGGTCCCTGTGTCTCACTCGGTCCCTGTCACTCTCTCGGTCCCTGTGTCTCACTCGGTCACTGTGTCTCTCTCTCGGTCCCTGTGTCTCTCTCTCGGTCCTTGTGTCTCTCTCGGTCGCTGTATCTCACTCGGTCCCTGTGTCTCTCTCTCACCCCTGTGTCTCTCTCTCACCCCTGTGTCTCTCTCTGTCCCGATGTCTCTCTCGGTCCCTGTGTCTCTCTCTCGGTCCCTGTGTCTCTCTCTGGGTCCCTGTGTCTCACTCGGTCCCTGTCTCTCTCTCGGTCTCTGTGTCTCTCTCTTGGTCACTGTGTCTCTCTGTCGGTACCTGTGTCTCTCTTTCAGTCCCTGTGTCTCTCTCTCGGTCCCTGTGACTCGCTCAATCCCTGTGACTCTCTCGGTCCCTGTGTCTCACTCGGTACCTGTGTCTCTCTCTAGGTCCCTGTGTCTCTCTCTCGGTCCCTGTGTCTCTCTCGGTCCCTGTCTCTCTCTCAGTCCCTGTGTCTCTCTCTTGGTCCCTGTGTCTCTCTCTCGTTCCCTGTGTCTTTCTCGGTCCCTGTGTCTCTCTCTCGGTCCCTGTGTCTCTCTCGGTCCCTGTGTCTCTCTCGGACGCTGTGTCTCTCTCGGTCCCTGTGTCTCTCTCTCGGTCCCTGTGTCTCTCTCGGTCCCTGTGTCTTACTCGGTTCCTGTGACTCTCTCAGTCCCTGTCTCTCTCTCAGTCTCTGAGTCTCTCTCTCGGTCCCTGTCTCTCTCTCGGTCCCTGTGTCTCTCTCGGTCCCGGTGTCTCTCTCGCGGTCCCTGTGTCTCTTTCTCGGTCCCTGTCTCTCTCTCTTGCTCTCTGCGTCTCTCTCTGTCCCTGTGTCTCACTTTGTCCCTGTGACTCTCACAGTCACAGTGTCTCTCTCGGTCCCTGTGTCTCTCTCTCGGTCCCTGTGTCTCGCTCTCGGTCCCTGTGTCTCTCTCTCGGTCCCTGTGTCTCTCTTTCGGTCCCTGTCTCTCTCTCGGTCCCTGTGTCTCTCTCGGTCCCGCTGTCTCTCTCGGTCCCTGTCTCTCTATCTTACTATCTGTGTCTCTCTCGGTCCCTGTCTCTCTCTCAGTCCCTGTGTCTCTCTCTCACCCCATGTTTCTCTCTGTCCCGGTGTCTCTCTCGGTCCCTGTCTCTCTCTTGGTCCCTGTGCCACTCTCTAAGACCCTGTGTCTCTCTGTTGTCCCTGAGTCTCTCTCTCAGTTCCTGTGTCTCACTCGGTCCCTGTCTCTCTCTCTGTCCCGGTGTCTCTCTCTCGGGCCCTGTGTCTCTCTCTCGGTCACTGTGTCTCTCTTGGTCCCTGTGTCTCTCTGTCAGTCCCTGTGTCTCTCTCTCGGTCTGTGTCTCTCTCTCGGTGCCAGTGTTTCTCTCTCGGTCCCTGTGTGTCTCTCAGTCCCTGTGTCTCTCTCTCGGTCCCTGTGTCTCTCTTGGTCCCTGTGACTCTCTCGGTCCCTGTGTCTCTCTCGGTACCTGTGTCTCTCTCTCGGTCCCTGTGTCTCTCTCTCGGTCCCTGTGACTCGCTCAATCCCTGTGTCTCTCTCTCGGTCCCTGTGTCTCTCTCTCGGTCCCTGTGTCTCTCTCGGTCCCTGTGTCTCTCTCTCGGTCCCTGTGTCTCTCTCGGTCCCTGTGTCTCTCACTCGGTCCCTGTGTTTCTCCCTCGGTTCCTGTGTCTCTCTCGGTCCCTGTGTCTCTCTCTCGGTCAATGTGTCTCTCTCTCACCCCTGTGTCTCTCTCGGTCCGTGTGTCTCTCTCGGTCGCCATGTCTCACTCGGTCCCTGTGTCTCGCTCGGTCCTTGTGTCTCTCTCTCTCGGTCCCTGTGTCTCTCTCTCTCAGTCCCTGTGTCTCTCCCTCGGTCCCTGTGTCTCTCTCGGTCCCTGTGTCCCTCTCGGTCCCTGTGTCTCACTCGGTCCCTGTGTCTCTCTCGGTCCTTGTGTCTCTCTCTCGGTCCGTGTGTCTCTCTCTTTCAGTCCCTGTGTCTCTCTCGGTCACTGTCTCTCTCTCAGTCCCTGTGTCTCTCTCAGTCCCTGTCTCTCTCTCTCAGTCCCTGTGTCTCTCTCGGTCCCTGTGTCTCTCTCGGTCCCTGTGTCTCACTCAGTCCCTGTCTCTCTCTATGTTCCATGTCTCTGTCGGTCCCTGTGACTCTCTCGGTCCTTGTGTCTCTCTCTAGGTCCTTCTGTCTCTCTCTGGGTCCCTGTGTCTCTCTCTGGGTCCCTGTGTCTCACTCGGTCCCTGTCACTCTCTCGGTCCCTGTATCTCACTCGGTCACTGTGTCTCTCTCTCGGTCCCTGTGTCTCTCTCTCGGTCCTTGTGTCTCTCTCGGTCGCTGTATCTCACTCGGTCCCTGTGTCTCTCTCGGTCCCTGTGTCTCTCTCTCACCCCTGTGTCTCTCTCTGTCCGATGTCTCTCTCGGTCCCTGTGTCTCTCTCTCGGTCCCTGTGTCTCTCTCTGGGTCCCTGTGTCTCACTCGGTCCCTGTGTCTCTCTCGGTCCCTGTGTCTCACTCGGTCCCTGTGTCTCTCTCGGTCCTTGTGTCTCTCTCTCGGTCCGTGTGTCTCTCTCTTTCAGTCCCTGTGTCTCTCTCGGTCACTGTCTCTCTCTCAGTCCCTGTGTCTCTCTCAGTCCCTGTCTCTCTCTCTCAGTCCCTGTGTCTCTCTCGGTCCCTGTGTCTCTCTCGGTCCCTGTGTCTCACTCAGTCCCTGTCTCTCTCTATGTTCCATGTCTCTGTCGGTCCCTGTGACTCTCTCGGTCCTTGTGTCTCTCTCGAGGTCCTTCTGTCTCTCTCTGGGTCCCTGTGTCTCTCTCTGGGTCCCTGTGTCTCACTCGGTCCCTGTCACTCTCTCGGTCCCTGTATCTCACTCGGTCACTGTGTCTCTCTCTCGGTCCCTGTGTCTCTCTCTCGGTCCTTGTGTCTCTCTCGGTCGCTGTATCTCACTCGGTCCCTGTGTCTCTCTCGGTCCCTGTGTCTCTCTCTCACCCCTGTGTCTCTCTCTGTCCCGATGTCTCTCTCGGTCCCTGTGTCTCTCTCTCGGTCCCTGTGTCTCTCTCTGGGTCCCTGTGTCTCACTCGGTCCCTGTCTCTCTCTCGGTCTCTGTGTCTCTCTCTTGGTCACTGTGTCTCTCTGTCGGTACCTGTGTCTCTCTTTCAGTCCCTGTGTCTCTCTCTCGGTCCCTGTGACTCGCTCAATCCCTGTGACTCTCTCGGTCCCTGTGTCTCACTCGGTACCTGTGTCTCTCTCTAGGTCCCTGTGTCTCTCTCTCGGTCCCTGTGTCTCTCTCGGTCCCTGTCTCTCTCTCAGTCCCTGTGTCTCTCTCTTGGTCCCTGTGTCTCTCTCTCGTTCCCTGTGTCTTTCTCGGTCCCTGTGTCTCTCTCTCGGTCCCTGTGTCTCTCTCGGTCCCTGTGTCTCTCTCGGACGCTGTGTCTCTCTCGGTCCCTGTGTCTCTCTCTCGGTCCCTGTGTCTCTCTCGGTCCCTGTGTCTTACTCGGTTCCTGTGACTCTCTCAGTCCCTGTCTCTCTCTCCGTCCCTGTGTCTCTCTCTCGGTCCCTGTGTCTCTTTCTCGGTCCCTGTCTCTCTCTCTTGCTCTCTGCGTCTCTCTCTGTCCCTGTGTCTCACTTTGTCCCTGTGACTCTCACAGTCACAGTGTCTCTCTCGGTCCCTGTGTCTCTCTCTCGGTCACTGTGTCTCGCTCTCGGTCCCTGTGTCTCTCTCTCGGTCCCTATGTCTCTCTCTCGATCCCTGTGTCTCTCTCGGTCCCGCTGTCTCTCTCGGTCCCTGTCTCTCTATCTTACTATCTGTGTCTCTCTCGGTCCCTGTCTCTCTCTCAGTCCCTGTGTCTCTCTCTCACCCCATGTCTCTCTCTGTCCCGGTGTCTCTCTCGGTCCCTGTCTCTCTCTTGGTCCCTGTGCCACTCTCTAAGACCCTGTGTCTCTCTGTTGTCCCTGAGTGTCTCTCTCAGTTCCTGTGTCTCACTCGGTCCCTGTCTCTCTCTCTGTCCCGGTGTCTCTCTCTCGGGCCCTGTGTCTCTCTCTCGGTCACTGTGTCTCTCTTGGTCCCTGTGTCTCTCTGTCAGTCCCTGTGTCTCTCTCTCGGTCTGTGTCTCTCTCTCGGTGCCTGTGTCTCTCTCTCGGTCCCTGTGTCTCTCTCAGTCCCTGTGTCTCTCTCTCGGTCCCTGTGTCTCTCTTGGTCCCTGTGACTCTCTCGGTCCCTGTGTCTCTCTCGGTACCTGTGTCTCTCTCTCGGTCCCTGTGTCTCTCTCTCGGTCCCTGTGACTCGCTCAATCCCTGTGTCTCTCTCTCGGTCCCTGTGTCTCTCTCTCGGTCCCTGTGTCTCTCTCGGTCCCTGTGTCTCTCTCTCGGTCCCTGTGTCTCTCTCGGTCCCTGTGTCTCTCACTCGGTCCCTGTGTCTCTCCCTCGGTTCCTGTGTCTCTCTCGGTCCCTGTGTCTCTCTCTCGGTCAATGTGTCTCTCTCTCACCCCTGTGTCTCTCTCGGTCCGTGTGTCTCTCTCGGTCGCCATGTCTCACTCGGTCTCTGTGTCTCTCTCGGTCCCTGTGTCTCTTTCTCACCCTTGTTTCTCTCTCTATCCCGGTGTCTCTCTCGGTCCCTGTCTCTCTCACGGTCCCTGTCACTCGCTCAGTCCCTGTGTCTCACTCGGTCCCTGTCTCCCTCTCGGTCCCTGTGCCTCTCTCTAAGACTCTGTGTCTCTATCTTGGTCCCTGTGTCTCTCTCAGTCCCTGTGTCTCACTCTCGGTCCCTGTGTCTCTCTTGGTCCCTGTGTCTCTCTCTTGGTCACTGTGTCTCACTCGGTCCCTGTATTTCTCACTCGGTACCTGTCTCTGTCTCGGTCCCTGTGTCTCGCTCGGTACCTGTGTCTCTCTCTTGGTCCCTGTGACTCGCTCAATCCCTGTGACTCTCGAGGTCCCTGTGTCTCACTCGGTACCTATGTCTCTCTCTCGGTCTCTGTGTCTCTCTCTCGGCCCCGTGACTCTATCTCGGTCCCTGTGTCTCTCTCAGTCCCTGTGTCTCTCTCTCGGTCCCTGTGTCTCTCTCTCGTTCCCTGTGTCTCTCTCGGTCCCTGTGTCTCTCTCTCGGTCCCTGTGTCTCTCTCTAGGTCCCTGTGTCTCTCTCTCGGACCCTGTGTCTCTCTCGGTCCCTGTCTCTCTCTCAGTCCCTGTGTCTCTCTCTCGGTCCCTGTGTCTCTCTCTCGTTCCCTGTGTCTCTCTCGGTCCCTGTGTCTCTCTCTCGGTCCCTGTGTCTCTCTCTCACCCCTGTGTCTCTCTCGGTCCGTGTGTCTCTGTCGGTCGCTATGTCTCACTCGGCCCCTGTGTCTCTCTCTGTCCCGGTGTCTCTCTCGGTCCCTGTGTCTCTCTCACGGTCCCTGTCACTCTCTCAGTCCCTGTGTCTCACTCGGTCCCTGTCTCCCTCTCGGTCCCTGTGCCTCTCTCTAAGACTCTGTGTCTCTATCTTGGTCCCTGTGTCTCTCTCAGTCCCTGTGTCTCTCTCTCTCGGTCCCGGTGTCTCTCTCGGTCCCTGTGTCTCACTCTCGGTCCCTGTGTGTCTCTCTCTGTCCCTGTGTCACTCACTCGGACCCTGTTTCTCTCTCAGTCCCTGTGTCTCTCTCGGTCCCTGTGTCTCTCTCCCCATCCCTGGGTCTCTCTCTCGGTCCCTGTGTCTCTCTCTCGGTCCTTGTGTCTCTCTCGGTCGCTGTGTCTCACTCGGTCCCTGTGTCTCTCTCGGTCCCTGTGTCTCTCTCTCACCCCTGTGTCTCTCTCTGTCCCGATGTCTCTCTCGGTCCCTGTGTCTCTCTCTCTCGGTCCCTGTGTCTCTCTCTCTAGGTCCTTGTGTCTCTCTCGGTCCCTGTGTCTCTCTCTCTCTCGGTCCCTGTGTCTCACTCGGTCCCTGTCACTCTCTCGGTCCCTGTGTCTCAATCGGTCCCTGTGTCTCTCTCTCGGTCCCTGTCTCTCTCTCTCTCCGTCCCTGTGTCCCTCTCGGTCCCTGTGTCTCTCTCTCGGTCCCTGTGTCTCTCACTCGGTCCCTGTGTCTCTCACTCGGTACCTGTGTCAGCTCGGTCCCTGTGTCTCCATCTCGGTCCCTGTGTCTCTCTCGGTCCTTGTGTCTCTCTCTCGGTCACTGTCTCTGTCTCAGTCCCTGTGTCTCTCTTGGTCCCTGTGTCTCTCTCTCTCAGTCCCTGTGTCTCTCTCTCAGTCCCTGTGTCTCTCTCTCGTTGCCTGTTTCTCTCTCTCTCAGTCCCTGTGTCTCTCTCTCAGTCCCTGTGTCTCACACGGTCCCTGTGTCTCTCTTGGTCCCTGTGTCTCTCTCTCTCAGTCCCTGTGTCTCTCTCTCAGTCCCTGTGTCTCTCTCTCGTTGCCTGTTTCTCTCTCTCTCAGTCCCTGTGTCTCTCTCTCAGTCCCTGTTTCTCACTCGGTCCCTGTGTCTCTCTCGGTCCTTGTGTCTCTCTCTCGGTCACTGTCTCTCTCTCAGTCCCTGTGTCTCTCTCTCAGTCCCTGTGTCTCACACGGTCCCTGTGTCTCTCTTGGTCCCTGTGTCTCTCTCTCTCAGTCCCTGTGTCTCTCTCTCAGTCTCTATTGTTCCCTGTCTCTCTCTCTCGGTCCCTGTTTCTCTCTCTCGGTCTCTGTGTCTCTCTCTCGGTCTCTGTGTCTCTCTCTCGGTCCCGGTGTCCTCTCTCCGTCCCTGTGTCTCTCTCAGTCCCTCTGTCTCTCTCTCGGTCCCTGTGTCTCTCTCTCGGTCCCTGTCTCTCTCTCTGTCCCGGTGTCTCTCTCTCGGTCCCTGTGTCTCCCTCTCGGTCCCTGTGTCTCTCACTCAGTACCTGTGTCTCTCTTGTTCCCTGTGTCTCTCTCTCGGTCCCTCTGTCTCTCTCTCGGTCTCTGTGTCTCTCTCTCGGTCCCTGTGTCTGCTCGGTCCCTGTGTCTCCCTCTCGGTCCCTGTGTCTCTCTCGGTCCTTGTGTCTCTCTCTCGGTCGCTGTGTCTCTCTCTCTCTCAGTCCCTGTGTCTCTCTCGGTCACTGTCTCTCTCTAGGTCCCTGTGTCTCTCTCGGTCCCTGTGTATCTCTCGGTCCCTGTGTCTCCCTCTCGGTCCCTGTGTCTCTCTCGGTCCCTGTGTATCTCTCGGTCCCTGTGTCTCCCTCTCGGTCCCTGTGTCTCTCTCGATCCTTGTGTCTCTCTCTCATTCCCTGTGTCTCTCTCGGTCACTGTCTCTCTCTAGGTCCCTGTGTCTCTCTCGGTCCCTGTGTCTCTCTCGGTCACTGTCTCTCTCAGTCCCTGTGTCTCACTCGGTCCCTGTGATTCTCTCGGTCCTTGTGTCTCTCTCTCGGTCCCTGTGTCTCTCTCTCGGTCCCTATGTCTCTCTCGGTCTTTGTGTCTCACTCGGTCCCTGTGTCTCTCTCAGTCCCTTTGTCTCTCTCTCGGTCCCTGTGTCTCTCTCTCGGTCCCTATGTCTCTCTCGGTCTTTGTGTCTCACTCGGTCCCTGTGTCTCTCTCAGTCCCTTTGTTTCTCTCTCAGTCCCTTTGTCTCTCTCTCGGTCCCTGTGTCTCGCTCGGTCCCTGTGTCTCTCTCGGTCCTTGTGTCTCTCTCTCTCGGTCCCTGTGTCTCTCTCTCTCAGTCCTGTGTCTCTCCCTCGGTCCCTGTGTCTCTCTCGGTCCCTGTGTCTCTCTCGGTCCCTGTGTCTCACTCGGTCCCTGTGTCTCTCTCGGTCCTTGTGTCTCTCTCTCGGTCCGTGTGTCTCTCTCTTTCAGTCCCTGTGTCTCTCTCGGTCACTGTCTCTCTCTCAGTCCCTGTGTCTCTCTCGGTCCCTGTGTCTCTCTCGGTCCCTGTGTCTCTCGCTCAGTCCCTGTCTCTCTCTCGGTCCTGTGTCTCACTCAGTCCCTGTCTCTCTCTATGTTCCATGTCTCTGTCGGTCCCTGTGACTCTCTCGGTCCTTGTGTCTCTCTCTAGGTCCTTCTGTCTCTCTCTGGGTCCCTGTGTCTCTCTCTGGGTCCCTGTGTCTCACTCGGTCCCTGTCACTCTCTCGGTCCCTGTGTCTCACTCGGTCACTGTGTCTCTCTCTCAGTCCCTGTGTCTCTCTCAGTCCCTGTGTCTCTCTCCCCGCCCTGTGTCTCTCTCTCGGTCCTTGTGTCTCTCTCGGTCGCTGTATCTCACTCGGTCCCTGTGTCTCTCTCGGTCCCTGTGTCTCTCTCTCACCCCTGTGTCTCTCTCTGTCCCGATGTCTCTCTCGGTCCCTGTGTCTCTCTCTCGGTCTCTGTGTCTCTCTCTTGGTCACTGTGTCTCTCTGTCGGTACCTGTGTCTCTCTTTCAGTCCCTGTGTCTCTCTCTCGGTCCCTGTGACTCGCTCAATCCCTGTGACTCTCTCGCTCCCTGTGTCTCACTCGGTCCCTGTGTCTCTCTCTCGGTCCCTGTGTCTCTCTCGGTCCCTGTGTCTCTCTCTCAGTCCCTGTGTCTCTCTCTTGGTCCCTGTGTCTCTCTCTCGTTCCCTGTGTCTTTCTCGGTCCCTGTGTCTCTCTCTCGGTCCCTGTGTCTCTCTCGGTCCCTGTGTCTCTCTCGGACGCTGTGTCTCTCTCGGTCCCTGTGTCTCTCTCTCGGTCCCTGTGTCTCTCTCGGTCCCTGTGTCTTACTCGGTTCCTGTGACTCTCTCAGTCCCTGTCTCTCTCTCAGTCTCTGAGTCTCTCTCTCGGTCCCTGTCTCTCTCTCGGTCCCTGTGTCTCTCTCGGTCCCTGTGTCTCTCTCGGTCCCGGTGTCTCTCTCAATCCCTGTGTCTCTCTCTCGGTCCCTGTCTCTCTCTCGGTCCCTGTCTCTCTCTCGGTCCCTGTGTCTCTTTCTCGGTCCCTGTCTCTCTCTCTTGCTCTCTGCGTCTCTCTCTGTCCCTGTGTCTCACTCGGTCCCTGTGTCTCTCTCTCGGTCACTGTGTCTCGCTCTCGGTCCCTGTGTCTCTCTCTCGGTCCCTATGTCTCTCTCTCGATCCCTGTCTCTCTATCTTACTATCTGTGTCTCTCTCGGTCCCTGTCTCTCTCTCAGTCCCTGTGTCTCTCTCTCACCCCATGTCTCTCTCTGTCCCGGTGTCTCTCTCGGTCCCTGTCTCTCTCTTGGTCCCTGTGCCACTCTCTAAGACCCTGTGTCTCTCTGTTGTCCCTGAGTCTCTCTCTCAGTTCCTGTGTCTCACTCGGTCCCTGTCTCTCTCTCTGTCCCGGTGTCTCTCTCTCGGGCCCTGTGTCTCTCTCTCGGTCACTGTGTCTCTCTTGGTCCCTGTGTCTCTCTGTCAGTCCCTGTGTCTCTCTCTCGGTCTGTGTCTCTCTCTCGGTGCCTGTGTCTCTCTCTCGGTCCCTGTGTCTCTCTCAGTCCCTGTGTCTCTCTCTCGGTCCCTGTGTCTCTCTTGGTCCCTGTGACTCTCTCGGTCCCTGTGTCTCTCTCGGTACCTGTGTCTCTCTCTCGGTCCCTGTGTCTCTCTCTCGGTCCCTGTGACTCGCTCAATCCCTGTGTCTCTCTCTCGGTCCCTGTGTCTCTCTCTCGGTCCCTGTGTCTCTCTCGGTCCCTGTGTCTCTCTCTCGGTCCCTGTGTCTCTCTCGGTCCCTGTGTCTCTCACTCGGTCCCTGTGTCTCTCCCTCGGTTCCTGTGTCTCTCTCGGTCCCTGTGTCTCTCTCTCGGTCAATGTGTCTCTCTCTCACCCCTGTGTCTCTCTCGGTCCGTGTGTCTCTCTCGGTCGCCATGTCTCACTCGGTCCCTGTGTCTCTCTCGGTCCCTGTGTCTCTTTCTCACCCTTGTTTCTCTCTCTATCCCGGTGTCTCTCTCGGTCCCTGTCTCTCTCACGGTCCCTGTGACTCGCTCAGTCCCTGTGTCTCACTCGGTCCCTGTCTCCCTCTCGGTCCCTGTGCCTCTCTCTAAGACTCTGTGTCTCTATCTTGGTCCCTGTGTCTCTCTCAGTCCCTGTGTCTCTCTCTCTCGGTCCTGGTGTCTCTCTCGGTCCCTGTGTCTCACTCTCGGTCCCTGTGTCTCTCTTGGTCCCTGTGTCTCTCTCTTGGTCACTGTGTCTCACTCGGTCCCTGTATTTCTCACTCGGTACCTGTCTCTGTCTCGGTCCCTGTGTCTCGCTCGGTACCTGTGTCTCTCTCTTGGTCCCTGTGTCTCTCTCTCGGTCCCTGTGACTCGCTCAATCCCTGTGACTCTCGAGGTCCCTGTGTCTCACTCGGTACCTATGTCTCTCTCTCGGTCTCTGTGTCTCTCTCTCGGCCCCGTGACTCTATCTCGGTCCCTGTGTCTCTCTCAGTCCCTGTGTCTCTCTCTCGGTCCCTGTGTCTCTCTCTCGTTCCCTGTGTCTCTCTCGGTCCCTGTGTCTCTCTCTCGGTCCCTGTGTCTCTCTCTAGGTCCCTGTGTCTCTCTCTCGGACCCTGTGTCTCTCTCGGTCCCTGTCTCTCTCTCAGTCCCTGTGTCTCTCTCTCGGTCCCTGTGTCTCTCTCTCGTTCCCTGTGTCTCTCTCGGTCCCTGTGTCTCTCTCTCGGTCCCTGTGTCTCTCTCTCACCCCTGTGTCTCTCTCGGTCCGTGTGTCTCTCTCGGTCGCTATGTCTCACTCGGCCCCTGTGTCTCTCTCTGTCCCGGTGTCTCTCTCGGTCCCTGTGTCTCTCTCACGGTCCCTGTCACTCTCTCAGTCCCTGTGTCTCACTCGGTCCCTGTCTCCCTCTCGGTCCCTGTGCCTCTCTCTAAGACTCTGTGTCTCTATCTTGGTCCCTGTGTCTCTCTCAGTCCCTGTGTCTCTCTCTCTCGGTCCTGGTGTCTCTCTCGGTCCCTGTGTCTCACTCTCGGTCCCTGTGTGTCTCTCTCTGTCCCTGTGTCACTCACTCGGACCCTGTTTCTCTCTCAGTCCCTGTGTCTCTCTCGGTCCCTGTGTCTCTCTCCCCATCCCTGGGTCTCTCTCTCGGTCCCTGTGTCTCTCTCTCGGTCCTTGTGTCTCTCTCGGTCGCTGTGTCTCACTCGGTCCCTGTGTCTCTCTCGGTCCCTGTGTCTCTCTCTCACCCCTGTGTCTCTCTCTGTCCCGATGTCTCTCTCGGTCCCTGTGTCTCTCTCTCTAGGTCCTTGTGTCTCTCTCGGTCCCTGTGTCTCTCTCTCTCTCGGTCCCTGTGTCTCACTCGGTCCCTGTCACTCTCTCGGTCCCTGTGTCTCAATCGGTCCCTGTGTCTCTCTCTCGGTCCCTGTCTCTCTCTCTCCGTCCCTGTGTCCCTCTCGGTCCCTGTGTCTCTCTCTCGGTCCCTGTGTCTCTCACTCGGTCCCTGTGTCTCTCACTCGGTACCTGTGTCAGCTCGGTCCCTGTGTCTCCATCTCGGTCCCTGTGTCTCTCTCGGTCCTTGTGTCTCTCTCTCGGTCACTGTCTCTGTCTCAGTCCCTGTGTCTCTCTTGGTCCCTGTGTCTCTCTCTCTCAGTCCCTGTGTCTCTCTCTCAGTCCCTGTGTCTCTCTCTCGGTCCCTGTTTCTCTCTCTCGGTCTCTGTGTCTCTCTCTCGGTCCCTGTGTCTGCTCGGTCCCTGTCTCTCTCTCTGTCCCGGTGTCTCTCTCTCGGTCCCTGTGTCTCCCTCTCGGTCCCTGTGTCTCTCACTCAGTACCTGTGTCTCTCTTGTTCCCTGTGTCTCTCTCTCGGTCCCTCTGTCTCTCTCTCGGTCTCTGTGTCTCTCTCTCGGTCCCTGTGTCTGCTCGGTCCCTGTGTCTCTCTCTCATTCCCTGTGTCTCTCTCGGTCACTGTCTCTCTCTAGGTCCCTGTGTCTCTCTCGGTCCCTGTGTCTCTCTCGGTCACTGTCTCTCTCAGTCCCTGTGTCTCACTCGGTCCCTGTGATTCTCTCGGTCCTTGTGTCTCTCTCTCGGTCCCTGTGTCTCTCTCTCGGTCCCTGTGTCTCTCTCGGTCCCTGTGTCTCTCTCGGTCTTTGTGTCTCACTCGGTCCCTGTGTCTCTCTCAGTCCCTTTGTCTCTCTCTCGGTCCCTGTGTCTCTCTCTCGGTCCCTATGTCTCTCTCGGTCTTTGTGTCTCACTCGGTCCCTGTGTCTCTCTCAGTCCCTTTGTTTCTCTCTCAGTCCCTTTGTCTCTCTCTCGGTCCCTGTGTCTCGCTCGGTCCCTGTGTCTCTCTCGGTCCTTGTGTCTCTCTCTCTCGGTCCCTGTGTCTCTCTCTCTCAGTCCCTGTGTCTCTCCCTCGGTCCCTGTGTCTCTCTCGGTCCCTGTGTCTCTCTCGGTCCCTGTGTCTCACTCGGTCCCTGTGTCTCTCTCGGTCCTTGTGTCTCTCTCTCGGTCCGTGTGTCTCTCTCTTTCAGTCCCTGTGTCTCTCTCGGTCACTGTCTCTCTCTCAGTCCCTGTGTCTCTCTCGGTCCCTGTGTCTCTCTCGGTCCCTGTGTCTCTCGCTCAGTCCCTGTCTCTCTCTCGGTCCCTGTGTCTCACTCAGTCCCTGTCTCTCTCTATGTTCCATGTCTCTGTCGTTCCCTGTGACTCTCTCGGTCCTTGTGTCTCTCTCTAGGTCCTTCTGTCTCTCTCTGGGTCCCTGTGTCTCTCTCTGGGTCCCTGTGTCTCACTCGGTCCCTGTCACTCTCTCGGTCCCTGTGTCTCACTCGGTCACTGTGTCTCTCTCTCAGTCCCTGTGTCTCTCTCAGTCCCTGTGTCTCTCTCCCCGCCCTGTGTCTCTCTCTCGGTCCTTGTGTCTCTCTCGGTCGCTGTATCTCACTCGGTCCCTGTGTCTCTCTCGGTCCCTGTGTCTCTCTCTCACCCCTGTGTCTCTCTCTGTCCCGATGTCTCTCTCGGTCCCTGTGTCTCTCTCTCGGTCTCTGTGTCTCTCTCTTGGTCACTGTGTCTCTCTGTCGGTACCTGTGTCTCTCTTTCAGTCCCTGTGTCTCTCTCTCGGTCCCTGTGACTCGCTCAATCCCTGTGACTCTCTCGCTCCCTGTGTCTCACTCGGTCCCTGTGTCTCTCTCTCGGTCCCTGTGTCTCTCTCGGTCCCTGTGTCTCTCTCTCAGTCCCTGTGTCTCTCTCTTGGTCCCTGTGTCTCTCTCTCGTTCCCTGTGTCTTTCTCGGTCCCTGTGTCTCTCTCTCGGTCCCTGTGTCTCTCTCGGTCCCTGTGTCTCTCTCGGACGCTGTGTCTCTCTCGGTCCCTGTGTCTCTCTCTCGGTCCCTGTGTCTCTCTCGGTCCCTGTGTCTTACTCGGTTCCTGTGACTCTCTCAGTCCCTGTCTCTCTCTCAGTCTCTGAGTCTCTCTCTCGGTCCCTGTCTCTCTCTCGGTCCCTGTGTCTCTCTCGGTCCCGGTGTCTCTCTCAATCCCTGTGTCTCTCTCTCGGTCCCTGTCTCTCTCTCGGTCCCTGTCTCTCTCTCGGTCCCTGTGTCTCTTTCTCGGTCCCTGTCTCTCTCTCTTGCTCTCTGCGTCTCTCTCTGTCCCTGTGTCTCACTTTGTCCCTGTGACTCTCACAGTCACAGTGTCTCTCTCGGTCCCTGTGTCTCTCTCTCGGTCACTGTGTCTCGCTCTCGGTCCCTGTGTCTCTCTCTCGGTCCCTATGTCTCTCTCTCGATCCCTGTCTCTCTATCTTACTATCTGTGTCTCTCTCGGTCCCTGTCTCTCTCTCAGTCCCTGTGTCTCTCTCTCACCCCATGTCTCTCTCTGTCCCGGTGTCTCTCTCGGTCCCTGTCTCTCTCTTGGTCCCTGTGCCACTCTCTAAGACCCTGTGTCTCTCTGTTGTCCCTGAGTCTCTCTCTCAGTTCCTGTGTCTCACTCGGTCCCTGTCTCTCTCTCTGTCCCGGTGTCTCTCTCTCGGGCCCTGTGTCTCTCTCTCGGTCACTGTGTCTCTCTTGGTCCCTGTGTCTCTCTGTCAGTCCCTGTGTCTCTCTCTCGGTCTGTGTCTCTCTCTCGGTGCCTGTGTCTCTCTCTCGGTCCCTGTGTCTCTCTCAGTCCCTGTGTCTCTCTCTCGGTCCCTGTGTCTCTCTTGGTCCCTGTGACTCTCTCGGTCCCTGTGTCTCTCTCGGTACCTGTGTCTCTCTCTCGGTCCCTGTGTCTCTCTCTCGGTCCCTGTGACTCGCTCAATCCCTGTGTCTCTCTCTCGGTCCCTGTGTCTCTCTCTCGGTCCCTGTGTCTCTCTCGGTCCCTGTGTCTCTCTCTCGGTCCCTGTGTCTCTCTCGGTCCCTGTGTCTCTCACTCGGTCCCTGTGTCTCTCCCTCGGTTCCTGTGTCTCTCTCGGTCCCTGTGTCTCTCTCTCGGTCAATGTGTCTCTCTCTCACCCCTGTGTCTCTCTCGGTCCGTGTGTCTCTCTCGGTCGCCATGTCTCACTCGGTCCCTGTGTCTCTCTCGGTCCCTGTGTCTCTTTCTCACCCTTGTTTCTCTCTCTATCCCGGTGTCTCTCTCGGTCCCTGTCTCTCTCACGGTCCCTGTGACTCGCTCAGTCCCTGTGTCTCACTCGGTCCCTGTCTCCCTCTCGGTCCCTGTGCCTCTCTCTAAGACTCTGTGTCTCTATCTTGGTCCCTGTGTCTCTCTCAGTCCCTGTGTCTCTCTCTCTCGGTCCTGGTGTCTCTCTCGGTCCCTGTGTCTCACTCTCGGTCCCTGTGTCTCTCTTGGTCCCTGTGTCTCTCTCTTGGTCACTGTGTCTCACTCGGTCCCTGTATTTCTCACTCGGTACCTGTCTCTGTCTCGGTCCCTGTGTCTCGCTCGGTACCTGTGTCTCTCTCTTGGTCCCTGTGTCTCTCTCTCGGTCCCTGTGACTCGCTCAATCCCTGTGACTCTCGAGGTCCCTGTGTCTCACTCGGTACCTATGTCTCTCTCTCGGTCTCTGTGTCTCTCTCTCGGCCCCGTGACTCTATCTCGGTCCCTGTGTCTCTCTCAGTCCCTGTGTCTCTCTCTCGGTCCCTGTGTCTCTCTCTCGTTCCCTGTGTCTCTCTCGGTCCCTGTGTCTCTCTCTCGGTCCCTGTGTCTCTCTCTAGGTCCCTGTGTCTCTCTCTCGGACCCTGTGTCTCTCTCGGTCCCTGTCTCTCTCTCAGTCCCTGTGTCTCTCTCTCGGTCCCTGTGTCTCTCTCTTCGTTCCCTGTGTCTCTCTCGGTCCCTGTGTCTCTCTCTCGGTCCCTGTGTCTCTCTCTCACCCCTGTGTCTCTCTCGGTCCGTGTGTCTCTCTCGGTCGCTATGTCTCACTCGGCCCCTGTGTCTCTCTCTGTCCCGGTGTCTCTCTCGGTCCCTGTGTCTCTCTCACGGTCCCTGTCACTCTCTCAGTCCCTGTGTCTCACTCGGTCCCTGTCTCCCTCTCGGTCCCTGTGCCTCTCTCTAAGACTCTGTGTCTCTATCTTGGTCCCTGTGTCTCTCTCAGTCCCTGTGTCTCTCTCTCTCGGTCCTGGTGTCTCTCTCGGTCCCTGTGTCTCACTCTCGGTCCCTGTGTGTCTCTCTCTGTCCCTGTGTCACTCACTCGGACCCTGTTTCTCTCTCAGTCCCTGTGTCTCTCTCGGTCCCTGTGTCTCTCTCCCCATCCCTGGGTCTCTCTCTCGGTCCCTGTGTCTCTCTCTCGGTCCTTGTGTCTCTCTCGGTCGCTGTGTCTCACTCGGTCCCTGTGTCTCTCTCGGTCCCTGTGTCTCTCTCTCACCCCTGTGTCTCTCTCTGTCCCGATGTCTCTCTCGGTCCCTGTGTCTCTCTCTCTAGGTCCTTGTGTCTCTCTCGGTCCCTGTGTCTCTCTCTCTCTCGGTCCCTGTGTCTCACTCGGTCCCTGTCACTCTCTCGGTCCCTGTGTCTCAATCGGTCCCTGTGTCTCTCTCTCGGTCCCTGTCTCTCTCTCTCCGTCCCTGTGTCCCTCTCGGTCCCTGTGTCTCTCTCTCGGTCCCTGTGTCTCTCACTCGGTCCCTGTGTCTCTCACTCGGTACCTGTGTCAGCTCGGTCCCTGTGTCTCCATCTCGGTCCCTGTGTCTCTCTCGGTCCTTGTGTCTCTCTCTCGGTCACTGTCTCTGTCTCAGTCCCTGTGTCTCTCTTGGTCCCTGTGTCTCTCTCTCTCAGTCCCTGTGTCTCTCTCTCAGTCCCTGTGTCTCTCTCTCGGTCCCTGTTTCTCTCTCTCGGTCTCTGTGTCTCTCTCTCGGTCCCTGTGTCTGCTCGGTCCCTGTCTCTCTCTCTGTCCCGGTGTCTCTCTCTCGGTCCCTGTGTCTCCCTCTCGGTCCCTGTGTCTCTCACTCAGTACCTGTGTCTCTCTTGTTCCCTGTGTCTCTCTCTCGGTCCCTCTGTCTCTCTCTCGGTCTCTGTGTCTCTCTCTCGGTCCCTGTGTCTGCTCGGTCCCTGTGTCTCTCTCTCATTCCCTGTGTCTCTCTCGGTCACTGTCTCTCTCTAGGTCCCTGTGTCTCTCTCGGTCCCTGTGTCTCTCTCGGTCACTGTCTCTCTCAGTCCCTGTGTCTCACTCGGTTCCTGTGATTCTCTCGGTCCTTGTGTCTCTCTCTCGGTCCCTGTGTCTCTCTCTCGGTCCCTGTGTCTCTCTCGGTCCCTGTGTCTCTCTCGGTCTTTGTGTCTCACTCGGTCCCTGTGTCTCTCTCAGTCCCTTTGTCTCTCTCTCGGTCCCTGTGTCTCTCTCTCGGTCCCTATGTCTCTCTCGGTCTTTGTGTCTCACTCGGTCCCTGTGTCTCTCTCAGTCCCTTTGTTTCTCTCTCAGTCCCTTTGTCTCTCTCTCGGTCCCTGTGTCTCGCTCGGTCCCTGTGTCTCTCTCGGTCCTTGTGTCTCTCTCTCTCGGTCCCTGTGTCTCTCTCTCTCAGTCCCTGTGTCTCTCCCTCGGTCCCTGTGTCTCTCTCGGTCCCTGTGTCTCTCTCGGTCCCTGTGTCTCACTCGGTCCCTGTGTCTCTCTCGGTCCTTGTGTCTCTCTCTCGGTCCGTGTGTCTCTCTCTTTCAGTCCCTGTGTCTCTCTCGGTCACTGTCTCTCTCTCAGTCCCTGTGTCTCTCTCGGTCCCTGTGTCTCTCTCGGTCCCTGTGTCTCTCGCTCAGTCCCTGTCTCTCTCTCGGTCCCTGTGTCTCACTCAGTCCCTGTCTCTCTCTATGTTCCATGTCTCTGTCGTTCCCTGTGACTCTCTCGGTCCTTGTGTCTCTCTCTAGGTCCTTCTGTCTCTCTCTGGGTCCCTGTGTCTCTCTCTGGGTCCCTGTGTCTCACTCGGTCCCTGTCACTCTCTCGGTCCCTGTGTCTCACTCGGTCACTGTGTCTCTCTCTCAGTCCCTGTGTCTCTCTCAGTCCCTGTGTCTCTCTCCCCGCCCTGTGTCTCTCTCTCGGTCCTTGTGTCTCTCTCGGTCGCTGTATCTCACTCGGTCCCTGTGTCTCTCTCGGTCCCTGTGTCTCTCTCTCACCCCTGTGTCTCTCTCTGTCCCGATGTCTCTCTCGGTCCCTGTGTCTCTCTCTCGGTCTCTGTGTCTCTCTCTTGGTCACTGTGTCTCTCTGTCGGTACCTGTGTCTCTCTTTCAGTCCCTGTGTCTCTCTCTCGGTCCCTGTGACTCGCTCAATCCCTGTGACTCTCTCGCTCCCTGTGTCTCACTCGGTCCCTGTGTCTCTCTCTCGGTCCCTGTGTCTCTCTCGGTCCCTGTGTCTCTCTCTCAGTCCCTGTGTCTCTCTCTTGGTCCCTGTGTCTCTCTCTCGTTCCCTGTGTCTTTCTCGGTCCCTGTGTCTCTCTCTCGGTCCCTGTGTCTCTCTCGGTCCCTGTGTCTCTCTCGGACGCTGTGTCTCTCTCGGTCCCTGTGTCTCTCTCTCGGTCCCTGTGTCTCTCTCGGTCCCTGTGTCTTACTCGGTTCCTGTGACTCTCTCAGTCCCTGTCTCTCTCTCAGTCTCTGAGTCTCTCTCTCGGTCCCTGTCTCTCTCTCGGTCCCTGTGTCTCTCTCGGTCCCGGTGTCTCTCTCAATCCCTGTGTCTCTCTCTCGGTCCCTGTCTCTCTCTCGGTCCCTGTCTCTCTCTCGGTCCCTGTGTCTCTTTCTCGGTCCCTGTCTCTCTCTCTTGCTCTCTGCGTCTCTCTCTGTCCCTGTGTCTCACTTTGTCCCTGTGACTCTCACAGTCACAGTGTCTCTCTCGGTCCCTGTGTCTCTCTCTCGGTCACTGTGTCTCGCTCTCGGTCCCTGTGTCTCTCTCTCGGTCCCTATGTCTCTCTCTCGATCCCTGTCTCTCTATCTTACTATCTGTGTCTCTCTCGGTCCCTGTCTCTCTCTCAGTCCCTGTGTCTCTCTCTCACCCCATGTCTCTCTCTGTCCCGGTGTCTCTCTCGGTCCCTGTCTCTCTCTTGGTCCCTGTGCCACTCTCTAAGACCCTGTGTCTCTCTGTTGTCCCTGAGTCTCTCTCTCAGTTCCTGTGTCTCACTCGGTCCCTGTCTCTCTCTCTGTCCCGGTGTCTCTCTCTCGGGCCCTGTGTCTCTCTCTCGGTCACTGTGTCTCTCTTGGTCCCTGTGTCTCTCTGTCAGTCCCTGTGTCTCTCTCTCGGTCTGTGTCTCTCTCTCGGTCCCTGTGACTCTCTCGGTCCCTGTGTCTCTCTCGGTACCTGTGTCTCTCTCTCGGTCCCTGTGTCTCTCTCTCGGTCCCTGTGACTCGCTCAATCCCTGTGTCTCTCTCTCGGTCCCTGTGTCTCTCTCTCGGTCCCTGTGTCTCTCTCGGTCCCTGTGTCTCTCTCTCGGTCCCTGTGTCTCTCTCGGTCCCTGTGTCTCTCACTCGGTCCCTGTGTCTCTCCCTCGGTTCCTGTGTCTCTCTCGGTCCCTGTGTCTCTCTCTCGGTCAATGTGTCTCTCTCTCACCCCTGTGTCTCTCTCTCGGTCCGTGTGTCTCTCTCGGTCGCCATGTCTCACTCGGTCCCTGTGTCTCTCTCGGTCCCTGTGTCTCTTTCTCACCCTTGTTTCTCTCTCTATCCCGGTGTCTCTCTCGGTCCCTGTCTCTCTCACGGTCCCTGTGACTCGCTCAGTCCCTGTGTCTCACTCGGTCCCTGTCTCCCTCTCGGTCCCTGTGCCTCTCTCTAAGACTCTGTGTCTCTATCTTGGTCCCTGTGTCTCTCTCAGTCCCTGTGTCTCTCTCTCTCGGTCCTGGTGTCTCTCTCGGTCCCTGTGTCTCACTCTCGGTCCCTGTGTCTCTCTTGGTCCCTGTGTCTCTCTCTTGGTCACTGTGTCTCACTCGGTCCCTGTATTTCTCACTCGGTACCTGTCTCTGTCTCGGTCCCTGTGTCTCGCTCGGTACCTGTGTCTCTCTCTTGGTCCCTGTGTCTCTCTCTCGGTCCCTGTGACTCGCTCAATCCCTGTGACTCTCGAGGTCCCTGTGTCTCACTCGGTACCTATGTCTCTCTCTCGGTCTCTGTGTCTCTCTCTCGGCCCCGTGACTCTATCTCGGTCCCTGTGTCTCTCTCAGTCCCTGTGTCTCTCTCTCGGTCCCTGTGTCTCTCTCTCGTTCCCTGTGTCTCTCTCGGTCCCTGTGTCTCTCTCTCGGTCCCTGTGTCTCTCTCTAGGTCCCTGTGTCTCTCTCTCGGACCCTGTGTCTCTCTCGGTCCCTGTCTCTCTCTCAGTCCCTGTGTCTCTCTCTTGGTCCCTGTGTCTCTCTCTCGTTCCCTGTGTCTCTCTCGGTCCCTGTGTCTCTCTCTCGGTCCCTGTGTCTCTCTCTCACCCCTGTGTCTCTCTCGGTCCGTGTGTCTCTCTCGGTCGCTATGTCTCACTCGGCCCCTGTGTCTCTCTCTGTCCCGGTGTCTCTCTCGGTCCCTGTGTCTCTCTCACGGTCCCTGTCACTCTCTCAGTCCCTGTGTCTCACTCGGTCCCTGTCTCCCTCTCGGTCCCTGTGCCTCTCTCTAAGACTCTGTGTCTCTATCTTGGTCCCTGTGTCTCTCTCAGTCCCTGTGTCTCTCTCTCTCGGTCCTGGTGTCTCTCTCGGTCCCTGTGTCTCACTCTCGGTCCCTGTGTGTCTCTCTCTGTCCCTGTGTCACTCACTCGGACCCTGTTTCTCTCTCAGTCCCTGTGTCTCTCTCGGTCCCTGTGTCTCTCTCCCCATCCCTGTGTCTCTCTCTCGGTCCCTGTGTCTCTCTCTCGGTCCTTGTGTCTCTCTCGGTCGCTGTGTCTCACTCGGTCCCTGTGTCTCTCTCGGTCCCTGTGTCTCTCTCTCACCCCTGTGTCTCTCTCTGTCCCGATGTCTCTCTCGGTCCCTGTGTCTCTCTCTCGGTCCCTGTGTCTCTCTCTGGGTCCCTGTGTCTCACTCGGTCCCTGTCTCTCTCTCGGTCTCTGTGTCTCTCTCTTGGTCACTGTGTCTCTCTGTCGGTCCCTGTGTCTCTCTCTCGGTCCCTGTCTCTCTCTCTCGGTCTCTGTGTCTCTCTTGGTCCCTGTGTCTCTCTCTCGGTCCCTGTCTCTCTCTCGGTCCCTGTGTCTCACTCGGTCTCTGTATTTCTGACTCGGTACCTGTCTCTGTCTCGGTCCCTGTGTCTCGCACGGTACCTGTGTCTCTCTCTCAGTCCCTGTGTCTCTCTCTCGGTCCCTGTGACTCGCTCAATCCCTGTGACTCTCTCGGTCCCTGTGTCTCACTCGGTACCTGTGTCTCTCTCTAGGTCCCTGTGTCTCTCTCTCGGTCCCTGTGTCTCTCTCGGTCCCTGTCTCTCTCTCAGTCCCTGTGTCTCTCTCTTGGTCCCTGTGTCTGTCTCTCGTTCCCTGTGTCTTTCTCGGTCCCTGTGTCTCTCTCTCGGTCCCTGTGTCTCTCTCGGTCCCTGTGTCTCTCTCGGACGCTGTGTCTCTCTCGGTCCCTGTGTCTCTCTCTCGGTCCCTTTGTCTCTCTCGGTCCCTGTGTCTTACTCGGTTCCTGTGACTCTCTCAGTCCCTGTCTCTCTCTCAGTCTCTGAGTCTCTCTCTCGGTCCCTGTCTCTCTCTCGGTCCCTGTGTCTCTCTCGGTCCCGGTGTCTCTCTCGATCCCTGTGTCTCTCTCGCGGTCCCAGTGTCACTCTCAGTTCTGGTGTCTCTCTCGGTCCCTGTGTCTCTTTCTCGGTCCCTATGTCTCTCTCTCGGTCCCTGTCTCTCTCTCTTGCTCTCTGCGTCTCTCTCTGTCCCTGTGTCTCACTTTGTCCCTGTGACTCTCACAGTCACAGTGTCTCTCTCGGTCCCTGTGCCTCTCTCTCGGTCACTGTGTCTCGCTCTCGGTCCCTGTGTCTCTCTCTTGGTCCCTATGTCTCTCTCTCGGTCCCTGTCTCTCTCTCGGTCCCTGTGTCTCTCTCGGTCCCGCTGTCTCTCTCGGTCCCTGTCTCTCTATCTTACTATCTGTGTCTCTCTCGGTCCCTGTCTCTCTCTCAGTCCCTGTGTCTCTCTCTCACCCCATGTCTCTCTCTGTCCCGGTGTCTCTCTCGGTCCCTGTCTCTCTCACGGTCCCTGTCACTCTCTCAGTCCCTGTGTCTAACTCGGTCCCTGTCTCCCTCTCGGTCCCTGTTCCTGTCTCTAAGACCCTGTGTCTCTCTCTTGGTCCCTGTGTCTCTCTCAGTCCCTGTGTCTCTCTCGGTCCCTGTGTCTCACTCTCGGTCCCTGTGTCTCTCTCTCGGTCACTGTGTCACTCACTCGATCCCTGTTTCTCTCTCAGTCCCTGTGTCTCTCTCTCGGTCCCTGTGTCTCTCTAAGACCCTGTGTCTCACTCGGCCCCTGTGTCTCTCTCTCACCCCTGTGTCTCTCTCGGTCCCTGTGTCTCTCTCGGACGCTGTGTCTCTCTTGGTCCCTTGTCTCTCTCTCGGTCCCTGTGTCTCTCTCGGTCCCTGTGTCTTACTCGGTGTCTGTGACTCTCTCAGTCCCTGTCTCTCTCTCAGTCTCTGAGTCTCTCTCTCGGTCCCTGTCTCTCTCTCGCTCCCTGTGTCTCTCTCGGTCCCGGTGTCTCTCTCGGTCCCTGTGTCTCTCTCTCGGTCCCTGTGTCTCTCTCGGTCCCTGTGTCTTACTCGGTTCCTGTGACTCTCTCAGTCCCTGTCTCTCTCTCAGTCTCTGAGTCTCTCTCTCGGTCCCTGTCTCTCTCACGGACGCTGTGTCTCTCTCGGTCCCTGTGTCTCTCTCGCGGTCCCTGTGTCTCTCTCTCTCGGTTCTGGTGTCTCTCTCGGTCCCTGTCTCTCTCTCTTGCTCTCTGCGTCTCTCTCTGTCCCTGTGTCTCACTTTGTCCCTGTGACTCTCACAGTCACAGTGTCTCTCTCGGTCCCTGTGTCTCTCTCTCGGTCCCTGTGTCTCTCTCTCGGTCCCTATGTCTCTCTCTCGGTCCCTGTCTCTCTCTCGGTCCCTGTGTCTCTCTCGGTCCCGCTGTCTCTCTCGGTCCCTGTCTCTCTATCTTACTATCTGTGTCTCTCTCGGTCCCTGTCTCTCTCTCAGTCCCTGTGTCTCTCTCTCACCCCATGTCTCTCTCTGTCCCGGTGTCTCTCTCGGTCCCTGTCTCTCTCATGGTCCCTGTCACTCTCTCAGTCCCTGTGTCTCTCTCGGTTCCTACCTCTCTCTCGGTCCCTGTGCCTCTCTCAAAGACCCTGTGTCTCTCTCTTGGTCCCTGTGTCTCTCTCAGTCCCTGTGTCTCTCTCGGTCCCTGTGTCTCACTCTCGGTCCTTGTGTCTCACTCTCGGTCCCTGTGTCACTCACTCGATCCCTGTTTCTCTCTCAGTCCCTGTGTCTCTCTCGGTCCCTGTGTCTCTCCCTCCATCCCTGTGTCTCTCTCTCGGTCCCTGTGTCTCTCTAAGACCCTGTGTCTCTCTCGGTCCCTTTGTCTCACTCTCACCCCTGTGTCTCTCTCCGTCCCGATGTCTCTCTCGGTCCCTGTGTCTCTCTTGGTCCCTGTGTCTCTCTCTTGGTCCCTGTGTCTCTTTCTCGGTCCCTGTGTCTCTCACTCGTTCCCTGCGTCTCACTCGGTCCCTGTGTCTCTCTCTCGGTCCCTGTGTCTCTCTCGGTCGCTGTGTCTCTCTCGGTCCTGGTGTCTCTCTGGGTCCCTGTGTCTCCCTCTCGGTCGCTGTGTCTCTCTCGGTCCTGGTGTCTCTCTTGGTCCCTGTGTCTCTCTCTCGGTCCCTGTGACTCTCTCAGTCCCTGTGTCTCTGTCGGTCCCTGTCTCTCTCTCGGTCCCTGTGTCTCTCTCTAGGTCCCTGTCTCTCTCTCGGTCCCTGTGTCTCTCTCCCTCGGTCCCTGTGTCTCTCTCTCGGTCCCTGTGTCTCTCTCCCTCGGTCCCTGTGTCTCTCTCGGTCCCTGTGTCTCTCTGTCTCGGTCCCTGTGTCTCTCTCGGTCGCTGTGTCTCATTCGGTCCATGTGTCTCTCTCGGTCCCTGTGTCTCCCTCTCACCCCTGTGTCTCACTCGGTCCCTGTGTCTCTCTCGGTCCTTGTGTCTCTCTCTCGGTCCCTGTGTCTCTCTCGGTCACTGTCTCTCTCTCTTGGTCCCTGTCTCTCTCTCGGTCCCTGTGTCTCTCTCACTCGGTCCCTTTCTCTCGCTCTCAGTTTCAGTGTCTCTGTCGGTCCCTGTGTCTCTCTCTAGGTCCTTGTGTCTCTCTCGGTCCCTGTGTCTCAATCGGTCCCTGTGTCACTCTCTCGGTCCCTGTCTCCCTCTCTCGGTCACTCTGTTTCTCTCGATCCCTGTGTCTCTTTCTCGGTCCCTGTGTCCCTCTCGGTCCCTGTGTCTCTCTCTCTCGGTCCCTGTGTCTCTCACTCGGTCCCTGTGTCTCTCACTCGGTACCTGTGTCAGCTCGGTCCCTGTGTATCCCTCTCAGTCCCTGTGTCTCTCTCGGTCCTTGTGTCTCTCTCTCGGTCGCTGTGTCTCTCTATCTCTCAGTCCCTGTGTCTCTCTCGGTCCCTGTGTCTCTCTCAGTCCCTGTGTCTCACTCGGTGCCTGTGTCTCTCTCGGTCCCTGTGTCTCTCTTTCGGTCCCTGTGTCTCTCTCACTCGGTCCCTGTCTTTCTCTCTCTCAGTTTCAGTGTCTCTCTCGGTCCCTGTGTCTCTCTCTCGGTCCCTGTGTCTCTCTCTGGGTCCCTGTGTCTCACTCGGTCCCTGTCACTCTCTCGGTCCCTGTGTCTCACTCGGTCCCTGTGTCTCTCTCTCTCGGTCACTGTGTTTCTCTCTCTGTCCCGGTGTCTCTGACTCTCGGTCCCTGTGTCTCACTCCATCCCTGTGTCTCTCACTCGGTACCTGTCTCTCTCTCGGTCCCTGTGACTCTCCCGGTCCCTGTGTCTCACTCGGTCCCTGTGTCTCTCTCTCTCAGTCCCTGTGTCTCTCTCTCTGTCCCGGTGTCTCTGAATCTCGGTCCCTGTGTCTCACTCCGTCCCTGTGTCTCTCTCCCTCGGTCCCTGTGTCTCTCTCGGTCCCGGTGTCTCTCTCACCCCTGTGTCTCTCTCGGTCCTGGTGTCACTCTTGGTCCCTGTGTCTCTCTCAGTCCCTGTGTCTCTCTCGGTCCCTGTGACTCTCTCTCGGTCCCTGACTCTCTCTCTCGGTCCCTGTGTCTCTCTCGGTCCCTATGTCTCTCTCTGGGTCACTGTGTCTCACTCGGTCCCTGTCTCTCTGTCGGTCCCTGTGTCTCCCTCTCGGTCCCTGTGTTTCTCTCGGTCCGGGTCTCTCTCTCTCGGTCCCTGTGTCTCTCTCTCGGTCCCTGTGTCTCTCTCAGTCCCTGTGTCTCTCTCGGTCCCGGTGTCTCTCTCGGCCCCTGTGTCTCTCTCGGCCCCTATGGCTCCCACAGTCCCTGTGTCTCTCTCGGTCCCTGTGACTCTCTCTCGGTCCCTGTCTCTCTCCCTCGGTCCCTGTGTCTCTCTCGGTCCCGGTGTCTCTCTCACCCCTGTGTCTCTCGGTCCTGGTGTCTCTCTTGGTCCCTGTGTCTCTCTCAGTCCTTGTGTCTCTCACTCGGTCCCTGTGTCTCTCTCTCGGTCCCCGTGTCTCTCTCGGTCGCTGTGTCTCAATCGATCCCTGTGTCTCTCAATCGGTCCCTGTGTCTCTCTCTGTCCCTTTGTCTCTCTCCCTCGGTCCCTGTGTCTCACTCGGTCCCTGTGTCTCTCTCGGTCGCTGTGTCTCAATCGATCCCTGTGTCTCTCTTTCGGTCCCTGTGTCTCTCTCACTCGGTCCCTGTGTCTCTGTCTCGGTCCCTGTGTCTCTCTCACTCGGTCCCTGTGTCTCTCTCTCGGTCCCTGTGTCTCTCTCTCTCGGTCCCTGTGTCTCTCTCTCAGTCCCTGTGACTCTCTTGGTCCCTGTGTCTCTCTCTAGGTCCTTGTGTCCCTCTTGGTCCCTGTGTCTCTCTCTCGGTCCCTGTGTCTCTCTCGGTCCCTGTGTCTCTCTCAAGGTCCTTGTGTCTCTCTCTGGGTCCCTGTGTCTCTCTCTCGGTCACTGTTTCTCTCTCGGTCCCTGTGTCTCTCTCGGTCTCTGTGTCTCACTCGGTCCCTGTGTCTCTCTCGGTCCTTTTGTCTCTCTCTCGGTCCCCGTGTCTCTCTCTCGGTCCCTGTGTCTCTCTCGGTCCCTGTGACTCGCTCAGTCCCTGTGTCTCTCACTCGGTCCCTGTGTGTCTCTCTCGGTCCCTGTGTCTCTCTTCCCCGGTCCCTGTCTCTCTCTCGGTCCCTGTGCCTCTCTCGGTCCCGGTGACTCGCTCAGCTGTGTCTCTCACTCGGTCCCTGTGTCTCCCTCTCTCGGTCCCTGTGTCTCCTTCGCACCCCTGTGTCTCACTCGGTCCCTGTGTCTCTCTCGGTCCTTGTGTCTCTCTCTCTCGGTCCCTGTGTCTCTCTCTCTCAGTCCCTGTGTCTCTCCCTCGGTCCCTGTGTCTCTCTTGGTCCCTGTGTCTCTCTCGGTCCCTGTGTCTCACTCGGTCCCTGTGTCTCTCTCTCGGTCCTTGTGTCTCTCTCTCGGTCCGTGTGTCTCTCTCTTTCAGTCCCTGTGTCTCTCTCGGTCACTGTCTCTCTCTCAGTCCCTGTGTCTCTCTCGGTCCCTGTGTCTCTCTCGGTCCCTGTGTCTCTCTCGGTCACTGTCTCTCTCTCAGTCCCTGTGTCTCTCTCGGTCCCTGTGTCTCTCTCAGTCCCTGTGTCTCTCTCGGTCACTGTCTCTCTCTCTCAGTCCCTGTGTCTCTCTTGGTCCCTGTGTCTCTCTCGGTCCCTGTGTCTCTCACTCGGTCCCTGTCTCTCTCTCAGTCCCTGTGTCTCTCTCGGTCCCTGTGTCTCTCTCGGCCCCTGTGTCTCTCTCTAGGTCCTTGTGTCTCTCTCGGTCCCTGTGTCTCTCTCTGGGTCCCTGTGTCTCACTCGGTCCCTGTCACTCTCTCGGTCCCTGTGTCTCACTCGGTCCCTGTGTCTCTCTCTCGGTCCCTGTGTCTCTCTCTGGGTCCCTGTGTCTCACTCGGTCCCTGTCACTCTCTCGGTCCCTGTGTCTCACTCGGTCCCTGAGTCTCTCTCTCGGTCCCTGTGTCTCTCTCTCGGTCCCTGTGTCTCACTCTCGGTCCCTGTGTCTCTCACTCGGTACCTGTCTCTGTCTCGGTCCCTGTGTCTCTCTCTTTCACCCTGTGTCTTTCTCGGTCCCTGTGTCTCACTCGGTCCCTGTGTCTCTCCCGGTCCCTGTCTCTCTCTCTCAGTCCCTGTGTCTCTCTCTCTGTCCCGGTGTCTCTGACTCTCGGTCCCTGTGTCTCACTCCGTCCCTGTGTCTCTCTCTCTCAGTCCCTGTGTCTCTCTCTTGGTCCCTGTGACTCTCTCTCGGTCCCTGTGACTCGCTCAGTCCTTGTGTCTCTCACTCGGTCCCTGTGTCTCTCTCTCGGTCCCTTTGTCTCTCTGTCTCGGACCCTGTGTCTCTCTCGGTCGCTGTGTCTCAATCGATCCCTGTGTCTCTGTTTCGGTCCCTGTGTCTCTCTCACTCGGTCCCTGTCTTTCTCTCTCTCAGTTTCAGTGTCTCTCTCGGTCCCTGTGTCTCTCTGTCTCGGTCCCTGTGTCTCTCTCGGTCGCTGTGTCTCAATCGATCCCTGTGTCTCTCACTCGGTCCCTGTGTCTCTCTCTCTCGGTCCCTGTGTCTCACTACGTCCCTCTGTCTCTCACTCGGTCAGTGTCTCTCTCTCGGTCCCTGTGTCTCTCTCACTCGGTCCCTGTCTCTCTCTCTCGGTCCCTGTGTCTCTCACTCGGTCCCTGTGTCTCTCACTCGGTACCTGTCTCTGTCTCGTTCCCTATGTCTCTCGCGGTCCCTGTCTCTCTCTCTCTCAGTCCCTGTGTCTCTCTCTCTGTCCCGGTGTCACTCTCTCGGTCACTGTGTCTCTCTCTCAGTCCCTGTGACTCTCTCGGTCCCTGTGTCTCTCTCTAGGTCCCTGTGTCTCTCTCGGTCCCTGTGTCTCTCTCTGGGTCCCTGTGTCTCTCTCTCGGTCCCTGTGACTCTCTCGGTCCCTGTGTCTCTATCTAGGTCCTTGTATCTCTCTCGGTCCCTGTGTCTCTCTCTGGGTCCCTGTGTCTCTCTCTCGGTCGCTGTGTCTCTCTCGGTCCTGGTGTCTCTCTGGGTCCCTGTGTCTCCCTCTCGGTCGCTGTGTCTCTCTCGGTCCTGGTGTCTCTCTTGGTCCCTGTGTCTCTCTCTCGGTCCCTGTGACTCTCTCAGTCCCTGTGTCTCTGTCGGTCCCTGTCTCTCTCTCGGTCCCTGTGTCTCTCTCTAGGTCCCTGTCTCTCTCTCGGTCCCTGTGTCTCTCTCCCTCGGTCCCTGTGTCTCTCTCTCGGTCCCTGTGTCTCTCTCCCTCGGTCCCTGTGTCTCTCTCGGCCCCTGTGTCTCTCTGTCTCGGTCCCTGTGTCTCTCTCGGTCGCTGTGTCTCATTCGGTCCATGTGTCTCTCTCGGTCCCTGTGTCTCCCTCTCACCCCTGTGTCTCACTCGGTCCCTGTGTCTCTCTCGGTCCTTGTGTCTCTCTCTCGGTCCCTGTGTCTCTCTCGGTCCCTGTGTCTCTCTCTCTCAGTCCCTGTGTCTCTCTCGGTCACTGTCTCTCTCTCTTGGTCCCTGTCTCTCTCTCGGTCCCTGTGTCTCTCTCACTCGGTCCCTTTCTCTCGCTCTCAGTTTCAGTGTCTCTGTCGGTCCCTGTGTCTCTCTCTAGGTCCTTGTGTCTCTCTCGGTCCCTGTGTCTCAATCGGTCCCTGTGTCACTCTCTCGGTCCCTGTCTCCCTCTCTCGGTCACTCTGTTTCTCTCGATCCCTGTGTCTCTTTCTCGGTCCCTGTGTCCCTCTCGGTCCCTGTGTCTCTCTCTCGGTCCCTGTGTCTCTCACTCGGTCCCTGTGTCTCTCACTCGGTACCTGTGTCAGCTCGGTCCCTGTGTATCCCTCTCAGTCCCTGTGTCTCTCTCGGTCCTTGTGTCTCTCTCTCGGTCGCTGTGTCTCTCTATCTCTCAGTCCCTGTGTCTCTCTCGGTCCCTGTGTCTCTCTCAGTCCCTGTGTCTCTCTCGGTCCCTGTGTCTCACTCGGTGCCTGTGTCTCTCTCGGTCCCTGTCTCTCTCTCTCAGTCCCTGTGTCTCTCTCTCTGTCCCGGTGTCTCTGACTCTCGGTCCCTGTGTCTCACTCCGTCCCTGTGTCTCTCTCCCTCGGTCCCTGTGTCTCTCTCGGTCCTGATGTCTCTCTTGGTCCCTGTGTCTCTCTCTCAGTCCCTGTGTCTCTCTCTCGGTCCCTGTGACTCTCTCTCGGTCCCTGTGACTCGCTCAGTCCTTGTGTCTCTCCCTCGGTCCCTGTGTCTCTCTCGGTCGCTGTGTCTCAATCGGTCCCTGTGTCTCTCTGTCTCGGACCCTGTAACTCAATCGATCCCTGTGTCTCTCGTTCGGTCCCTGTGTCTCTCTCACTCGGTCCCTGTCTTTCTCTCTCTCAGTTTCAGTGTCTCTCTCGGTCCCTGTGTCTCTCTCTCGGTCCCTGTGTCTCTCTGTCTCGGTCCCTGTGTCTCTCTTTCGGTCCCTGTGTCTCTCTCTCTCGGTCCCTGTGTCTCTCTCTTTCGGTCCCTGTCACTCTCTCGGTCCCTGTGTCTCAATCGGTCCCTCTGTCTCTCACTCGGTCCCTGTGACTCTCTTGGTCCCTGTGTCTCTCTCTAGGTCCTTGTGTCTCTCTCGGTCCCTGTGTCTCTCTCTCTCGGTCCCTGTGTCCCTCTTGGTCCCTGTGTCTCTCACTCGGTCCCTGTGTCTCTCACTCGGTACCTGTCTCTGTCTCGGTCCCTGTGTCTCTCTCTCTCAGTCTCTGTGTCTGTCCCGGTCCCTGTCTCTCTCTCTCAGTCCCTGTGTCTCTCTCTCTGTCCCGGTGTCACTCTCTCGGTCACTGTGTCTGTCTCTCAGTCCCTGTGACTCTCTCGGTCCCTGTGTCTCTCTCTAGGTCCCTGTGTCTCTCTCGGTCCCTGTGTCTCTCTCTGGGTCCCTGTGTCTCTCTCTCGGTCCCTGTGACTCTCTCGGTCCCTGTGTCTCTCTCTAGGTCCTTGTATCTCTCTCGGTCCCTGTGTCTCTCTCTGGGTCCCTGTGTCTCTCTCTCGGTCGCTGTGTCTCTCTCGGTCCTGGTGTCTCTCTGGGTCCCTGTGTCTCTCTCTCGGTCGCTGTGTCTCTCTCGGTCCTGGTGTCTCTCTTGGTCCCTGTGTCTCTCTCTCGGTCCCTGTGACTCTCTCAGTCCCTGTGTCTCTGTCGGTCCCTGTCTCTCTCTCGGTCCCTGTGTCTCTCTCTAGGTCCCTGTCTCTCTCTCGGTCCCTGTGACTCGCTCAGTCCCTGTGTCTCTCACTCGGTCCCTGTGTCTCTCTCTCGGTCCCTGTGTCTCTCTCCCTCGGTCCCTGTCTCTCTCTCGATCCCTGTGTCTCTCTGTCTCGGTCCCTGTGTCTCTCTCGGTCGCTGTGTCTCATTCGGTCCATGTGTCTCTCTCGGTCCCTGTGTCTCCCTCTCACCCCTGTGTCTCACTCGGTCCCTGTGTCTCTCTCGGTCCTTGTGTCTCTCTCTCGGTCCCTGTGTCTCTCTCTCTGTCCCTGTGTCTCTCTCGGTCACTGTCTCTCTCTCTTGGTCCCTGTGTCTCTCTCAGTCCCTGTGTCCCTCTCTCGGTCCCTGTGACTCTCTCGGTCCCTGTGTCTCTCTCTCTAGGTCCTTGTGTCTCTCTCGGTCCCTGTGTCTCTCTCTCTCTCGGTCCCTGTGTCTCACTCGGTCCCTGTCACTCTCTCGGTCCCTGTGTCCCTCTCTCGGTCCCTGTCTCCCTCTCTCGGTCACTCTGTTTCTCTCGATCCCTGTGTCTCTTTCTCGGTCCCTGTGTCCCTCTCGGTCCCTGTGTCTCTCTCTCGGTCCCTGTGTCTCTCACTCGGTCCCTGTGTCTCTCACTCGGTACCTGTGTCAGCTCGGTACCTGTGTCTCTCTCTCGGTCCCTGTGTCTCCATCTCGGTCCCTGTGTATCTCTCGGTCCTTGTGTCTCTCTCTCGGTCACTGTCTCTCTCTCGGTCCCTGTGTCTCTCTCTCGGTCCCTGTGTCTGCTCGGTCCCTGTGTATCCCTCTCAGTCCCTTTGTCTCTCTCGGTCCTTGTGTCTCTCTCTCGGTCGCTGTGTCTCTCTCTCTCTCAGTCCCTGTGTCTATCTCGGTCACTGTGTCTCTCTCGTTCCCTGTGTCTCTCTCTCGGTCCCTGTGTCTCTCTCAGTCCCTCTGTCTCACTCGGTGCCTGTGTCTCTCTAGGTCCCTGTGTCTCTCTCGGTCCCTGTGTCTCTCTCAGTCCCTGTGTCTCACTCGGTGCCTGTGTCTCTCTCGGTCCCTGTGTCTCTCTCGGTCTCTGTGTCTCACTCGGTCACTGTGTCTCTCTCGGTCCCGGTGTCTCACTCGGTGCCTGTGTCTCAATCGGTCCCTGTTTCTCTCTCAATCCCTGTGTCTCACTCGGTGCCTGTGTCTCTCTCGGTCCTTGTGTCTCTCTCTCGGTCCCTGTGTCTCTCTCTCCCAGTCCCTGTGTCTCTCTCGGTCACTGTCTCTCTCTCGGTCCCTGTGTCTCTCTCGGTCTCTGTGTCTCACTCGGTCACTGTGTCTCTCTCGGTCCCGGTGTCTCTCTTGGTCCCTGTGTCTCTATCTTGCTCCCTGTGTCTTTCTCGGTCCCTGTGTCTCTCCCGGTCCCTGTCTCTCTCTCTCTCAGTCCCTGTGTCTCTCTCTCAGTCCTTGTGTCTCTCTCTCGGTCCCTGTGTCTCCCTCGGTCCGTGTGTCTCACTCGTTCCCTGTGTCTCTCTCTGTCCCTGTATCTCTCTCTCACCCCTGTGTCTCTCTCGGTCCTGGTGTCTCTCTTGGTCCCTGTGTCTCTCTCTCTCAGTCCCTGTGTCTCTCTCTCAGTCCCTGTGTCTCTCTCTCGTTGCCTGTGTCTCTCTCTCTCTCAGTCCCTGTGTCTCTCTCTCAGTCCCTGTGTCTCAATCGGTCCCTGTGTCTCTCTCGGTCCCTGTGTCTCCCTCTCACCCCTGTTTCTCACTCGGTCCCTGTGTCTCTCTCGGTCCTTGTGTCTCTCACTCAGTACCTGTGTCTCTATTGTTCCCTGTCTCTCTCTCTCGGTCTCTGTGTCTCTCTCTTGGTCCCTGTGTCTGCTATGTCCCTCTGTCTCCCTCTCGGTCCCTGTGTCTCTCTCGGTCCCTGTGACTCGCTCAGTCCCTCTGTCTCTCTCGGTCCCTGTGTCTCTCTCTCGGTCCCTTTGTCTCTCTCTCGGTCCCTGTGTCTCTCACTCAGTACCTGTGTCTCTCTTGTTCCCTGTGTCTATCTCTCGGTCCCTGTGTCTCTCTCTCGGTCTCTGTGTCTCTCTCTCGGTCCCTGTGTCTGCTCGGTCCCTGTGTCTCCCTCTCGGTCCCTGTGTCTCTCTCGGTCCTTGTGTCTCTCTCTCGGTCCCTGTGTCTCTCTCGGTCACTGTCTCTCTCTAGGTCCCTGTGTCTCTCTCGGTCCCTGTGTCTCTGTCGGTCACTGTCTCTCTCAGTCCCTGTGTCTCACTCGGTCCCTGTGATTCTCTCGGTCCTTGTGTCTCTCTCTCGGTCCCTGTGTCTCTCTCGGTCTTTGTGTCTCACTCGGTCCCTGTGTCTCTCTCAGTCCCTTTGTCTCTCTCTCGGTCTCTGTGTCTCTCTCTCGGTCACTGTGTCTCTCTCGGTCCCTGTGACTCGCTCAGTCCCTGTGTCTCTCACTCGGACCCTGTGTGTCTCTCTCGGTCCCTGTGTCTCTCTCGGACGCTATGTCTCACTCGGTCCCTGTGTCTCGCTCGGTCCCTGTGTCTCCTTCGCACCCCTGTGTCTCACTCGGTCCCTGTGTCTCTCTCGGTCCTTGTGTCTCTCTCTCTCGGTCCCTGTGTCTCTCTCTCTCAGTCCCTGTGTCTCTCCCTCGGTCCCTGTGTCTCTCTCGGTCCCTGTGTCTCTCTCGGTCCCTGTGTCTCACTCGGTCCCTGTGTCTCTCTCGGTCCTTGTGTCTCTCTCTCGGTCCCTGTGTCTCTCTCTCTCAGTCCCTGTGTCTCTCCCTCGGTCCCTGTGTCTCTCTCGGTCCCTGTGTCTCTCTCGGTCCCTGTGTCTCACTCGGTCCCTGTGTCTCTCACTCGGTCCCTGTCACTCTCTCGGTCCCTGTGTCTCACTCGGTCCCTGTCTCTCTCTCGTTCCCTGTCTCTCTCTCAGTCTCTGTGTCTCTCTCGGTCCCTGTGACTCTCTCGGTCCTTGTGTCTCTCTCTAGGTCCTTCTGTCTCTCTCGGTCCCTGTGTCTCTCTCTGGGTCCCTGTGTCTCACTCGGTCCCTGTCACTCTCTCGGTCCCTGTGTCTCACTCGGTCCCTGTTTCTCTCTCTCGGTCCCTGTGTCTCTCTCTCGGCCCTGTCTCTCTCTCTCGGTCACTGTGTTTCTCTCGGTCCCTGTGTCTCTCTTTCGCTCCCTGTGTCTCTCTCTTGGTCCCTGTGTCTTTCTCGGTCCCTGTGTCTCACTCGGTCACTGTGTCTCTCCCGGTCCCTGTCTCTCTCTCTCAGTCCCTGTGTCTCTCTCTCTGTCCCGGTGTCTCTCTCTCGGTCACTGTGTCTCTCTCTCGGTCCCTGTGACTCTCTCGGTCCCTGTGTCTCTCTCTAGGTCCTTGTGTCTCTCTCGGTCCCTGTGTTGCTCTCTTAGTCCCTGTGTCTCTCTCTCGGTCCCTGTGACTCTCTCAGTCCCTGTGTCTCTCTCGGTCCCAGTGTCTCTCTCTCGGTCCCTGTCTCTCTCTCGGTCCCTGTCTCTCTCCCTCGGTCCCTGTGTCTCTCTCGGTCCTGGTGTCTCTGTTGGTCCCTCTGCCTCTCTCTCAGTCCCTGTGTCTCTCTCTCAGTCCCTGTGTCTCTCTCAGTGCCTGTGTCTCTCTCTCGGTCCCTGTGACTCTCTCAGTCCCTATGTCTCTCTCTCACACCCCTGTGTCTCTCTCGGTCCCTGTGTCTCTCTCGGTCACTGTGTCTCTCTCAGTCCCTGTGTCTCACTCGGTCCCTCTCTCTCTCTTGGTCCCTGTGCCACTCTCTAAGACCCTGTGTCTCTCTGTTGTCCCTGAGTCTCTCTCTCAGTTCCTGTGTCTCACTCGGTCCCTGTCTCTCTCTCTGTCCCGGTGTCTCTCTCTTGGTCCCTGTGTCTCTCTCTCGGTCACTGTGTCTCTGTTGGTCCCTGTGTCTCTCTGTCAGTCCCTGTGTCTCTCTCTCGGTCTGTGTCTCTCTCTCGGTGCCTGTGTCTCTCTCTCGGTCCCTGTGTCTCTCTCAGTCCCTGTGTCTCTCTCGGTCCCTGTGTCTCTCTCTCACCCCTGTGTCTCTCTCGATCCGTGTGTCTCTCTCGGTCGCTATGTCTCACTCGGTCCCTGTGTCTCTCTCGTTCCCTGTGTCTCTCTCTCTCTCGGTCCCTATCACTCTCTCGGTCCCTGTGTCTCTCTCTGTCCCGGTGTCTCTCTCGGTCCCTGTCACTCGCTCAATCCCTGTGTCTCTCTCGGTCCTTGTGCCTCTCTCTCGTTCCCTGTCTCTCTCTCGTTCCCTGTGTCTCTCTCGGTCCCTGTGTCTCACTCGGTCCCTGTGTCTCTCTCTCGGTCCCTGTGTCTCTCTCTCGGCCCTGTGTTTCTCTCGGTCCCTGTGTCTCTCTCTCGGTCCCTGTCTCTCTCTCTCGGCCCTGTGTTTCTCTCGGTCCCTGTGTCTCACTCTCGGTCCCTGTGTCTCTCACTCGGTACCTGTCTCTCTCTTGGTCCCTGTGTCTCTCTCTCTGTCCCGGTGTCTCTCTCTCGGTCACTGTGTCTCTCTCTCGGTCCCTGTGACTCTCTCGGTCCCTGTGTCTCTCTCTTGGTCCTTGTGTCTCTCTCGGTCCCTGTGTTGCTCTCTGGGTCCCTGTGTCTCTCTCTCGGTCCCGGTGACTCTCTCAGTCCCTGTGTCTCACTCGGTCCCTGTGTCTCTCTCTCGGTCCCTGTGTCTCTCTCTCGGTCCCTGTGTCTCACTCGGTACCTGTCTCCGTCTCGGTCCCTGTGTCTGTCTCTTTCACCCTGTGTCTTTCTCGGTCCCCGTGTCTCACTCGGTCACTGTGTCTCTCCCGGTCCCTGTCTCTCTCTCTCAGTCCCTGTGTCTCTCTCTCTGTCCCGGTGTCTCGCTCTCGGTCACTGTGTCTCTCTCTCGGTCCTTGTGTCTCTCTCGGTCCCTGTGGCTCTCTCTTCGGTCCCTGTGTCTCACTCAGTCCCTGTCACTCTCTCGGTCCCTGTGTCTCAATCGGTCCCTGTGTCGCTCTCTCGGTCCCTGTCTCTCTCTCTCGGTCCCTGTCTCTCTCTCTCTCGGTCCCTGTGTCCCTCTCTCAGTCCCTGTGTCTCTCTCTCGTTGCCTGTGTCTCTCTCTCTCAGTCCCTGTGTCTCTCTCTCAGTCCCTGTGTCTCTCTCTCAGTCCCTGTGTCTCACTCGGTCCCTGTGTCTCTCTCGGTCCCTGTGTCTCCCTCTCACGCCTGTTTCTCACTCGGTCCCTGTGTCTCTCTCGGTCCTTGTGTCTCTCACTCAGTACCTGTGTCTCTATTGTTCCCTGTTTCTCTCTCTCGGTCTCTGTGTCTCTCATCGGTCCTGTGTCTGCTATGTCCCTCTGTCTCCCGCTCGGTCCCTGTGTCTCTCTCGGTCCCTGTGACTCGCTCAGTCCCTCTGTCTCTCGGTCCCTGTGTCTCTCTCTCGGTCTCTGTGTCTCTCTCTCGGTCCCTGTGTCTGCTTGGTCCCTGTGTCTCCCTCTCGGTCCCTGTGTCTCTCTCGGTCCTTCTGTCTCTCTCAGTCCCTATGTCTCTCTCGGTCACTGTCTCTCTCTAGGTCCCAGTGTCTCTCTCAGTCCCTGTGTCTCACTCGGTCCCTGTGATTCTCTCGGTCCTTGTGTCTCTCTCTCGTTGCCTGTGTCTCTCTCTCTCAGTCCCTGTGTCTCTCTCTCAGTCCCTGTGTCTCTCTCTCGGTCCCTGTGTCTCTCTCGGTCCTTGTGACTCGCTCAGTCCCTGTGTCTCTCACTCGGTCCCTGTGTGTCGCTCTCGGTCCCTGTGTCTCTCTTCCCCGGTCCCTGTCTCTCTCTCGGTCCCTGTGGCTCTCTCGGTCCCGATGACTCGCTCAGCTGTGTCTCTCACTCGGTCCCTATGTCTCCCTCTCTCGGTCCCTGTGACTCTCACGGACGCTGTGTCTCACTCGGTCCCTGTGTCTCGCTCGGTCCCTGTGTCTCCTTCGCACCCCTGTGTCTCACTCGGTCCCTGTGTCTCTCTCGGTCCTTGTGTCTCTCTCTCTCGGTCCCTGTGTCTCTCTCTGTCAGTCCCTGTGTCTCTCCCTCGGTCCCTGTGTCTCTCTCGGTCCCTGTGTCTCTCTCGGCCCCTGTGTCTCACTCGGTCCCTGTGTCTCCCTCGGTCCTTGTGTCTCTCTCTCGGTCCGTGTGTCTCTCTCTTTCAGTCCCTGTGTCTCTCTCGGTCACTGTCTCTCTCTCAGTCCCTGTGTCTCTCTCGGTCCCTGTGTCTCTCACTCGGTCCCTGTCTCTCTCTCGGTCCCTGTGTCTCACTCGTTCCCTGTCTCTCTCCATGTTTCATGTCTCTGTCGGTCCCTGTGACGCTCTCGGTCCCTGTGTCTCCCTCTAGGTCCTTGTGTCTCTCTCGGTCCCTGTGTCTCTCTCTGGGTCCCTGTGTCTCACTCGGTCCCTGTCACTCTCTCGGTCCCTGTGTCTCACTCGGTCCCTGTGTCTCTCTCTCGGTCCCTGTGTCTCTCTCTCGGCCCTGCCTCTCTCTCTCGGTCACTGTGTCTCTCACTCGGACCCTGTGTCTCTCACTCGGTACCTGTCTCTGTCTCGGTCCCTGTGTCTCTCTCTTTCACCCTGTGTCTTTCTCGGTCCCTGTGTCTCACTCGGTCACTGTGTCTCTCCCGGTCCCTGTCTCTCTCTCTCAGTCCCTGTGTCTCTCTCTCTGTCCCGGTGTCTCTCTCTCGGTCACTGTGTCTCTCTCTCGGTCCTTGTGTCTCTCTCGGTCCCTGTGTCTCTCTCTCTCGGTCCCTGTGTCTCACTCGGTCCCTGTTACTCTCTCGGTCCCTGTGTCTCAATCGGTCCCTGTGTCGCTCTCTCGGTCCCTGTGTCCCTCTCGGTCCCTCTGTCTCTCTCTCGCTCCCTGTCATTCCCTCTCGGACGATTGTGTCTCTCTCTCGGTCCCTGTGTCTCACTCGGTCCCTCTGTCTCTCACTCGGTCACTGTCTCTCTCTCGGTCCCTGTGTCTCAATCGGTCCCCGTGTCTCTCTCTCGGTCCCTGTGTCTCTCTCTCTCGGTCCCTGTCTCTCTCTCTCGGTCCCTGTGTCTCTCTCGGTCCCTGTGTCTCTCTCACTCGGTCCCTGACTCTCTCTCTCAGTTTCACTGTCTCTGTCAGTCCCTGTGTCTCTCTCTTAGTCCCTGTGACTCTCTCGGTCCCTGTGTCTCTCTCTATGTCCTTGTGTCTCTCTCGGTCCCTGTGTCTCACTCGGTCCCTGTCACTCTCTCGGTCCCTGTGTCTCAATCGGTCCCTGTGTCTCTCTCTCGGTCCCTGTGACTCTCTCAGTCCCTGTGTCTCTGTCGGTCCCTGTCTCTCTCTCGGTCCCTGTGTCTCTCTCTAGGTCCCTGTCTCTCTCTCGGTCCCTGTGTCTCTCTCCCTCGGTCCCTGTGTCTCTCTCTCGGTCCCTGTGTCTCTCTCCCTCGGTCCCTGTGTCTCTCTCGGTCCCTGTGTCTCTCTGTCTCGGTCCCTGTGTCTCTCTCGGTCGCTGTGTCTCATTCGGTCCATGTGTCTCTCTCGGTCCCTGTGTCTCCCTCTCACCCCTGTGTCTCACTCGGTCCCTGTGTCTCTCTCGGTCCTTGTGTCTCTCTCTCGGTCCCTGTGTCTCTCTCGGTCCCTGTGTCTCTCTCTCTCAGTCCCTGTGTCTCTCTCGGTCACTGTCTCTCTCTCTTGGTCCCTGTCTCTCTCTCGGTCCCTGTGTCTCTCTCACTCGGTCCCTTTCTCTCGCTCTCAGTTTCAGTGTCTCTGTCGGTCCCTGTGTCTCTCTCTAGGTCCTTGTGTCTCTCTCGGTCCCTGTGTCTCAATCGGTCCCTGTGTCACTCTCTCGGTCCCTGTCTCCCTCTCTCGGTCACTCTGTTTCTCTCGATCCCTGTGTCTCTTTCTCGGTCCCTGTGTCCCTCTCGGTCCCTGTGTCTCTCTCTCTCGGTCCCTGTGTCTCTCACTCGGTCCCTGTGTCTCTCACTCGGTACCTGTGTCAGCTCGGTCCCTGTGTATCCCTCTCAGTCCCTGTGTCTCTCTCGGTCCTTGTGTCTCTCTCTCGGTCGCTGTGTCTCTCTATCTCTCAGTCCCTGTGTCTCTCTCGGTCCCTGTGTCTCTCTCAGTCCCTGTGTCTCACTCGGTGCCTGTGTCTCTCTCGGTCCCTGTGTCTCTCTCGGTCCCTGTGTCTCACTCGGTGCCTGTGTCTCTCTCGGTCCCTGTCTCTCTCTCTCAGTCCCTGTGTCTCTCTCTCTGTCCCGGTGTCTCTGACTCTCGGTCCCTGTGTCTCACTCCGTCCCTGTGTCTCTCTCCCTCGGTCCCTGTGTCTCTCTCGGTCCTGATGTCTCTCTTGGTCCCTGTGTCTCTCTCTCAGTCCCTGTGTCTCTCTCTCAGTCCTTGTGTCTCTCCCTCGGTCCCTGTGACTCTCTCGGTCGCTGTGTCTCAATCGGTCCCTGTGTCTCTCTGTCTCGGACCCTGTAACTCAATCGATCCCTGTGTCTCTCTTTCGGTCCCTGTGTCTCTCTCACTCGGTCCCTGTCTTTCTCTCTCTCAGTTTCAGTGTCTCTCTCGGTCCCTGTGTCTCTCTCTCGGTCCCTGTGTCTCTCTCTGGGTCCCTGTGTCTCACTCGGTCCCTGTCACTCTCTCGGTCCCTGTGTCTCACTCGGTCCCTGTGTCTCTCTCTCTCGGTCACTGTGTTTCTCTCTCTGTCCCGGTGTCTCTGACTCTCGGTCCCTGTGTCTCACTCCATCCCTGTGTCTCTCACTCGGTACCTGTCTCTCTCTCGGTCCCTGTGACTCTCCCGGTCCCTGTGTCTCACTCGGTCCCTGTGTCTCTCTCTCTCAGTCCCTGTGTCTCTCTCTCTGTCCCGGTGTCTCTGAATCTCGGTCCCTGTGTCTCACTCCGTCCCTGTGTCTCTCTCCCTCGGTCCCTGTGTCTCTCTCGGTCCCGGTGTCTCTCTCACCCCTGTGTCTCTCTCGGTCCTGGTGTCACTCTTGGTCCCTGTGTCTCTCTCAGTCCCTGTGTCTCTCTCGGTCCCTGTGACTCTCTCTCGGTCCCTGACTCTCTCTCTCGGTCCCTGTGTCTCTCTCGGTCCCTATGTCTCTCTCTGGGTCACTGTGTCTCACTCGGTCCCTGTCTCTCTGTCGGTCCCTGTGTCTCCCTCTCGGTCCCTGTGTCTCTCTCGGTCCGGGTCTCTCTCTCTCGGTCCCTGTGTCTCTCTCTCGGTCCCTGTGTCTCTCTCAGTCCCTGTGTCTCTCTCGGTCCCGGTGTCTCTCTCGGCCCCTGTGTCTCTCTCGGCCCCTATGGCTCCCACAGTCCCTGTGTCTCTCTCGGTCCCTGTGACTCTCTCTCGGTCCCTGTCTCTCTCCCTCGGTCCCTGTGTCTCTCTCGGTCCCGGTGTCTCTCTCACCCCTGTGTCTCTCGGTCCTGGTGTCTCTCTTGGTCCCTGTGTCTCTCTCAGTCCTTGTGTCTCTCACTCGGTCCCTGTGTCTCTCTCTCGGTCCCCGTGTCTCTCTCGGTCGCTGTGTCTCAATCGATCCCTGTGTCTCTCAATCGGTCCCTGTGTCTCTCTCTGTCCCTTTGTCTCTCTCCCTCGGTCCCTGTGTCTCACTCGGTCCCTGTGTCTCTCTCGGTCGCTGTGTCTCAATCGATCCCTGTGTCTCTCTTTCGGTCCCTGTGTCTCTCTCACTCGGTCCCTGTGTCTCTCTCTCGGTCCCTGTGTCTCTCTCACTCGGTCCCTGTGTCTCTCTCTCGGTCCCTGTGACTCTCTCAGTCCCTATGTCTCTCTCTCACACCCCTGTGTCTCTCTCGGTCCCGGTGTCTCTCTCGGTCCATGTGTCTCTCTCTCGGTCCCTGTGTCTCTCTCGGTCACTGTGTCTCTCTCAGTCCCTGTGTCTCACTCGGTCCCTCTCTCTCTCTTGGTCCCTGTGCCACTCTCTAAGACCCTGTGTCTCTCTGTTGTCCCTGAGTCTCTCTCTCAGTTCCTGTGTCTCACTCGGTCCCTGTCTCTCTCTCTGTCCCGGTGTCTCTCTCTTGGTCCCTGTGTCTCTCTCTCGGTCACTGTGTCTCTGTTGGTCCCTGTGTCTCTCTGTCAGTCCCTGTGTCTCTCTCTCGGTCTGTGTCTCTCTCTCGGTGCCTGTGTCTCTCTCTCGGTCCCTGTGTCTCTCTCAGTCCCTGTGTCTCTCTCGGTCCCTGTGTCTCTCTCTCACCCCTGTGTCTCTCTCGATCCGTGTGTCTCTCTCGGTCGCTATGTCTCACTCGGTCCCTGTGTCTCTCTCGTTCCCTGTGTCTCTCTCTCTCTCGGTCCCTATCACTCTCTCGGTCCCTGTGTCTCTCTCTGTCCCGGTGTCTCTCTCGGTCCCTGTCACTCGCTCAATCCCTGTGTCTCTCTCGGTCCTTGTGCCTCTCTCTCGTTCCCTGTCTCTCTCTCGTTCCCTGTGTCTCTCTCGGTCCCTGTGTCTCACTCGGTCCCTGTGTCTCTCTCTCGGTCCCTGTGTCTCTCTCTCGGCCCTGTGTTTCTCTCGGTCCCTGTGTCTCTCTCTCGGTCCCTGTCTCTCTCTCTCGGCCCTGTGTTTCTCTCGGTCCCTGTGTCTCACTCTCGGTCCCTGTGTCTCTCACTCGGTACCTGTCTCTCTCTTGGTCCCTGTGTCTCTCTCTCTGTCCCGGTGTCTCTCTCTCGGTCACTGTGTCTCTCTCTCGGTCCCTGTGACTCTCTCGGTCCCTGTGTCTCTCTCTTGGTCCTTGTGTCTCTCTCGGTCCCTGTGTTGCTCTCTGGGTCCCTGTGTCTCTCTCTCGGTCCCGGTGACTCTCTCAGTCCCTGTGTCTCACTCGGTCCCTGTGTCTCTCTCTCGGTCCCTGTGTCTCTCTCTCGGTCCCTGTGTCTCACTCGGTACCTGTCTCCGTCTCGGTCCCTGTGTCTGTCTCTTTCACCCTGTGTCTTTCTCGGTCCCCGTGTCTCACTCGGTCACTGTGTCTCTCCCGGTCCCTGTCTCTCTCTCTCAGTCCCTGTGTCTCTCTCTCTGTCCCGGTGTCTCGCTCTCGGTCACTGTGTCTCTCTCTCGGTCCTTGTGTCTCTCTCGGTCCCTGTGGCTCTCTCTTCGGTCCCTGTGTCTCACTCAGTCCCTGTCACTCTCTCGGTCCCTGTGTCTCAATCGGTCCCTGTGTCGCTCTCTCGGTCCCTGTCTCTCTCTCTCGGTCCCTGTCTCTCTCTCTCTCGGTCCCTGTGTCCCTCTCTCAGTCCCTGTGTCTCTCTCTCGTTGCCTGTGTCTCTCTCTCTCAGTCCCTGTGTCTCTCTCTCAGTCCCTGTGTCTCTCTCTCAGTCCCTGTGTCTCACTCGGTCCCTGTGTCTCTCTCGGTCCCTGTGTCTCCCTCTCACGCCTGTTTCTCACTCGGTCCCTGTGTCTCTCTCGGTCCTTGTGTCTCTCACTCAGTACCTGTGTCTCTATTGTTCCCTGTTTCTCTCTCTCGGTCTCTGTGTCTCTCACTCGGTCCTGTGTCTGCTATGTCCCTCTGTCTCCCGCTCGGTCCCTGTGTCTCTCTCGGTCCCTGTGACTCGCTCAGTCCCTCTGTCTCTCGGTCCCTGTGTCTCTCTCTCGGTCTCTGTGTCTCTCTCTCGGTCCCTGTGTCTGCTTGGTCCCTGTGTCTCCCTCTCGGTCCCTGTGTCTCTCTCGGTCCTTCTGTCTCTCTCAGTCCCTATGTCTCTCTCGGTCACTGTCTCTCTCTAGGTCCCAGTGTCTCTCTCAGTCCCTGTGTCTCACTCGGTCCCTGTGATTCTCTCGGTCCTTGTGTCTCTCTCTCGTTGCCTGTGTCTCTCTCTCTCAGTCCCTGTGTCTCTCTCTCAGTCCCTGTGTCTCTCTCTCGGTCCCTGTGTCTCTCTCGGTCCTTGTGACTCGCTCAGTCCCTGTGTCTCTCACTCGGTCCCTGTGTGTCGCTCTCGGTCCCTGTGTCTCTCTTCCCCGGTCCCTGTCTCTCTCTCGGTCCCTGTGGCTCTCTCGGTCCCGGTGACTCGCTCAGCTGTGTCTCTCACTCGGTCCCTATGTCTCCCTCTCTCGGTCCCTGTGACTCTCACGGACGCTGTGTCTCACTCGGTCCCTGTGTCTCGCTCGGTCCCTGTGTCTCCTTCGCACCCCTGTGTCTCACTCGGTCCCTGTGTCTCTCTCGGTCCTTGTGTCTCTCTCTCTCGGTCCCTGTGTCTCTCTCTGTCAGTCCCTGTGTCTCTCCCTCGGTCCCTGTGTCTCTCTCGGTCCCTGTGTCTCTCTCGGCCCCTGTGTCTCACTCGGTCCCTGTGTCTCCCTCGGTCCTTGTGTCTCTCTCTCGGTCCGTGTGTCTCTCTCTTTCAGTCCCTGTGTCTCTCTCGGTCACTGTCTCTCTCTCAGTCCCTGTGTCTCTCTCGGTCCCTGTGTCTCTCACTCGGTCCCTGTCTCTCTCTCGGTCCCTGTGTCTCACTCGTTCCCTGTCTCTCTCCATGTTTCATGTCTCTGTCGGTCCCTGTGACGCTCTCGGTCCCTGTGTCTCCCTCTAGGTCCTTGTGTCTCTCTCGGTCCCTGTGTCTCTCTCTGGGTCCCTGTGTCTCACTCGGTCCCTGTCACTCTCTCGGTCCCTGTGTCTCACTCGGTCCCTGTGTCTCTCTCTCGGTCCCTGTGTCTCTCTCTCGGCCCTGCCTCTCTCTCTCGGTCACTGTGTCTCTCACTCGGACCCTGTGTCTCTCACTCGGTACCTGTCCCTGTCTCGGTCCCTGTGTCTCTCTCTTTCACCCTGTGTCTTTCTCGGTCCCTGTGTCTCACTCGGTCACTGTGTCTCTCCCGGTCCCTGTCTCTCTCTCTCAGTCCCTGTGTCTCTCTCTCTGTCCCGGTGTCTCTCTCTCGGTCACTGTGTCTCTCTCTCGGTCCTTGTGTCTCTCTCGGTCCCTGTGTCTCTCTCTCTCGGTCCCTGTGTCTCACTCGGTCCCTGTTACTCTCTCGGTCCCTGTGTCTCAATCGGTCCCTGTGTCGCTCTCTCGGTCCCTGTGTCCCTCTCGGTCCCTCTGTCTCTCTCTCGCTCCCTGTCTTTCCCTCTCGGACGATTGTGTCTCTCTCTCGGTCCCTGTGTCTCACTCGGTCCCTCTGTCTCTCACTCGGTCACTGTCTCTCTCTCGGTCCCTGTGTCTCAATCGGTCCCCGTGTCTCTCTCTCGGTCCCTGTGTCTCTCTCTCTCGGTCCCTGTCTCTCTCTCTCGGTCCCTGTGTCTCTCTCGGTCCCTGTGTCTCTCTCACTCGGTCCCTGACTCTCTCTCTCAGTTTCACTGTCTCTGTCAGTCCCTGTGTCTCTCTCTTAGTCCCTGTGACTCTCTCGGTCCCTGTGTCTCTCTCTATGTCCTTGTGTCTCTCTCGGTCCCTGTGTCTCTCTCTCTCGGTCCCTGTGTCTCACTCGGTCCCTGTCACTCTCTCGGTCCCTGTGTCTCAATCGGTCCCTGTGTCTCTCTCTCGGTCCCTGTGTCTCTCTCCTTCGGTCCCTGTGTCTCTCTCTCTCGGTCCCTGTCTCTCTCTCTCGGTCCCTGTGTCTCTCTCTAGGTCCTTGTGTCTCTCTCGGTCCCTGTGTCTCTCTCTCGGTCCCTGTGTCTCTCTCCTTCGGTCCGTGTGTCTCTCTCTCTCGGTCCCTGTGTCTCTCTCTCAGTCCCTGTGTCTCTCTCTAGGTCCTTGTGTCTCGCTCTGTCCCTGTATCTCTCTCTCACCCCTGTGTCTCTCTCGGTCCTGGTGTCTCTCTTGGTCCCTGTGTCTCTCTCTCTCAGTCCCTGTGTCTCTCTCTCAGTCCCTGTGTCTCTCTCTCGTTGCCTGTGTCTCTCTCTCTCAGTCCCTGTGTCTCACTCGGTCCCTGTGTCTCTCTCGGTCCCTGTGTCTCCCTCTCACCCCTGTTTCTCACTCGGTCCCTGTGTCTCTCTCGGTCCTTGTGTCTCTCACTCAGTACCTGTGTCTCTATTGTTCCCTGTCTCTCTCTCTCGGTCCCTGTTTCTCTCTCTCGGTCTCTGTGTCTCTCTCTTGGTCCCTGTGTCTGCTATGTCCCTCTGTCTCCCTCTCAGTCCCTGTGTCTCTCTCGGTCCCTGTGACTCGCTCAGTCCCTCTGTCTCTCTCGGTCCCTGTGTCTCTCTCTCGGTCCCTGTGTCTCTCTCTCGGTCCCTGTGTCTCTCACTCAGTACCTGTGTCTCTCTTGTTCCCTGTGTCTATCTCTCAGTCCCTGTGTCTCTCTCTCGGTCTCTGTGTCTCTCTCTCGGTCCCTGTGTCTGCTCGGTCCCTGTGTCTCCCTCTCGGTCCCTGTGTCTCTCTCGGTCCTTGTGTCTCACTCTCGGTCCCTGTGTCTCTCTCGGTCACTGTCTCTCTCTAGGTCCCTGTGTCTCTCTCGGTCCCTGTGTCTCTCTCGGTCACTGTCTCTCTCAGTCCCTGTGTCTCACTCGGTCCCTGTGATTCTCTCGGTCCTTGTGTCTCTCTCTCGGTCCCTGTGTCTCTCTCGGTCTTTGTGTCTCACTCGGTCCCTGTGTCTCTCTCTCAGTCCCTTTGTCTCTCTCTCGGTCCCTGTGTCTCTCTCTCGGTCCCTGTGTCTCTCTCGGACCCTGTGACTCGCTCAGTCCCTGTGTCTCTCACTCGGTCCCTGTGTGTCTCTCTCGGTCCCTGTGTCACTCTCGGACGCTATGTCTCACTCAGTCCCTCTCTCTCTCTTGGTCCCTGTGCCACTCTCTAAGACCCTGTGTCTCTCTGTTGTCCCTGAGTCTCTCTCTCAGTTCCTGTGTCTCACTCGGTCCCTGTCTCTCTCTCTGTCCCGGTGTCTCTCTCTCGGTCCCTGTGTCTCTCTCTCGGTCACTGTGTCTCTCTTGGTCCCTGTGTCTCTCTGTCAGTCCCTGTGTCTCTCTCTCGGTCTGTGTCTCTCTCTCGGTGCCTGTGTCTCTCTCTCGGTCCCTGTGTCTCTCTCAGTCCCTGTGTCTCTCTCGGTCCCTGTGTCTCTCTCTCACCCCTGTGTCTCTCTCGGTCCGTGTGTCTCTCTCGGTCGCTATGTCTCACTCGGTCCCTGTGTCTCTCTCGTTCCCTGTGTCTCTCTCTCTCTCGGTCCCTATCACTCTCTCGGTCCCTGTGTCTCTCTCTGTCCCGGTGTCTCTCTCGGTCCCTGTCACTCGCTCAATCCCTGTGTCTCTCTCGGTCCTTGTGTCTCTCTCTCGTTCCCTGTGTCTCTCTCGGTCCCTGTGTCTCACTCGGTCCCTGTGTCTCTCTCTCGGTCCCTGTGTCTCTCTCTCGGCCCTGTGTTTCTCTCGGTCCCTGTGTCTCTCTCTCGGTCCCTGTCTCTCTCTCTCGGCCCTGTGTTTCTCTCGGTCCCTGTGTCTCACTCTCGGTCCCTGTGTCTCTCACTCGGTACCTGTCTCTCTCTTGGTCCCTGTGTTTTTCTCGGTCCCTGTGTCTCTCTCGGTCCCTGTGTTGCTCTCTGGGTCCCTGTGTCTCACTCTCGGTCCCTGTGACTCTCTCAGTCCCTGTGTCTCTATCGGTCCCAGTGACTCTCTCTCGGTCCCTGTGTCTCTCTCGGTCCCTGTGTCTCACTCGGTCCCTATGTCTCTCTCCCTCGGTCCCTGTGTCTCTCTCGATCCTGGTGTCTCTGTTGGTCCCTGTGTCTCTCTCTCAGTCCCTGTGTCTCTCTCTCAGTCCCTGTGTCTCTCTCAGTGCCTGTGTCTCTCTCTCGGTCCCTTGTGTTTCTCTCTCACACCCCTGTTTCTCTCTCGGTCCCGGTGTCTCTCTCGGTCCATGTGTCTCTCTCTCGGTCCCTGTGTCTCTCTCAGTCCCTGTCTCTCTCTCGGTCCCTGTGTCTCTCTCTGGGTCCCTGTGTCTCTCTCTCGGTCCTGTGACTCGCTCAATCCCTGTGTCTCTCTCTCGGTCCCTGTGTCTCTCTCGGTCCCTGTGACTCGCTCAATCCCTGTGTCTCTCTCTCTCGGTCCCTGTGTCTCACTCGGTCCCTGTGTCTCTCTCGGTTCCTGTGTCTCTCTCGGTCCCTGTGTCTCTCTCTCGGTCAATGTGTCTCTCTCTCACCCCTGTGTCTCTCTCGGTCCATGTGTCTCTCTCGGTCGCTATGTCTCACTCGGTCCCTGTGTCTCTCTCGGTCCCTGTGTCTCTTTCTCACCCCTGTGTCTCTCTCTGTCCCGGTGTCTCTCTCGGTCCCCTATCTCTCTCACGGTCCCTGTCACTCACTCAGTCCCTGTATCTCACTCGGTCCCTGTCTCCCTCTCGGTCCCTGTGCCTCTCTCTAAGACTCTGTGTCTCTATCTTGGTCCCTGTGTCTCTCTCAGTCCCTGTGTCTCTCTCGGTCCTGGTGTCTCTCTCGGTCCCTGTGTCTCACTCTCGGTCCCTGTGTCTCTCTCTCTGTCCCTGTGTCTCTCACTCGGACCCTGTTCCTCTCTCAGTCCCTGTGTCTCTCTCGGTCCCTGTCTCTCTCGGTCCCTGTGTCTCTCTCGGTCACTGTCTCTCTCTAGGTCCCTGTGTCTCTCTCGGTCCCTGTGTCTCTCTCGGTCACTGTCTCTCTCAGTCCCTGTGTCTCACTCGGTCCCTGTGATTCTCTCGGTCCTTGTGTCTCTCTCTCGGTCCCTGTGTCTCTCTCGGTCTTTGTGTCTCACTCGGTCCCTGTGTCTCTCTCTCAGTCCCTTTGTCTCTCTCTCGGTCCCTGTGTCTCTCTCTCGGTCCCTGTGTCTCTCTCGGACCCTGTGACTCGCTCAGTCCCTGTGTCTCTCACTCGGTCCCTGTGTGTCTCTCTCGGTCCCTGTGTCACTCTCGGACGCTATGTCTCACTCAGTCCCTCTCTCTCTCTTGGTCCCTGTGCCACTCTCTAAGACCCTGTGTCTCTCTGTTGTCCCTGAGTCTCTCTCTCAGTTCCTGTGTCTCACTCGGTCCCTGTCTCTCTCTCTGTCCCGGTGTCTCTCTCTCGGTCCCTGTGTCTCTCTCTCGGTCACTGTGTCTCTCTTGGTCCCTGTGTCTCTCTGTCAGTCCCTGTGTCTCTCTCTCGGTCTGTGTCTCTCTCTCGGTGCCTGTGTCTCTCTCTCGGTCCCTGTGTCTCTCTCAGTCCCTGTGTCTCTCTCGGTCCCTGTGTCTCTCTCTCACCCCTGTGTCTCTCTCGGTCCGTGTGTCTCTCTCGGTCGCTATGTCTCACTCGGTCCCTGTGTCTCTCTCGTTCCCTGTGTCTCTCTCTCTCTCGGTCCCTATCACTCTCTCGGTCCCTGTGTCTCTCTCTGTCCCGGTGTCTCTCTCGGTCCCTGTCACTCGCTCAATCCCTGTGTCTCTCTCGGTCCTTGTGTCTCTCTCTCGTTCCCTGTGTCTCTCTCGGTCCCTGTGTCTCACTCGGTCCCTGTGTCTCTCTCTCGGTCCCTGTGTCTCTCTCTCGGCCCTGTGTTTCTCTCGGTCCCTGTGTCTCTCTCTCGGTCCCTGTCTCTCTCTCTCGGCCCTGTGTTTCTCTCGGTCCCTGTGTCTCACTCTCGGTCCCTGTGTCTCTCACTCGGTACCTGTCTCTCTCTTGGTCCCTGTGTTTTTCTCGGTCCCTGTGTCTCTCTCGGTCCCTGTGTTGCTCTCTGGGTCCCTGTGTCTCACTCTCGGTCCCTGTGACTCTCTCAGTCCCTGTGTCTCTATCGGTCCAGTGACTCTCTCTCGGTCCCTGTGTCTCTCTCGGTCCCTGTGTCTCACTCGGTCCCTATGTCTCTCTCCCTCGGTCCCTGTGTCTCTCTCGATCCTGGTGTCTCTGTTGGTCCCTGTGTCTCTCTCTCAGTCCCTGTGTCTCTCTCTCAGTCCCTGTGTCTCTCTCAGTGCCTGTGTCTCTCTCTCGGTCCCTGTGTTTCTCTCTCACACCCCTGTTTCTCTCTCGGTCCCGGTGTCTCTCTCGGTCCATGTGTCTCTCTCTCGGTCCCTGTGTCTCTCTCAGTCCCTGTCTCTCTCTCGGTCCCTGTGTCTCTCTCTGGGTCCCTGTGTCTCTCTCTCGGTCCCTGTGACTCGCTCAATCCCTGTGTCTCTCTCTCGGTCCCTGTGTCTCTCTCGGTCCCTGTGACTCGCTCAATCCCTGTGTCTCTCTCTCTCGGTCCCTGTGTCTCACTCGGTCCCTGTGTCTCTCTCGGTTCCTGTGTCTCTCTCGGTCCCTGTGTCTCTCTCTCGGTCAATGTGTCTCTCTCTCACCCCTGTGTCTCTACACAGTGAGCACGTGACTCTCGGTCGCTATGTCTCACTCGGTCCCTGTGTCTCTCTCGGTCCCTGTGTCTCTTTCTCACCCCTGTGTCTCTCTCTGTCCCGGTGTCTCTCTCGGTCCCTATCTCTCTCACGGTCCCTGTCACTCACTCAGTCCCTGTATCTCACTCGGTCCCTGTCTCCCTCTCGGTCCCTGTGCCTCTCTCTAAGACTCTGTGTCTCTATCTTGGTCCCTGTGTCTCTCTCAGTCCCTGTGTCTCTCTCGGTCCTGGTGTCTCTCTCGGTCCCTGTGTCTCACTCTCGGTCCCTGTGTCTCTCTCTCTGTCCCTGTGTCTCTCACTCGGACCCTGTTCCTCTCTCAGTCCCTGTGTCTCTCTCGGTCCCTGTCTCTCTCTCGGTCCCTGTGTCTCTCTCTCGGTCCCTGTGTCTCTCTCGGTCGCTGTGTCTCACTCGGTCCCTGTCTCTCTCTCGGTCCCTGTGTCTCTCTCTCGGTCCCTGTGTCTCTCTCGGTCGCTGTGTCTCACTCGGACCCTGTTCCTCTCTCAGTCCCTGTGTCTCTCTCGGTCCCTGTCTCTCTCTCGGTCCCTGTGTCTCTCTCTCGGTCCCTGTCTCTCTCTCCGTCCCTGTGTCTCACTCGGTCCCTCTGTCTCTCACTCGGTCAGTGTCTCTCTCTCGGTCCCTGTGTCTCTCTCACTCGGTCCCTGTCTCTCTCTCTCGGTCCCTGTGTCTCTCACTCGGTCCCTGTGTCTCTCACTCGGTACCTGTCTCTGTCTCGTTCCCTGTGTCTCTCGCGGGTCCCTGTCTCTCTCTCTCAGTCCCTGTGTCTCTCTCTCTGTCCCGGTGTCACTCTCTCGGTCACTGTGTCTCTCTCTCAGTCCCTCCTGTGACTCTCTCGGTCCCTGTGTCTCTCTCTAGGTCCCTGTGTCTCTCTCGGTCCCTGTGTCTCTCTCTGGGTCCCTGTGTCTCTCTCTCGGTCCCTGTGACTCTCTCGGTCCCTGTGTCTCTATCTAGGTCCTTGTATCTCTCTCGGTCCCTGTGTCTCTCTCTGGGTCCCTGTGTCTCTCTCTCGGTCGCTGTGTCTCTCTCGGTCCTGGTGTCTCTCTGGGTCCCTGTGTCTCCCTCTCGGTCGCTGTGTCTCTCTCGGTCCTGGTGTCTCTCTTGGTCCCTGTGTCTCTCTCTCGGTCCCTGTGACTCTCTCAGTCCCTGTGTCTCTGTCGGTCCCTGTCTCTCTCTCGGTCCCTGTGTCTCTCTCTAGGTCCCTGTCTCTCTCTCGGTCCCTGTGTCTCTCTCCCTCGGTCCCTGTGTCTCTCTCTCGGTCCCTGTGTCTCTCTCCCTCGGTCCCTGTGTCTCTCTCGGTCCCTGTGTCTCTCTGTCTCGGTCCCTGTGTCTCTCTCGGTCGCTGTGTCTCATTCGGTCCATGTGTCTCTCTCGGTCCCTGTGTCTCCCTCTCACCCCTGTGTCTCACTCGGTCCCTGTGTCTCTCTCGGTCCTTGTGTCTCTCTCTCGGTCCCTGTGTCTCTCTCGGTCCCTGTGTCTCTCTCTCTCAGTCCCTGTGTCTCTCTCGGTCACTGTCTCTCTCTCTTGGTCCCTGTCTCTCTCTCGGTCCCTGTGTCTCTCTCACTCGGTCCCTTTCTCTCGCTCTCAGTTTCAGTGTCTCTGTCGGTCCCTGTGTCTCTCTCTAGGTCCTTGTGTCTCTCTCGGTCCCTGTGTCTCAATCGGTCCCTGTGTCACTCTCTCGGTCCCTGTCTCCCTCTCTCGGTCACTCTGTTTCTCTCGATCCCTGTGTCTCTTTCTCGGTCCCTGTGTCCCTCTCGGTCCCTGTGTCTCTCTCTCTCGGTCCCTGTGTCTCTCACTCGGTCCCTGTGTCTCTCACTCGGTACCTGTGTCAGCTCGGTCCCTGTGTATCCCTCTCAGTCCCTGTGTCTCTCTCGGTCCTTGTGTCTCTCTCTCGGTCGCTGTGTCTCTCTATCTCTCAGTCCCTGTGTCTCTCTCGGTCCCTGTGTCTCTCTCAGTCCCTGTGTCTCACTCGGTGCCTGTGTCTCTCTCGGTCCCTGTGTCTCTCTCGGTCCCTGTGTCTCACTCGGTGCCTGTGTCTCTCTCGGTCCCTGTCTCTCTCTCTCAGTCCCTGTGTCTCTCTCTCTGTCCCGGTGTCTCTGACTCTCGGTCCCTGTGTCTCACTCCGTCCCTGTGTCTCTCTCCCTCGGTCCCTGTGTCTCTCTCGGTCCTGATGTCTCTCTTGGTCCCTGTGTCTCTCTCTCAGTCCCTGTGTCTCTCTCTCAGTCCTTGTGTCTCTCCCTCGGTCCCTGTGACTCTCTCGGTCGCTGTGTCTCAATCGGTCCCTGTGTCTCTCTGTCTCGGACCCTGTAACTCAATCGATCCCTGTGTCTCTCTTTCGGTCCCTGTGTCTCTCTCACTCGGTCCCTGTCTTTCTCTCTCTCAGTTTCAGTGTCTCTCTCGGTCCCTGTGTCTCTCTCTCGGTCCCTGTGTCTCTCTCTGGGTCCCTGTGTCTCACTCGGTCCCTGTCACTCTCTCGGTCCCTGTGTCTCACTCGGTCCCTGTGTCTCTCTCTCTCGGTCACTGTGTTTCTCTCTCTGTCCCGGTGTCTCTGACTCTCGGTCCTGTGTCTCACTCCATCCCTGTGTCTCTCACTCGGTACCTGTCTCTCTCTCGGTCCCTGTGACTCTCCCGGTCCCTGTGTCTCACTCGGTCCCTGTGTCTCTCTCTCTCAGTCCCTGTGTCTCTCTCTCTGTCCCGGTGTCTCTGAATCTCGGTCCCTGTGTCTCACTCCGTCCCTGTGTCTCTCTCCCTCGGTCCCTGTGTCTCTCTCGGTCCCGGTGTCTCTCTCACCCCTGTGTCTCTCTCGGTCCTGGTGTCACTCTTGGTCCCTGTGTCTCTCTCAGTCCCTGTGTCTCTCTCGGTCCCTGTGACTCTCTCTCGGTCCCTGACTCTCTCTCTCGGTCCCTGTGTCTCTCTCGGTCCCTATGTCTCTCTCTGGGTCACTGTGTCTCACTCGGTCCCTGTCTCTCTGTCGGTCCCTGTGTCTCCCTCTCGGTCCCTGTGTCTCTCTCGGTCCGGGTCTCTCTCTCTCGGTCCCTGTGTCTCTCTCTCGGTCCCTGTGTCTCTCTCAGTCCCTGTGTCTCTCTCGGTCCCGGTGTCTCTCTCGGCCCCTGTGTCTCTCTCGGCCCCTATGGCTCCCACAGTCCCTGTGTCTCTCTCGGTCCCTGTGACTCTCTCTCGGTCCCTGTCTCTCTCCCTCGGTCCCTGTGTCTCTCTCGGTCCCGGTGTCTCTCTCACCCCTGTGTCTCTCGGTCCTGGTGTCTCTCTTGGTCCCTGTGTCTCTCTCAGTCCTTGTGTCTCTCACTCGGTCCCTGTGTCTCTCTCTCGGTCCCCGTGTCTCTCTCGGTCGCTGTGTCTCAATCGATCCCTGTGTCTCTCAATCGGTCCCTGTGTCTCTCTCTGTCCCTTTGTCTCTCTCCCTCGGTCCCTGTGTCTCACTCGGTCCCTGTGTCTCTCTCGGTCGCTGTGTCTCAATCGATCCCTGTGTCTCTCTTTCGGTCCCTGTGTCTCTCTCACTCGGTCCCTGTGTCTCTCTCTCGGTCCCTGTGTCTCTCTCACTCGGTCCCTGTGTCTCTCTCTCGGTCCCTGTGTCTCTCTCTCTCGGTCCCTGTGTCTCTCTCTCAGTCCCTGTGACTCTCTTGGTCCCTGTGTCTCTCTCTAGGTCCTTGTGTCCCTCTTGGTCCCTGTGTCTCTCTCTCGGTCCCTGTGTCTCTCTCGGTCCCTGTGTCTCTCTCTAGGTCCTTGTGTCTCTCTCTGGGTCCCTGTGTCTCTCTCTCGGTCACTGTTTCTCTCTCGGTCCCTGTGTCTCTCTCGGTCTCTGTGTCTCACTCGGTCCCTGTGTCTCTCTCGGTCCTTTTGTCTCTCTCTCGGTCCCCGTGTCTCTCTCTCGGTCCCTGTGTCTCTCTCGGTCCCTGTGACTCGCTCAGTCCCTGTGTCTCTCACTCGGTCCCTGTGTGTCTCTCTCGGTCCCTGTGTCTCTCTTCCCCGGTCCCTGTCTCTCTCTCGGTCCCTGTGCCTCTCTCGGTCCCGGTGACTCGCTCAGCTGTGTCTCTCACTCGGTCCCTGTGTCTCCCTCTCTCGGTCCCTGTGTCTCCTTCGCACCCCTGTGTCTCACTCGGTCCCTGTGTCTCTCTCGGTCCTTGTGTCTCTCTCTCTCGGTCCCTGTGTCTCTCTCTCTCAGTCCCTGTGTCTCTCCCTCGGTCCCTGTGTCTCTCTTGGTCCCTGTGTCTCTCTCGGTCCCTGTGTCTCACTCGGTCCCTGTGTCTCTCTCTCGGTCCTTGTGTCTCTCTCTCGGTCCGTGTGTCTCTCTCTTTCAGTCCCTGTGTCTCTCTCGGTCACTGTCTCTCTCTCAGTCCCTGTGTCTCTCTCGGTCCCTGTGTCTCTCTCGGTCCCTGTGTCTCTCTCGGTCACTGTCTCTCTCTCAGTCCCTGTGTCTCTCTCGGTCCCTGTGTCTCTCTCAGTCCCTGTGTCTCTCTCGGTCACTGTCTCTCTCTCTCAGTCCCTGTGTCTCTCTTGGTCCCTGTGTCTCTCTCGGTCCCTGTGTCTCTCACTCGGTCCCTGTCTCTCTCTCAGTCCCTGTGTCTCTCTCGGTCCCTGTGTCTCTCTCGGCCCCTGTGTCTCTCTCTAGGTCCTTGTGTCTCTCTCGGTCCCTGTGTCTCTCTCTGGGTCCCTGTGTCTCACTCGGTCCCTGTCACTCTCTCGGTCCCTGTGTCTCACTCGGTCCCTGTGTCTCTCTCTCGGTCCCTGTGTCTCTCTCTCGGCCCTGCCTTTCTCTCTCGGTCCCTGTGTCTCACTCTCGGTCCCTGTGTCTCTCACTCGGTACCTGTCTCTGTCTCGGTCCCTGTGTCTCTCTCTTTCACCCTGTGTCTTTCTCGGTCCCTGTGTCTCACTCGGTCCCTGTGTCTCTCCCGGTCCCTGTCTCTCTCTCTCAGTCCCTGTGTCTCTCTCTCTGTCCCGGTGTCTCTGACTCTCGGTCCCTGTGTCTCACTCCGTCCCTGTGTCTCTCTCTCTCAGTCCCTGTGTCTCTCTCTTGGTCCCTGTGACTCTCTCTCGGTCCCTGTGACTCGCTCAGTCCTTGTGTCTCTCACTCGGTCCCTGTGTCTCTCTCTCGGTCCCTTTGTCTCTCTCTCAGTCCCTCTGTCTCTCTGTCTCGGACCCTGTGTCTCTCTCGGTCGCTGTGTCTCAATCGATCCCTGTGTCTCTGTTTCGGTCCCTGTGTCTCTCTCACTCGGTCCCTGTCTTTCTCTCTCTCAGTTTCAGTGTCTCTCTCGGTCCCTGTGTCTCTCTGTCTCGGTCCCTGTGTCTCTCTCGGTCGCTGTGTCTCAATCGATCCCTGTGTCTCTCACTCGGTCCCTGTGTCTCTCTCTCTCGGTCCCTGTGTCTCACTACGTCCCTCTGTCTCTCACTCGGTCAGTGTCTCTCTCTCGGTCCCTGTGTCTCTCTCACTCGGTCCCTGTCTCTCTCTCTCGGTCCCTGTGTCTCTCACTCGGTCCCTGTGTCTCTCACTCGGTACCTGTCTCTGTCTCGTTCCCTATGTCTCTCGCGGTCCCTGTCTCTCTCTCTCTCAGTCCCTGTGTCTCTCTCTCTGTCCCGGTGTCACTCTCTCGGTCACTGTGTCTCTCTCTCAGTCCCTGTGACTCTCTCGGTCCCTGTGTCTCTCTCTAGGTCCCTGTGTCTCTCTCGGTCCCTGTGTCTCTCTCTGGGTCCCTGTGTCTCTCTCTCGGTCCCTGTGACTCTCTCGGTCCCTGTGTCTCTATCTAGGTCCTTGTATCTCTCTCGGTCCCTGTGTCTCTCTCTGGGTCCCTGTGTCTCTCTCTCGGTCGCTGTGTCTCTCTCGGTCCTGGTGTCTCTCTGGGTCCATGTGTCTCCCTCTCGGTCGCTGTGTCTCTCTCGGTCCTGGTGTCTCTCTTGGTCCCTGTGTCTCTCTCTCGGTCCCTGTGACTCTCTCAGTCCCTGTGTCTCTGTCGGTCCCTGTCTCTCTCTCGGTCCCTGTGTCTCTCTCTAGGTCCCTGTCTCTCTCTCGGTCCCTGTGTCTCTCTCCCTCGGTCCCTGTGTCTCTCTCTCGGTCCCTGTGTCTCTCTCCCTCGGTCCCTGTGTCTCTCTCGGCCCCTGTGTCTCTCTGTCTCGGTCCCTGTGTCTCTCTCGGTCGCTGTGTCTCATTCGGTCCATGTGTCTCTCTCGGTCCCTGTGTCTCCCTCTCACCCCTGTGTCTCACTCGGTCCCTGTGTCTCTCTCGGTCCTTGTGTCTCTCTCTCGGTCCCTGTGTCTCTCTCGGTCCCTGTGTCTCTCTCTCTCAGTCCCTGTGTCTCTCTCGGTCACTGTCTCTCTCTCTTGGTCCCTGTCTCTCTCTCGGTCCCTGTGTCTCTCTCACTCGGTCCCTTTCTCTCGCTCTCAGTTTCAGTGTCTCTGTCGGTCCCTGTGTCTCTCTCTAGGTCCTTGTGTCTCTCTCGGTCCCTGTGTCTCAATCGGTCCCTGTGTCACTCTCTCGGTCCCTGTCTCCCTCTCTCGGTCACTCTGTTTCTCTCGATCCCTGTGTCTCTTTCTCGGTCCCTGTGTCCCTCTCGGTCCCTGTGTCTCTCTCTCGGTCCCTGTGTCTCTCACTCGGTCCCTGTGTCTCTCACTCGGTACCTGTGTCAGCTCGGTCCCTGTGTATCCCTCTCAGTCCCTGTGTCTCTCTCGGTCCTTGTGTCTCTCTCTCGGTCGCTGTGTCTCTCTATCTCTCAGTCCCTGTGTCTCTCTCGGTCCCTGTGTCTCTCTCAGTCCCTGTGTCTCTCTCGGTCCCTGTGTCTCACTCGGTGCCTGTGTCTCTCTCGGTCCCTGTCTCTCTCTCTCAGTCCCTGTGTCTCTCTCTCTGTCCCGGTGTCTCTGACTCTCGGTCCCTGTGTCTCACTCCGTCCCTGTGTCTCTCTCCCTCGGTCCCTGTGTCTCTCTCGGTCCTGATGTCTCTCTTGGTCCCTGTGTCTCTCTCTCAGTCCCTGTGTCTCTCTCTCGGTCCCTGTGACTCTCTCTCGGTCCCTGTGACTCGCTCAGTCCTTGTGTCTCTCCCTCGGTCCCTGTGTCTCTCTCGGTCGCTGTGTCTCAATCGGTCCCTGTGTCTCTCTGTCTCGGACCCTGTAACTCAATCGATCCCTGTGTCTCTCGTTCGGTCCCTGTGTCTCTCTCACTCGGTCCCTGTCTTTCTCTCTCTCAGTTTCAGTGTCTCTCTCGGTCCCTGTGTCTCTCTCTCGGTCCCTGTGTCTCTCTGTCTCGGTCCCTGTGTCTCTCTTTCGGTCCCTGTGTCTCTCTCTCTCGGTCCCTGTGTCTCTCTCTTTCGGTCCCTGTCACTCTCTCGGTCCCTGTGTCTCAATCGGTCCCTCTGTCTCTCACTCGGTCCCTGTGACTCTCTTGGTCCCTGTGTCTCTCTCTAGGTCCTTGTGTCTCTCTCGGTCCCTGTGTCTCTCTCTCTCGGTCCCTGTGTCCCTCTTGGTCCCTGTGTCTCTCACTCGGTCCCTGTGTCTCTCACTCGGTACCTGTCTCTGTCTCGGTCACTGTGTCTCTCTCTCTCAGTCTCTGTGTCTGTCCCGGTCCCTGTCTCTCTCTCTCAGTCCCTGTGTCTCTCTCTCTGTCCCGGTGTCACTCTCTCGGTCACTGTGTCTGTCTCTCAGTCCCTGTGACTCTCTCGGTCCCTGTGTCTCTCTCTAGGTCCCTGTGTCTCTCTCGGTCCCTGTGTCTCTCTCTGGGTCCCTGTGTCTCTCTCTCGGTCCCTGTGACTCTCTCGGTCCCTGTGTCTCTCTCTAGGTCCTTGTATCTCTCTCGGTCCCTGTGTCTCTCTCTGGGTCCCTGTGTCTCTCTCTCGGTCGCTGTGTCTCTCTCGGTCCTGGTGTCTCTCTGGGTCCCTGTGTCTCTCTCTCGGTCGCTGTGTCTCTCTCGGTCCTGGTGTCTCTCTTGGTCCCTGTGTCTCTCTCTCGGTCCCTGTGACTCTCTCAGTCCCTGTGTCTCTGTCGGTCCCTGTCTCTCTCTCGGTCCCTGTGTCTCTCTCTAGGTCCCTGTCTCTCTCTCGGTCCCTGTGACTCGCTCAGTCCCTGTGTCTCTCACTCGGTCCCTGTGTCTCTCTCTCGGTCCCTGTGTCTCTCTCCCTCGGTCCCTGTCTCTCTCTCGATCCCTGTGTCTCTCTGTCTCGGTCCCTGTGTCTCTCTCGGTCGCTGTGTCTCATTCGGTCCATGTGTCTCTCTCGGTCCCTGTGTCTCCCTCTCACCCCTGTGTCTCACTCGGTCCCTGTGTCTCTCTCGGTCCTTGTGTCTCTCTCTCGGTCCCTGTGTCTCTCTCTCTGTCCCTGTGTCTCTCTCGGTCACTGTCTCTCTCTCTTGGTCCCTGTGTCTCTCTCAGTCCCTGTGTCCCTCTCTCGGTCCCTGTGACTCTCTCGGTCCCTGTGTCTCTCTCTCTAGGTCCTTGTGTCTCTCTCGGTCCCTGTGTCTCTCTCTCTCTCGGTCCCTGTGTCTCACTCGGTCCCTGTCACTCTCTCGGTCCCTGTGTCCCTCTCTCGGTCCCTGTCTCCCTCTCTCGGTCACTCTGTTTCTCTCGATCCCTGTGTCTCTTTCTCGGTCCCTGTGTCCCTCTCGGTCCCTGTGTCTCTCTCTCGGTCCCTGTGTCTCTCACTCGGTCCCTGTGTCTCTCACTCGGTACCTGTGTCAGCTCGGTACCTGTGTCTCTCTCTCGGTCCCTGTGTCTCCATCTCGGTCCCTGTGTATCTCTCGGTCCTTGTGTCTCTCTCTCGGTCACTGTCTCTCTCTCGGTCCCTGTGTCTCTCTCTCGGTCCCTGTGTCTGCTCGGTCCCTGTGTATCCCTCTCAGTCCCTTTGTCTCTCTCGGTCCTTGTGTCTCTCTCTCGGTCGCTGTGTCTCTCTCTCTCTCAGTCCCTGTGTCTATCTCGGTCACTGTGTCTCTCTCGTTCCCTGTGTCTCTCTCTCGGTCCCTGTGTCTCTCTCAGTCCCTCTGTCTCACTCGGTGCCTGTGTCTCTCTAGGTCCCTGTGTCTCTCTCGGTCCCTGTGTCTCTCTCAGTCCCTGTGTCTCACTCGGTGCCTGTGTCTCTCTCGGTCCCTGTGTCTCTCTCGGTCTCTGTGTCTCACTCGGTCACTGTGTCTCTCTCGGTCCCGGTGTCTCACTCGGTGCCTGTGTCTCAATCGGTCCCTGTTTCTCTCTCAATCCCTGTGTCTCACTCGGTGCCTGTGTCTCTCTCGGTCCTTGTGTCTCTCTCGGTCCCTGTGTCTCTCTCTCCCAGTCCCTGTGTCTCTCTCGGTCACTGTCTCTCTCTCGGTCCCTGTGTCTCTCTCGGTCTCTGTGTCTCACTCGGTCACTGTGTCTCTCTCGGTCCCGGTGTCTCTCTTGGTCCCTGTGTCTCTATCTTGCTCCCTGTGTCTTTCTCGGTCCCTGTGTCTCTCCCGGTCCCTGTCTCTCTCTCTCTCAGTCCCTGTGTCTCTCTCTCAGTCCTTGTGTCTCTCTCTCGGTCCCTGTGTCTCCCTCGGTCCGTGTGTCTCACTCGTTCCCTGTGTCTCTCTCTGTCCCTGTATCTCTCTCTCACCCCTGTGTCTCTCTCGGTCCTGGTGTCTCTCTTGGTCCCTGTGTCTCTCTCTCTCAGTCCCTGTGTCTCTCTCTCAGTCCCTGTGTCTCTCTCTCGTTGCCTGTGTCTCTCTCTCTCTCAGTCCCTGTGTCTCTCTCTCAGTCCCTGTGTCTCAATCGGTCCCTGTGTCTCTCTCGGTCCCTGTGTCTCCCTCTCACCCCTGTTTCTCACTCGGTCCCTGTGTCTCTCTCGGTCCTTGTGTCTCTCACTCAGTACCTGTGTCTCTATTGTTCCCTGTCTCTCTCTCTCGGTCTCTGTGTCTCTCTCTTGGTCCCTGTGTCTGCTATGTCCCTCTGTCTCCCTCTCGGTCCCTGTGTCTCTCTCGGTCCCTGTGACTCGCTCAGTCCCTCTGTCTCTCTCGGTCCCTGTGTCTCTCTCTCGGTCCCTTTGTCTCTCTCTCGGTCCCTGTGTCTCTCACTCAGTACCTGTGTCTCTCTTGTTCCCTGTGTCTATCTCTCGGTCCCTGTGTCTCTCTCTCGGTCTCTGTGTCTCTCTCTCGGTCCCTGTGTCTGCTCGGTCCCTGTGTCTCCCTCTCGGTCCCTGTGTCTCTCTCGGTCCTTGTGTCTCTCTCTCGGTCCCTGTGTCTCTCTCGGTCACTGTCTCTCTCTAGGTCCCTGTGTCTCTCTCGGTCCCTGTGTCTCTGTCGGTCACTGTCTCTCTCAGTCCCTGTGTCTCACTCGGTCCCTGTGATTCTCTCGGTCCTTGTGTCTCTCTCTCGGTCCCTGTGTCTCTCTCGGTCTTTGTGTCTACTCGGTCCCTGTGTCTCTCTCAGTCCCTTTGTCTCTCTCTCGGTCTCTGTGTCTCTCTCTCGGTCACTGTGTCTCTCTCGGTCCCTGTGACTCGCTCAGTCCCTGTGTCTCTCACTCGGACCCTGTGTGTCTCTCTCGGTCCCTGTGTCTCTCTCGGACGCTATGTCTCACTCGGTCCCTGTGTCTCGCTCGGTCCCTGTGTCTCCTTCGCACCCCTGTGTCTCACTCGGTCCCTCTGTCTCTCTCGGTCCTTGTGTCTCTCTCTTTCGGTCCCTGTGTCTCTCTCTCTCAGTCCCTGTGTCTCTCCCTCGGTCCCTGTGTCTCTCTCGGTCCCTGTGTCTCTCTCGGTCCCTGTGTCTCACTCGGTCCCTGTGTCTCTCTCGGTCCTTGTGTCTCTCTCTCGGTCCCTGTGTCTCTCTCTCTCAGTCCCTGTGTCTCTCCCTCGGTCCCTGTGTCTCTCTCGGTCCCTGTGTCTCTCTCGGTCCCTGTGTCTCACTCGGTCCCTGTGTCTCTCACTCGGTCCCTGTCACTCTCTCGGTCCCTGTGTCTCACTCGGTCCCTGTCTCTCTCTCGTTCCCTGTCTCTCTCTCAGTCTCTGTGTCTCTCTCGGTCCCTGTGACTCTCTCGGTCCTTGTGTCTCTCTCTAGGTCCTTCTGTCTCTCTCGGTCCCTGTGTCTCTCTCTGGGTCCCTGTGTCTCACTCGGTCCCTGTCACTCTCTCGGTCCCTGTGTCTCACTCGGTCCCTGTTTCTCTCTCTCGGTCCCTGTGTCTCTCTCTCGGCCCTGTCTCTCTCTCTCGGTCACTGTGTTTCTCTCGGTCCCTGTGTCTCTCTTTCGCTCCCTGTGTCTCTCTCTTGGTCCCTGTGTCTTTCTCGGTCCCTGTGTCTCACTCGGTCACTGTGTCTCTCCCGGTCCCTGTCTCTCTCTCTCAGTCCCTGTGTCTCTCTCTCTGTCCCGGTGTCTCTCTCTCGGTCACTGTGTCTCTCTCTCGGTCCCTGTGACTCTCTCGGTCCCTGTGTCTCTCTCTAGGTCCTTGTGTCTCTCTCGGTCCCTGTGTTGCTCTCTGGGTCCCTGTGTCTCTCTCTCGGTCCCTGTGACTCTCTCAGTCCCTGTGTCTCTCTCGGTCCCAGTGTCTCTCTCTCGGTCCCTGTCTCTCTCTCGGTCCCTGTCTCTCTCCCTCGGTCCCTGTGTCTCTCTCGGTCCTGGTGTCTCTGTTGGTCCCTCTGCCTCTCTCTCAGTCCCTGTGTCTCTCTCTCAGTCCCTGTGTCTCTCTCAGTGCCTGTGTCTCTCTCTCGGTCCCTGTGACTCTCTCAGTCCCTATGTCTCTCTCTCACACCCCTGTGTCTCTCTCGGTCCCGGTGTCTCTCTCGGTCCATGTGTCTCTCTCTCGGTCCCTGTGTCTCTCTCGGTCACTGTGTCTCTCTCAGTCCCTGTGTCTCACTCGGTCCCTCTCTCTCTCTTGGTCCCTGTGCCACTCTCTAAGACCCTGTGTCTCTCTGTTGTCCCTGAGTCTCTCTCTCAGTTCCTGTGTCTCACTCGGTCCCTGTCTCTCTCTCTGTCCCGGTGTCTCTCTCTTGGTCCCTGTGTCTCTCTCTCGGTCACTGTGTCTCTGTTGGTCCCTGTGTCTCTCTGTCAGTCCCTGTGTCTCTCTCTCGGTCTGTGTCTCTCTCTCGGTGCCTGTGTCTCTCTCTCGGTCCCTGTGTCTCTCTCAGTCCCTGTGTCTCTCTCGGTCCCTGTGTCTCTCTCTCACCCCTGTGTCTCTCTCGATCCGTGTGTCTCTCTCGGTCGCTATGTCTCACTCGGTCCCTGTGTCTCTCTCGTTCCCTGTGTCTCTCTCTCTCTCGGTCCCTATCACTCTCTCGGTCCCTGTGTCTCTCTCTGTCCCGGTGTCTCTCTCGGTCCCTGTCACTCGCTCAATCCCTGTGTCTCTCTCGGTCCTTGTGCCTCTCTCTCGTTCCCTGTCTCTCTCTCGTTCCCTGTGTCTCTCTCGGTCCCTGTGTCTCACTCGGTCCCTGTGTCTCTCTCTCGGTCCCTGTGTCTCTCTCTCGGCCCTGTGTTTCTCTCGGTCCCTGTGTCTCTCTCTCGGTCCCTGTCTCTCTCTCTCGGCCCTGTGTTTCTCTCGGTCCCTGTGTCTCACTCTCGGTCCCTGTGTCTCTCACTCGGTACCTGTCTCTCTCTTGGTCCCTGTGTCTCTCTCTCTGTCCCGCTGTCTCTCTCTCGGTCACTGTGTCTCTCTCTCGGTCCCTGTGACTCTCTCGGTCCCTGTGTCTCTCTCTTGGTCCTTGTGTCTCTCTCGGTCCCTGTGTTGCTCTCTGGGTCCCTGTGTCTCTCTCTCGGTCCCGGTGACTCTCTCAGTCCCTGTGTCTCACTCGGTCCCTGTGTCACTCTCTCGGTCCCTGTGTCTCACTCTCGGTCCCTGTGTCTCACTCGGTACCTGTCTCCGTCTCGGTCCCTGTGTCTGTCTCTTTCACCCTGTGTCTTTCTCGGTCCCTGTGTCTCACTCGGTCACTGTGTCTCTCCCGGTCCCTGTCTCTCTCTCTCAGTCCCTGTGTCTCTCTCTCTGTCCCGGTGTCTCGCTCTCGGTCACTGTGTCTCTCTCTCGGTCCTTGTGTCTCTCTCGGTCCCTGTGTCTCTCTCTTCGGTCCCTGTGTCTCACTCAGTCCCTGTCACTCTCTCGGTCCCTGTGTCTCAATCGGTCCCTGTGTCGCTCTCTCGGTCCCTGTCTCTCTCTCTCGGTCCCTGTCTCTCTCTCTCTCGGTCCCTGTGTCCCTCTCTCAGTCCCTGTGTCTCTCTCTCGTTGCCTGTGTCTCTCTCTCTCAGTCCCTGTGTCTCTCTCTCAGTCCCTGTGTCTCTCTCTCAGTCCCTGTGTCTCACTCGGTCCCTGTGTCTCTCTCGGTCCCTGTGTCTCCCTCTCACGCCTGTTTCTCACTCGGTCCCTGTGTCTCTCTCGGTCCTTGTGTCTCTCACTCAGTACCTGTGTCTCTATTGTTCCCTGTTTCTCTCTCTCGGTCTCTGTGTCTCTCACTCGGTCCTGTGTCTGCTATGTCCCTCTGTCTCCCGCTCGGTCCCTGTGTCTCTCTCGGTCCCTGTGACTCGCTCAGTCCCTCTGTCTCTCGGTCCCTGTGTCTCTCTCTCGGTCTCTGTGTCTCTCTCTCGGTCCCTGTGTCTGCTTGGTCCCTGTGTCTCCCTCTCGGTCCCTGTGTCTCTCTCGGTCCTTCTGTCTCTCTCAGTCCCTGTGTCTCTCTCTAGGTCCCAGTGTCTCTCTCAGTCCCTGTGTCTCACTCGGTCCCTGTGATTCTCTCGGTCCCTGTGTCTCTCTCTCGTTGCCTGTGTCTCTCTCTCTCAGTCCCTGTGTCTCTCTCTCAGTCCCTGTGTCTCTCTCTCGGTCCCTGTGTCTCTCTCGGTCCTTGTGACTCGCTCAGTCCCTGTGTCTCTCACTCGGTCCCTGTGTGTCGCTCTCGGTCCCTGTGTCTCTCTTCCCCGGTCCCTGTCTCTCTCTCGGTCCCTGTGGCTCTCTCGGTCCCGGTGACTCGCTCAGCTGTGTCTCTCACTCGGTCCCTATGTCTCCCTCTCTCGGTCCCTGTGACTCTCACGGACGCTGTGTCTCACTCGGTCCCTGTGTCTCGCTCGGTCCCTGTGTCTCCTTCGCACCCCTGTGTCTCACTCGGTCCCTGTGTCTCTCTCGGTCCTTGTGTCTCACTCGTTCCCTGTCTCTCTCCATGTTTCATGTCTCTGTCGGTCCCTGTGACGCTCTCGGTCCCTGTGTCTCCCTCTAGGTCCTTGTGTCTCTCTCGGTCCCTGTGTCTCCCTCTAGGTCCTTGTGTCTCTCTCGGTCCCTGTCTCTCTCTCGGTCCCTGTGTCTCTCTCTGGGTCCCTGTGTCTCACTCGGTCCCTGTCACTCTCTCGGTCCCTGTGTCTCTCTCTCTCGGTCCCTGTGTCTCACTCTCGGACCCTGTGTCTCACTCGGTACCTGTCTCTGTCTCGGTCCCTGTGTCTGTCTCTTTCACCCTGTGTCTTTCTCGGTCCCTGTGTCTCACTCGGTCACTGTGTCTCTCCCGGTCCCTGTCTCTCTCTCTCAGTCCCTGTGTCTCTCTCTCTGTCCCGGTGTCTCTCTCTCGGTCACTGTGTCTCTCTCTCGGTCCCTGTGTCTCTCTCTCTCGGTCCCTGTGTCTCTCTCTCGCTCCCTGTCTTTCCCTCTCGGACGATTGTGTCTCTCTCTCGGTCCCTGTGTCTCACTCGGTCCCTCTGTCTCTCACTCGGTCACTGTCTCTCTCTCGGTCCCTGTGTCTCAATCGGTCCCCGTGTCTCTCTCTCGGTCCCTGTGTCTCTCTCTCTCGGTCCCTGTCTCTCTCTCTCGGTCCCTGTGTCTCTCTCGGTCCCTGTGTCTCTCTCACTCGGTCCCTGACTCTCTCTCTCAGTTTCACTGTCTCTGTCAGTCCCTGTGTCTCTCTCTTAGTCCCTGTGACTCTCTCGGTCCCTGTGTCTCTCTCTATGTCCTTGTGTCTCTCTCGGTCCCTGTGTCTCTCTCTCTCGGTCCCTGTGTCTCACTCGGTCCCTGTCACTCTCTCGGTCCCTGTGTCTCAATCGGTCCCTGTGTCTCTCTCTCGGTCCCTGTGTCTCTCTCCTTCGGTCCCTGTGTCTCTCTCTCTCGGTCCCTGTCTCTCTCTCTCGGTCCCTGTGTCTCTCTCTAGGTCCTTGTGTCTCTCTCGGTCCCTGTGTCTCTCTCTCGGTCCCTGTGTCTCTCTCCTTCGGTCCGTGTGTCTCTCTCTCTCGGTCCCTGTCTCTCTCTCTCAGTCCCTGTGTCTCTCTCTAGGTCCTTGTGTCTCGCTCTGTCCCTGTATCTCTCTCTCACCCCTGTGTCTCTCTCGGTCCTGGTGTCTCTCTTGGTCCCTGTGTCTCTCTCTCTCAGTCCCTGTGTCTCTCTCTCAGTCCCTGTGTCTCTCTCTCGTTGCCTGTGTCTCTCTCTCTCAGTCCCTGTGTCTCACTCGGTCCCTGTGTCTCTCTCGGTCCCTGTGTCTCCCTCTCACCCCTGTTTCTCACTCGGTCCCTGTGTCTCTCTCGGTCCTTGTGTCTCTCACTCAGTACCTGTGTCTCTATTGTTCCCTGTCTCTCTCTCTCGGTCCCTGTTTCTCTCTCTCGGTCTCTGTGTCTCTCTCTTGGTCCCTGTGTCTGCTATGTCCCTCTGTCTCCCTCTCAGTCCCTGTGTCTCTCTCGGTCCCTGTGACTCGCTCAGTCCCTCTGTCTCTCTCGGTCCCTGTGTCTCTCTCTCGGTCCCTGTGTCTCTCTCTCGGTCCCTGTGTCTCTCACTCAGTACCTGTGTCTCTCTTGTTCCCTGTGTCTATCTCTCAGTCCCTGTGTCTCTCTCTCGGTCTCTGTGTCTCTCTCTCGGTCCCTGTGTCTGCTCGGTCCCTGTGTCTCCCTCTCGGTCCCTGTGTCTCTCTCGGTCCTTGTGTCTCACTCTCGGTCCCTGTGTCTCTCTCGGTCACTGTCTCTCTCTAGGTCCCTGTGTCTCTCTCGGTCCCTGTGTCTCTCTCGGTCACTGTCTCTCTCAGTCCCTGTGTCTCACTCGGTCCCTGTGATTCTCTCGGTCCTTGTGTCTCTCTCTCGGTCCCTGTGTCTCTCTCGGTCTTTGTGTCTCACTCGGTCCCTGTGTCTCTCTCTCAGTCCCTTTGTCTCTCTCTCGGTCCCTGTGTCTCTCTCTCGGTCCCTGTGTCTCTCTCGGACCCTGTGACTCGCTCAGTCCCTGTGTCTCTCACTCGGTCCCTGTGTGTCTCTCTCGGTCCCTGTGTCACTCTCGGACGCTATGTCTCACTCAGTCCCTCTCTCTCTCTTGGTCCCTGTGCCACTCTCTAAGACCCTGTGTCTCTCTGTTGTCCCTGAGTCTCTCTCTCAGTTCCTGTGTCTCACTCGGTTCCTGTCTCTCTCTCTGTCCCGGTGTCTCTCTCTCGGTCCCTGTGTCTCTCTCTCGGTCACTGTGTCTCTCTTGGTCCCTGTGTCTCTCTGTCAGTCCCTGTGTCTCTCTCTCGGTCTGTGTCTCTCTCTCGGTGCCTGTGTCTCTCTCTCGGTCCCTGTGTCTCTCTCAGTCCCTGTGTCTCTCTCGGTCCCTGTGTCTCTCTCTCACCCCTGTGTCTCTCTCGGTCCGTGTGTCTCTCTCGGTCGCTATGTCTCACTCGGTCCCTGTGTCTCTCTCGGTCCCTGTGTCTCTTTCTCACCCCTGTGTCTCTCTCTGTCCCGGTGTCTCTCTCGGTCCCTATCTCTCTCACGGTCCCTGTCACTCACTCAGTCCCTGTATCTCACTCGGTCCCTGTCTCCCTCTCGGTCCCTGTGCCTCTCTCTAAGACTCTGTGTCTCTATCTTGGTCCCTGTGTCTCTCTCAGTCCCTGTGTCTCTCTCGGTCCTGGTGTCTCTCTCGGTCCCTGTGTCTCACTCTCGGTCCCTGTGTCTCTCTCTCTGTCCCTGTGTCTCTCACTCGGACCCTGTTCCTCTCTCAGTCCCTGTGTCTCTCTCGGTCCCTGTCTCTCTCTCGGTCCCTGTGTCTCTCTCTCGGTCCCTGTGTCTCTCTCGGTCGCTGTGTCTCACTCGGTCCCTGTCTCTCTCTCGGTCCCTGTGTCTCTCTCTCGGTCCCTGTGTCTCTCTCGGTCGCTGTGTCTCACTCGGACCCTGTTCCTCTCTCAGTCCCTGTGTCTCTCTCGGTCCCTGTCTCTCTCTCGGTCCCTGTGTCTCTCTCTCGGTCCCTGTGTCTCTCTCGGTCGCTGTGTCTCACTCGGTCCCTGTGTCTCACTCGGTCCCTGTGTCTCTCTCTGTCCCGATGTCTCTCTCGGTCCCTGTGTCTCTCTCTCGGTCCCTGTGTCTCTCTCTGGGTCCCTGTGTCTCACTCGGTCCCTGTCTCTCTCTCGGTCTCTGTGTCTCTCTCTTGGTCACTGTGTCACTCTGTCGGTCCCTGTGACTCTCTCTCGGTCCCTGTCTCTCTCTCTCGGTCTCTGTGTCTCTCTTGGTCCCTGTGTCTCTCTCTTGGTCACTGTGTCTCACTCGGTCCCTGTACTTCTCACTCGGTACCTGTCTCTGTCTCGGTCCCTGTGTCTCGCTCGGTACCTGTGTCTCTCTCTTGGTCCCTGTGTCTCTCTCTCGGTCCCTGTGACTCGCTCAATCCCTGTGACTCTCTAGGTCCCTGTGTCTCACTCGGTACCTTTGTCTCTCTCTCGGTCTCTGTGTCTCTCTCTCGGCCCCGTGACTCTATCTCGGTCCCTGTGTCTCTCTCTAGGTCCCTGTGTCTCTCTCTCGGACCCTGTGTCTCTCTCGGTCCCAGTCTCTCTCTCAGTCCCTGTGTCTCTCTCTCGGTCCCTGTGTCTCTCTCTCGTTCCCTTTGTCTCACTCGGTCCCTGTGTCTCTCTCGGTCCCTGTGTCTCTTTCTCACCCCTGTGTCTCTCTCGGTCCCTGTCTCTCTCACGGTCCCTGTCACTCGCTCAGTCCCTGTGTCTCACTCGGTCCCTGTCTCCCTCTCGGTCCCTGTGCCTCTCTCTAAGACTCTGTGTCTCTATCTTGGTCCCTGTGTCTCTTTCTCGGTCTGTGTCTCTCTCTCTCGGTCCTGGTGTCTCTCTCGGTCCCTGTGTCTCCCTCTCGTTCCCTGTGTCTCTCTCGGTCCCTGTGTCTCACTAAGTCCCTGTGTCTCTCTCTCGCTCCCTGTGTCTCTTTCTCGGCCCTGTCTCTCTCTCTCGGTCACTGTGTTTCTCTCGGTCCCTGTGTCTCACTCTCGGTCCCTGTGTCTTTCACTCGGTCACTGTGTCTCTCCCGGTCCCTGTCTCTCTCTCTCAGTCCCTGTGTCTCTCTCTCTGTCCCGGTGTCTCTCTCTCGGTCACTGTGTCTCTCTCTCGGTCCCTGTGACTCTCTCGGTCCCTGTGTCTCGCTCTAGGTCCTTGTATCTCTCTCGGTCCCTGTGTTGCTCTCTGGGTCACTGTGTCTCTCTCTCGGTCCCTGTGACTCTCTCAGTCCCGGTGTCTCTCTCGGTCCCAGTGTCTCTCTCTCGGTCCCTGTGTCTCTCTCGGTCCCTGTGTCTCACTCGGTCCCTATGTCTCTCTCCCTCGGTCCCTGTGTCTCTCTCGGTCCTGGTGTCTCTGTTGGTCCCTGTGTCTCTCTCTCAGTCCCTGTGTCTCTCTCTCAGTCCCTGTGTCTCTCTCAGTGCCTGTGTCTCTCCCTCGGTCCCTGTGACTCTCTCAGTCCCTGTGTCTCTCTCGGTCCCTGTGTCTCTCTCTCACACCCCTGTGTCTCTCTCGGTCCCGGTGTCTCTCTCGGTCCATGTGTCTCTCTCTCGGTCCCTGTGTCTCTCTCGGACCCTGTGACTCGCTCAGTCCCTGTGTCTCTCACTCGGTCCCTGTGTGTCTCTCTCGGTCCCTGTGTCACTCTCGGACGCTATGTCTCACTCAGTCCCTCTCTCTCTCTTGGTCCCTGTGCCACTCTCTAAGACCCTGTGTCTCTCTGTTGTCCCTGAGTCTCTCTCTCAGTTCCTGTGTCTCACTCGGTTCCTGTCTCTCTCTCTGTCCCGGTGTCTCTCTCTCGGTCCCTGTGTCTCTCTCTCGGTCACTGTGTCTCTCTTGGTCCCTGTGTCTCTCTGTCAGTCCCTGTGTCTCTCTCTCGGTCTGTGTCTCTCTCTCGGTGCCTGTGTCTCTCTCTCGGTCCCTGTGTCTCTCTCAGTCCCTGTGTCTCTCTCGGTCCCTGTGTCTCTCTCTCACCCCTGTGTCTCTCTCGGTCCGTGTGTCTCTCTCGGTCGCTATGTCTCACTCGGTCCCTGTGTCTCTCTCGTTCCCTGTGTCTCTCTCTCTCTCGGTCCCTATCACTCTCTCGGTCCCTGTGTCTCTCTCTGTCCCGGTGTCTCTCTCGGTCCCTGTCACTCGCTCAATCCCTGTGTCTCTCTCGGTCCTTGTGTCTCTCTCTCGTTCCCTGTGTCTCTCTCGGTCCCTGTGTCTCACTCGGTCCCTGTGTCTCTCTCTCGGTCCCTGTGTCTCTCTCTCGGCCCTGTGTTTCTCTCGGTCCCTGTGTCTCTCTCTCGGTCCCTGTCTCTCTCTCTCGGCCCTGTGTTTCTCTCGGTCCCTGTGTCTCACTCTCGGTCCCTGTGTCTCTCACTCGGTACCTGTCTCTCTCTTGGTCCCTGTGTTTTTCTCGGTCCCTGTGTCTCTCTCGGTCCCTGTGTTGCTCTCTGGGTCCCTGTGTCTCACTCTCGGTCCCTGTGACTCTCTCAGTCCCTGTGTCTCTATCGGTCCCAGTGACTCTCTCTCGGTCCCTGTGTCTCTCTCGGTCCCTGTGTCTCACTCGGTCCCTATGTCTCTCTCCCTCGGTCCCTGTGTCTCTCTCGATCCTGGTGTCTCTGTTGGTCCCTGTGTCTCTCTCTCAGTCCCTGTGTCTCTCTCTCAGTCCCTGTGTCTCTCTCAGTGCCTGTGTCTCTCTCTCGGTCCCTGTGTTTCTCTCTCACACCCCTGTTTCTCTCTCGGTCCCGGTGTCTCTCTCGGTCCATGTGTCTCTCTCTCGGTCCCTGTGTCTCTCTCAGTCCCTGTCTCTCTCTCGGTCCCTGTGTCTCTCTCTGGGTCCCTGTGTCTCTCTCTCGGTCCCTGTGACTCGCTCAATCCCTGTGTCTCTCTCTCGGTCCCTGTGTCTCTCTCGGTCCCTGTGACTCGCTCAATCCCTGTGTCTCTCTCTCTCGGTCCCTGTGTCTCACTCGGTCCCTGTGTCTCTCTCGGTTCCTGTGTCTCTCTCGGTCCCTGTGTCTCTCTCTCGGTCAATGTGTCTCTCTCTCACCCCTGTGTCTCTCTCGGTCCATGTGTCTCTCTCGGTCGCTATGTCTCACTCGGTCCCTGTGTCTCTCTCGGTCCCTGTGTCTCTTTCTCACCCCTGTGTCTCTCTCTGTCCCGGTGTCTCTCTCGGTCCCTATCTCTCTCACGGTCCCTGTCACTCACTCAGTCCCTGTATCTCACTCGGTCCCTGTCTCCCTCTCGGTCCCTGTGCCTCTCTCTAAGACTCTGTGTCTCTATCTTGGTCCCTGTGTCTCTCTCAGTCCCTGTGTCTCTCTCGGTCCTGGTGTCTCTCTCGGTCCCTGTGTCTCACTCTCGGTCCCTGTGTCTCTCTCTCTGTCCCTGTGTCTCTCACTCGGACCCTGTTCCTCTCTCAGTCCCTGTGTCTCTCTCGGTCCCTGTCTCTCTCTCGGTCCCTGTGTCTCTCTCTCGGTCCCTGTGTCTCTCTCGGTCGCTGTGTCTCACTCGGTCCCTGTCTCTCTCTCGGTCCCTGTGTCTCTCTCTCGGTCCCTGTGTCTCTCTCGGTCGCTGTGTCTCTCTCAGTCCCTGTGTCGCTCTCGGTCGCTGTGTCTCACTCGGTCCCTGTGTCTCACTCGGTCCCTGTGTCTCTCTCTGTCCCGATGTCTCTCTCGGTCCCTGTGTCTCTCTCTCGGTCCCTGTGTCTCTCTCTGGGTCCCTGTGTCTCACTCGGTCCCTGTCTCTCTCTCGGTCTCTGTGTCTCTCTCTTGGTCACTGTGTCACTCTGTCGGTCCCTGTGACTCTCTCTCGGTCCCTGTCTCTCTCTCTCGGTCTCTGTGTCTCTCTTGGTCCCTGTGTCTCTCTCTTGGTCACTGTGTCTCACTCGGTCCCTGTACTTCTCACTCGGTACCTGTCTCTGTCTCGGTCCCTGTGTCTCGCTCGGTACCTGTGTCTCTCTCTTGGTCCCTGTGTCTCTCTCTCGGTCCCTGTGACTCGCTCAATCCCTGTGACTCTCTAGGTCCCTGTGTCTCACTCGGTACCTTTGTCTCTCTCTCGGTCTCTGTGTCTCTCTCTCGGCCCCGTGACTCTAGTTCGGTCCCTGTGTCTCTCTCTAGGTCCCTGTGTCTCTCTCTCGGACCCTGTGTCTCTCTCGGTCCCAGTCTCTCTCTCAGTCCCTGTGTCTCTCTCGGTCCCTGTGTCTCTCTCGGTCCCTGTGTCTCTCTCGGTCCCTGTGTCTCTTTCTCACCCCTGTGTCTCTCTCGGTCCCTGTCTCTCTCACGGTCCCTGTCACTCGCTCAGTCCCTGTGTCTCTCTCTCGGTCCCTGTGTCTCTCTCTCGTTCCCTTTGTCTCACTCGGTCCCTGTGTCTCTCTCGGTCCCTGTGTCTCTTTCTCACCCCTGTGTCTCTCTCGGTCCCTGTCTCTCTCACGGTCCCTGTCACTCGCTCAGTCCCTGTGTCTCACTCGGTCCCTGTCTCCCTCTCGGTCCCTGTGCCTCTCTCTAAGACTCTGTGTCTCTATCTTGGTCCCTGTGTCTCTTTCTCGGTCTGTGTCTCTCTCTCTCGGTCCTGGTGTCTCTCTCGGTCCCTGTGTCTCCCTCTCGTTCCCTGTGTCTCTCTCGGTCCCTGTGTCTCACTAAGTCCCTGTGTCTCTCTCTCGCTCCCTGTGTCTCTTTCTCGGCCCTGTCTCTCTCTCTCGGTCACTGTGTTTCTCTCGGTCCCTGTGTCTCACTCTCGGTCCCTGTGTCTTTCACTCGGTCACTGTGTCTCTCCCGGTCCCTGTGTCTCGCTCTAGGTCCTTGTATCTCTCTCGGTCCCTGTGTTGCTCTCTGGGTCACTGTGTCTCTCTCTCGGTCCCTGTGACTCTCTCAGTCCCGGTGTCTCTCTCTCTGTCCCGGTGTCTCTCTCTCGGTCACTGTGTCTCTCTCTCGGTCCCTGTGACTCTCTCGGTCCCTGTGTCTCGCTCTAGGTCCTTGTATCTCTCTCGGTCCCTGTGTTGCTCTCTGGGTCACTGTGTCTCTCTCTCGGTCCCTGTGACTCTCTCAGTCCCGGTGTCTCTCTCGGTCTCAGTGTCTCTCTCTCGGTCCCTGTGTCTCTCTCGGTCCCTGTGTCTCACTCGGTCCCTATGTCTCTCTCCCTCGGTCCCTGTGTCTCTCTCGGTCCTGGTGTCTCTGTTGGTCCCTGTGTCTCTCTCTCAGTTCCTGTGTCTCTCTCTCAGTCCCTGTGTCTCTCTCAGTGCCTGTGTCTCTCCCTCGGTCCCTGTGACTCTCTCAGTCCCTGTGTCTCTCTCGGTCCCTGTGTCTCTCTCTCACACCCCTGTGTCTCTCTCGGTCCCGGTGTCTCTCTCGGTCCATGTGTCTCTCTCTCGGTCCCTGTGTCTCTCTCGGTCACTGTGTCTCTCACAGTCCCTGTGTCTCACTCGGTCCCTGTCTCTCTCTTGGTCCCTGTGCCACTCTCTAAGACCCTGTGTCTCTCTGTTGTCCCTGAGTCTCTCTCTCAGTTCCTGTGTCTCACTCGGTCCCTGTCTCTCTCTCTGTCCCGGTGTCTCTCTCTCGGTCCCTGTGTCTCTCTCTCGGTCCCTGTGTCTCTCTCTCGGTCTGTGTCTCTCTCTCGGTCCCTGTGTCTCTCAGTCCCTGTGTCTCTCTCTCGGTCCCTGTGTCTCTCTCGGTCCCTGTGTCTCTCTCTCTCGGTCCCTGTCTCTCTCTCTCGGTCCCTGTGTCTCTCTCTAGGTCCTTGTGTCTCTCTCGGTCCCTGTGTCTCTCTCTCGGTCCCTGTGTCTCTCTCCTTCGGTCCGTGTGTCTCTCTCTCTCGGTCCCTGTCTCTCTCTCTCAGTCCCTGTGTCTCTCTCTAGGTCCTTGTGTCTCGCTCTGTCCCTGTATCTCTCTCTCACCCCTGTGTCTCTCTCGGTCCTGGTGTCTCTCTTGGTCCCTGTGTCTCTCTCTCTCAGTCCCTGTGTCTCTCTCTCAGTCCCTGTGTCTCTCTCTCGTTGCCTGTGTCTCTCTCTCTCAGTCCCTGTGTCTCACTCGGTCCCTGTGTCTCTCTCGGTCCCTGTGTCTCCCTCTCACCCCTGTTTCTCACTCGGTCCCTGTGTCTCTCTCGGTCCTTGTGTCTCTCACTCAGTACCTGTGTCTCTATTGTTCCCTGTCTCTCTCTCTCGGTCCCTGTTTCTCTCTCTCGGTCTCTGTGTCTCTCTCTTGGTCCCTGTGTCTGCTATGTCCCTCTGTCTCCCTCTCAGTCCCTGTGTCTCTCTCGGTCCCTGTGACTCGCTCAGTCCCTCTGTCTCTCTCGGTCCCTGTGTCTCTCTCTCGGTCCCTGTGTCTCTCTCTCGGTCCCTGTGTCTCTCACTCAGTACCTGTGTCTCTCTTGTTCCCTGTGTCTATCTCTCAGTCCCTGTGTCTCTCTCTCGGTCTCTGTGTCTCTCTCTCGGTCCCTGTGTCTGCTCGGTCCCTGTGTCTCCCTCTCGGTCCCTGTGTCTCTCTCGGTCCTTGTGTCTCACTCTCGGTCCCTGTGTCTCTCTCGGTCACTGTCTCTCTCTAGGTCCCTGTGTCTCTCTCGGTCCCTGTGTCTCTCTCGGTCACTGTCTCTCTCAGTCCCTGTGTCTCACTCGGTCCCTGTGATTCTCTCGGTCCTTGTGTCTCTCTCTCGGTCCCTGTGTCTCTCTCGGTCTTTGTGTCTCACTCGGTCCCTGTGTCTCTCTCTCAGTCCCTTTGTCTCTCTCTCGGTCCCTGTGTCTCTCTCTCGGTCCCTGTGTCTCTCTCGGACCCTGTGACTCGCTCAGTCCCTGTGTCTCTCACTCGGTCCCTGTGTGTCTCTCTCGGTCCCTGTGTCACTCTCGGACGCTATGTCTCACTCAGTCCCTCTCTCTCTCTTGGTCCCTGTGCCACTCTCTAAGACCCTGTGTCTCTCTGTTGTCCCTGAGTCTCTCTCTCAGTTCCTGTGTCTCACTCGGTTCCTGTCTCTCTCTCTGTCCCGGTGTCTCTCTCTCGGTCCCTGTGTCTCTCTCTCGGTCACTGTGTCTCTCTTGGTCCCTGTGTCTCTCTGTCAGTCCCTGTGTCTCTCTCTCGGTCTGTGTCTCTCTCTCGGTGCCTGTGTCTCTCTCTCGGTCCCTGTGTCTCTCTCAGTCCCTGTGTCTCTCTCGGTCCCTGTGTCTCTCTCTCACCCCTGTGTCTCTCTCGGTCCGTGTGTCTCTCTCGGTCGCTATGTCTCACTCGGTCCCTGTGTCTCTCTCGTTCCCTGTGTCTCTCTCTCTCTCGGTCCCTATCACTCTCTCGGTCCCTGTGTCTCTCTCTGTCCCGGTGTCTCTCTCGGTCCCTGTCACTCGCTCAATCCCTGTGTCTCTCTCGGTCCTTGTGTCTCTCTCTCGTTCCCTGTGTCTCTCTCGGTCCCTGTGTCTCACTCGGTCCCTGTGTCTCTCTCTCGGTCCCTGTGTCTCTCTCTCGGCCCTGTGTTTCTCTCGGTCCCTGTGTCTCTCTCTCGGTCCCTGTCTCTCTCTCTCGGCCCTGTGTTTCTCTCGGTCCCTGTGTCTCACTCTCGGTCCCTGTGTCTCTCACTCGGTACCTGTCTCTCTCTTGGTCCCTGTGTTTTTCTCGGTCCCTGTGTCTCTCTCGGTCCCTGTGTTGCTCTCTGGGTCCCTGTGTCTCACTCTCGGTCCCTGTGACTCTCTCAGTCCCTGTGTCTCTATCGGTCCCAGTGACTCTCTCTCGGTCCCTGTGTCTCTCTCGGTCCCTGTGTCTCACTCGGTCCCTATGTCTCTCTCCCTCGGTCCCTGTGTCTCTCTCGATCCTGGTGTCTCTGTTGGTCCCTGTGTCTCTCTCTCAGTCCCTGTGTCTCTCTCTCAGTCCCTGTGTCTCTCTCAGTGCCTGTGTCTCTCTCTCGGTCCCTGTGTTTCTCTCTCACACCCCTGTTTCTCTCTCGGTCCCGGTGTCTCTCTCGGTCCATGTGTCTCTCTCTCGGTCCCTGTGTCTCTCTCAGTCCCTGTCTCTCTCTCGGTCCCTGTGTCTCTCTCTGGGTCCCTGTGTCTCTCTCTCGGTCCCTGTGACTCGCTCAATCCCTGTGTCTCTCTCTCGGTCCCTGTGTCTCTCTCGGTCCCTGTGACTCGCTCAATCCCTGTGTCTCTCTCTCTCGGTCCCTGTGTCTCACTCGGTCCCTGTGTCTCTCTCTCGGTCAATGTGTCTCTCTCTCACCCCTGTGTCTCTCTCGGTTCCTGTGTCTCTCTCGGTCCCTGTGTCTCTCTCTCGGTCAATGTGTCTCTCTCTCACCCCTGTGTCTCTCTCGGTCCATGTGTCTCTCTCGGTCGCTATGTCTCACTCGGTCCCTGTGTCTCTCTCGGTCCCTGTGTCTCTTTCTCACCCCTGTGTCTCTCTCTGTCCCGGTGTCTCTCTCGGTCCCTATCTCTCTCACGGTCCCTGTCACTCACTCAGTCCCTGTATCTCACTCGGTCCCTGTCTCCCTCTCGGTCCCTGTGCCTCTCTCTAAGACTCTGTGTCTCTATCTTGGTCCCTGTGTCTCTCTCAGTCCCTGTGTCTCTCTCGGTCCTGGTGTCTCTCTCGGTCCCTGTGTCTCACTCTCGGTCCCTGTGTCTCTCTCTCTGTCCCTGTGTCTCTCACTCGGACCCTGTTCCTCTCTCAGTCCCTGTGTCTCTCTCGGTCCCTGTCTCTCTCTCGGTCCCTGTGTCTCTCTCTCGGTCCCTGTGTCTCTCTCGGTCGCTGTGTCTCACTCGGTCCCTGTCTCTCTCTCGGTCCCTGTGTCTCTCTCGGTCGCTGTGTCTCACTCGGACCCTGTTCCTCTCTCAGTCCCTGTGTCTCTCTCGGTCCCTGTCTCTCTCTCGGTCCCTGTGTCTCTCTCTCGGTCCCTGTGTCTCTCTCGGTCGCTGTGTCTCACTCGGTCCCTGTGTCTCACTCGGTCCCTGTGTCTCTCTCTGTCCCGATGTCTCTCTCGGTCCCTGTGTCTCTCTCTCGGTCCCTGTGTCTCTCTCTGGGTCCCTGTGTCTCACTCGGTCCCTGTCTCTCTCTCGGTCTCTGTGTCTCTCTCTTGGTCACTGTGTCACTCTGTCGGTCCCTGTGACTCTCTCTCGGTCCCTGTCTCTCTCTCTCGGTCTCTGTGTCTCTCTTGGTCCCTGTGTCTCTCTCTTGGTCACTGTGTCTCACTCGGTCCCTGTACTTCTCACTCGGTACCTGTCTCTGTCTCGGTCCCTGTGTCTCGCTCGGTACCTGTGTCTCTCTCTTGGTCCCTGTGTCTCTCTCTCGGTCCCTGTGACTCGCTCAATCCCTGTGACTCTCTAGGTCCCTGTGTCTCACTCGGTACCTTTGTCTCTCTCTCGGTCTCTGTGTCTCTCTCTCGGCCCCGTGACTCTATCTCGGTCCCTGTGTCTCTCTCTAGGTCCCTGTGTCTCTCTCTCGGACCCTGTGTCTCTCTCGGTCCCAGTCTCTCTCTCAGTCCCTGTGTCTCTCTCTCGGTCCCTGTGTCTCTCTCTCGTTCCCTTTGTCTCACTCGGTCCCTGTGTCTCTCTCGGTCCCTGTGTCTCTTTCTCACCCCTGTGTCTCTCTCGGTCCCTGTCTCTCTCACGGTCCCTGTCACTCGCTCAGTCCCTGTGTCTCACTCGGTCCCTGTCTCCCTCTCGGTCCCTGTGCCTCTCTCTAAGACTCTGTGTCTCTATCTTGGTCCCTGTGTCTCTTTCTCGGTCTGTGTCTCTCTCTCTCGGTCCTGGTGTCTCTCTCGGTCCCTGTGTCTCCCTCTCGTTCCCTGTGTCTCTCTCGGTCCCTGTGTCTCACTAAGTCCCTGTGTCTCTCTCTCGCTCCCTGTGTCTCTTTCTCGGCCCTGTCTCTCTCTCTCGGTCACTGTGTTTCTCTCGGTCCCTGTGTCTCACTCTCGGTCCCTGTGTCTTTCACTCGGTCACTGTGTCTCTCCCGGTCCCTGTCTCTCTCTCTCAGTCCCTGTGTCTCTCTCTCTGTCCCGGTGTCTCTCTCTCGGTCACTGTGTCTCTCTCTCGGTCCCTGTGACTCTCTCGGTCCCTGTGTCTCGCTCTAGGTCCTTGTATCTCTCTCGGTCCCTGTGTTGCTCTCTGGGTCACTGTGTCTCTCTCTCGGTCCCTGTGACTCTCTCAGTCCCGGTGTCTCTCTCGGTCCCAGTGTCTCTCTCTCGGTCCCTGTGTCTCTCTCGGTCCCTGTGTCTCACTCGGTCCCTATGTCTCTCTCCCTCGGTCCCTGTGTCTCTCTCGGTCCTGGTGTCTCTGTTGGTCCCTGTGTCTCTCTCTCAGTCCCTGTGTCTCTCTCTCAGTCCCTGTGTCTCTCTCAGTGCCTGTGTCTCTCCCTCGGTCCCTGTGACTCTCTCAGTCCCTGTGTCTCTCTCGGTCCCTGTGTCTCTCTCTCACACCCCTGTGTCTCTCTCGGTCCCGGTGTCTCTCTCGGTCCATGTGTCTCTCTCTCGGTCCCTGTGTCTCTCTCGGACCCTGTGACTCGCTCAGTCCCTGTGTCTCTCACTCGGTCCCTGTGTGTCTCTCTCGGTCCCTGTGTCACTCTCGGACGCTATGTCTCACTCAGTCCCTCTCTCTCTCTTGGTCCCTGTGCCACTCTCTAAGACCCTGTGTCTCTCTGTTGTCCCTGAGTCTCTCTCTCAGTTCCTGTGTCTCACTCGGTTCCTGTCTCTCTCTCTGTCCCGGTGTCTCTCTCTCGGTCCCTGTGTCTCTCTCTCGGTCACTGTGTCTCTCTTGGTCCCTGTGTCTCTCTGTCAGTCCCTGTGTCTCTCTCTCGGTCTGTGTCTCTCTCTCGGTGCCTGTGTCTCTCTCTCGGTCCCTGTGTCTCTCTCAGTCCCTGTGTCTCTCTCGGTCCCTGTGTCTCTCTCTCACCCCTGTGTCTCTCTCGGTCCGTGTGTCTCTCTCGGTCGCTATGTCTCACTCGGTCCCTGTGTCTCTCTCGTTCCCTGTGTCTCTCTCTCTCTCGGTCCCTATCACTCTCTCGGTCCCTGTGTCTCTCTCTGTCCCGGTGTCTCTCTCGGTCCCTGTCACTCGCTCAATCCCTGTGTCTCTCTCGGTCCTTGTGTCTCTCTCTCGTTCCCTGTGTCTCTCTCGGTCCCTGTGTCTCACTCGGTCCCTGTGTCTCTCTCTCGGTCCCTGTGTCTCTCTCTCGGCCCTGTGTTTCTCTCGGTCCCTGTGTCTCTCTCTCGGTCCCTGTCTCTCTCTCTCGGCCCTGTGTTTCTCTCGGTCCCTGTGTCTCACTCTCGGTCCCTGTGTCTCTCACTCGGTACCTGTCTCTCTCTTGGTCCCTGTGTTTTTCTCGGTCCCTGTGTCTCTCTCGGTCCCTGTGTTGCTCTCTGGGTCCCTGTGTCTCACTCTCGGTCCCTGTGACTCTCTCAGTCCCTGTGTCTCTATCGGTCCCAGTGACTCTCTCTCGGTCCCTGTGTCTCTCTCGGTCCCTGTGTCTCACTCGGTCCCTATGTCTCTCTCCCTCGGTCCCTGTGTCTCTCTCGATCCTGGTGTCTCTGTTGGTCCCTGTGTCTCTCTCTCAGTCCCTGTGTCTCTCTCTCAGTCCCTGTGTCTCTCTCAGTGCCTGTGTCTCTCTCTCGGTCCCTGTGTTTCTCTCTCACACCCCTGTTTCTCTCTCGGTCCCGGTGTCTCTCTCGGTCCATGTGTCTCTCTCTCGGTCCCTGTGTCTCTCTCAGTCCCTGTCTCTCTCTCGGTCCCTGTGTCTCTCTCTGGGTCCCTGTGTCTCTCTCTCGGTCCCTGTGACTCGCTCAATCCCTGTGTCTCTCTCTCGGTCCCTGTGTCTCTCTCGGTCCCTGTGACTCGCTCAATCCCTGTGTCTCTCTCGGTTCCTGTGTCTCTCTCGGTCCCAGTGTCTCTCTCTCTCTCGGTCCCTGTGTCTCACTCGGTCCCTGTGTCTCTCTCGGTTCCTGTGTCTCTCTCGGTCCCTGTGTCTCTCTCTCGGTCAATGTGTCTCTCTCTCACCCCTGTGTCTCTCTCGGTCCATGTGTCTCTCTCGGTCGCTATGTCTCACTCGGTCCCTGTGTCTCTCTCGGTCCCTGTGTCTCTTTCTCACCCCTGTGTCTCTCTCTGTCCCGGTGTCTCTCTCGGTCCCTATCTCTCTCACGGTCCCTGTCACTCACTCAGTCCCTGTATCTCACTCGGTCCCTGTCTCCCTCTCGGTCCCTGTGCCTCTCTCTAAGACTCTGTGTCTCTATCTTGGTCCCTGTGTCTCTCTCAGTCCCTGTGTCTCTCTCGGTCCTGGTGTCTCTCTCGGTCCCTGTGTCTCACTCTCGGTCCCTGTGTCTCTCTCTCTGTCCCTGTGTCTCTCACTCGGACCCTGTTCCTCTCTCAGTCCCTGTGTCTCTCTCGGTCCCTGTCTCTCTCTCGGTCCCTGTGTCTCTCTCTCGGTCCCTGTGTCTCTCTCGGTCGCTGTGTCTCACTCGGTCCCTGTCTCTCTCTCGGTCCCTGTGTCTCTCTCTCGGTCCCTGTGTCTCTCTCGGTCGCTGTGTCTCACTCGGACCCTGTTCCTCTCTCAGTCCCTGTGTCTCTCTCGGTCCCTGTCTCTCTCTCGGTCCCTGTGTCTCTCTCTCGGTCCCTGTGTCTCTCTCGGTCGCTGTGTCTCACTCGGTCCCTGTGTCTCACTCGGTCCCTGTGTCTCTCTCTGTCCCGATGTCTCTCTCGGTCCCTGTGTCTCTCTCTCGGTCCCTGTGTCTCTCTCTGGGTCCCTGTGTCTCACTCGGTCCCTGTCTCTCTCTCGGTCTCTGTGTCTCTCTCTTGGTCACTGTGTCACTCTGTCGGTCCCTGTGACTCTCTCTCGGTCCCTGTCTCTCTCTCTCGGTCTCTGTGTCTCTCTTGGTCCCTGTGTCTCTCTCTTGGTCACTGTGTCTCACTCGGTCCCTGTACTTCTCACTCGGTACCTGTCTCTGTCTCGGTCCCTGTGTCTCGCTCGGTACCTGTGTCTCTCTCTTGGTCCCTGTGTCTCTCTCTCGGTCCCTGTGACTCGCTCAATCCCTGTGACTCTCTAGGTCCCTGTGTCTCACTCGGTACCTTTGTCTCTCTCTCGGTCTCTGTGTCTCTCTCTCGGCCCCGTGACTCTATCTCGGTCCCTGTGTCTCTCTCTAGGTCCCTGTGTCTCTCTCTCGGACCCTGTGTCTCTCTCGGTCCCAGTCTCTCTCTCAGTCCCTGTGTCTCTCTCTCGGTCCCTGTGTCTCTCTCTCGTTCCCTTTGTCTCACTCGGTCCCTGTGTCTCTCTCGGTCCCTGTGTCTCTTTCTCACCCCTGTGTCTCTCTCGGTCCCTGTCTCTCTCACGGTCCCTGTCACTCGCTCAGTCCCTGTGTCTCACTCGGTCCCTGTCTCCCTCTCGGTCCCTGTGCCTCTCTCTAAGACTCTGTGTCTCTATCTTGGTCCCTGTGTCTCTTTCTCGGTCTGTGTCTCTCTCTCTCGGTCCTGGTGTCTCTCTCGGTCCCTGTGTCTCCCTCTCGTTCCCTGTGTCTCTCTCGGTCCCTGTGTCTCACTAAGTCCCTGTGTCTCTCTCTCGCTCCCTGTGTCTCTTTCTCGGCCCTGTCTCTCTCTCTCGGTCACTGTGTTTCTCTCGGTCCCTGTGTCTCACTCTCGGTCCCTGTGTCTTTCACTCGGTCACTGTGTCTCTCCCGGTCCCTGTCTCTCTCTCTCAGTCCCTGTGTCTCTCTCTCTGTCCCGGTGTCTCTCTCTCGGTCACTGTGTCTCTCTCTCGGTCCCTGTGACTCTCTCGGTCCCTGTGTCTCGCTCTAGGTCCTTGTATCTCTCTCGGTCCCTGTGTTGCTCTCTGGGTCACTGTGTCTCTCTCTCGGTCCCTGTGACTCTCTCAGTCCCGGTGTCTCTCTCGGTCCCAGTGTCTCTCTCTCGGTCCCTGTGTCTCTCTCGGTCCCTGTGTCTCACTCGGTCCCTATGTCTCTCTCCCTCGGTCCCTGTGTCTCTCTCGGTCCTGGTGTCTCTGTTGGTCCCTGTGTCTCTCTCTCAGTCCCTGTGTCTCTCTCTCAGTCCCTGTGTCTCTCTCAGTGCCTGTGTCTCTCCCTCGGTCCCTGTGACTCTCTCAGTCCCTGTGTCTCTCTCGGTCCCTGTGTCTCTCTCTCACACCCCTGTGTCTCTCTCGGTCCCGGTGTCTCTCTCGGTCCATGTGTCTCTCTCTCGGTCCCTGTGTCTCTCTCGGTCACTGTGTCTCTCACAGTCCCTGTGTCTCACTCGGTCCCTGTCTCTCTCTTGGTCCCTGTGCCACTCTCTAAGACCCTGTGTCTCTCTGTTGTCCCTGAGTCTCTCTCTCAGTTCCTGTGTCTCACTCGGTCCCTGTCTCTCTCTCTGTCCCGGTGTCTCTCTCTCGGTCCCTGTGTCTCTCTCTCGGTCCCTGTGTCTCTCTCTCGGTCTGTGTCTCTCTCTCGGTCCCTGTGTCTCTCAGTCCCTGTGTCTCTCTCTCGGTCCCTGTGTCTCTCTCGGTCCCTGTGTCTCTCTCTCGGTCCCTGTGTCTCTCTCGGTCCCTGTGTCTCTCTCTCGGTCCCTGTGACTCGCTCAATCCCTGTGTCTCTCTCTCGGTCCCTGTGTCTATCTCTCGGTCCCTGTGTCTCTCTCGGTCCCTGTGACTCGCTCAATCCCTGTGTCTCTCTCTCGGTTCCTGTGTCTCTCTCGGTCCCTGTGTCTCTCTCTCGGTCAATGTGTCTCTCTCTCACCCCTGTGTCTCTCTCGGTCCGTGTGTCTCTCTCGGTCGCTAAGTCTCACTCGGTCCTGGTGTCTCTCTCGGTCCCTATCTCTCTCACGGTCCCTGTCACTCGCTCAGTCCCTGTGTCTCACTCGGTCCCTGTCTCCCTCTCGGTCCCTGTGCCTCTCTCTCAGACTCTGTGTCTCTATCTTGGTCCCTGTGTCTCTCTCAGTCCCTGTGTCTCTCTCTCTCGGTCCTGGTGCCTCTCTCGGTCCCTGTGTCTCTCTCGGTCCCTGTGTCTCCCTCTCCATCCCTGCGTCTCTCTCTCGGTCCCTGTGTCTCTCTCTCGGTCCCTGTGTCTCTCTCGGTCGCTGTGTCTCACTCGGTCCCTGTGTCTCTCTCGGTCCCTGTGTCTCTCTCTCACCCCTGTGTCTCTCTCTGTCCCGATGTCTCTCTCGGTCCCTGTGTCTCTCTCTCAGTCCCTGTGTCTCTCTCTGGGTCCCTGTGTCTCACTCGGTCCCTGTCTCTCTCTCGGTCTCTGTGTCTCTCTCTTGGTCACTGTGTCTCTCTGTCGGTCCCTGTGTCTCTCTCTCGGTCCCTGTCTCTCTCTCTCGGTCTCTGTGTCTCTCTTGGTCCCTGTGTCTCTCTCTTGGTCACTGTGTCTCACTCGGTCCCTGTATTTCTCACTCGGTCCCTGTGTCTCGCTCGGTACCTGTGTCTCTCTCTTGGTCCCTGTGTCTCTCTCTCGGTCCCTGTGACTCGCTCAATCCCTGTGACTCTCTAGGTCCCTGTGTCTCACTCGGTACCTTTGTCTCTCTCTCGGTCTCTGTGTCTCTCTCTCGGCCCCGTGACTCTAGTTCGGTCCCTGTGTCTCTCTCTAGGTCCCTGTGTCTCTCTCTCGGACCCTGTGTCTCTCTCGGTCCCAGTCTCTCTCTCAGTCCCTGTGTCTCTCTCGGTCCCTGTGTCTCTCTCGGTCCCTGTGTCTCTCTCGGTCCCTGTGTCTCTTTCTCACCCCTGTGTCTCTCTCGGTCCCTGTCTCTCTCACGGTCCCTGTCACTCGCTCAGTCCCTGTGTCTCTCTCTCGGTCCCTGTGTCTCTCTCTCGTTCCCTTTGTCTCACTCGGTCCCTGTGTCTCTCTCGGTCCCTGTGTCTCTTTCTCACCCCTGTGTCTCTCTCGGTCCCTGTCTCTCTCACGGTCCCTGTCACTCGCTCAGTCCCTGTGTCTCACTCGGTCCCTGTCTCCCTCTCGGTCCCTGTGCCTCTCTCTAAGACTCTGTGTCTCTATCTTGGTCCCTGTGTCTCTTTCTCGGTCTGTGTCTCTCTCTCTCGGTCCTGGTGTCTCTCTCGGTCCCTGTGTCTCCCTCTCGTTCCCTGTGTCTCTCTCGGTCCCTGTGTCTCACTAAGTCCCTGTGTCTCTCTCTCGCTCCCTGTGTCTCTTTCTCGGCCCTGTCTCTCTCTCTCGGTCACTGTGTTTCTCTCGGTCCCTGTGTCTCACTCTCGGTCCCTGTGTCTTTCACTCGGTCACTGTGTCTCTCCCGGTCCCTGTCTCTCTCTCTCAGTCCCTGTGTCTCTCTCTCTGTCCCGGTGTCTCTCTCTCGGTCACTGTGTCTCTCTCTCAGCCCCGTGACTCTATCTCGGTCCCTGTGTCTCTCTCTAGGTCCCTGTGTCTCTCTCTCGGACCCTGTGTCTCTCTCGGTCCCTGTCTCTCTCTCAGTCCCTGTGTCTCTCACTCGGTCCCTGTGTCTCTCTCTCGTTCCCTGTGTCTCTCTCGGTCCCTGTGTCTCTCTCTCGGTCCCTGTGTCTCTCTCTCACCCCGGTGTCTCTCTCGGTCCGTGTGTCTCTCTCGGTCGCTATGTCTCACTCGGTCCCTGTGTCTCTCTCGGTCCCTGTGTCTCTTTCTCACCCCTGTGTCTCTCTCTGTCCCGGTGTCTCTCTCGGTCCCTCTCTCTCTCACGGTCCCTGTCACTCTCTCAGTCCCTGTGTCTCACTCGGTCCCTGTCTCCCTCTCGGTCCCTGTGCCTCTCTCTAAGACTCTGTGTCTCTCTCTCTCAGTCCCTGTGTCTCTCTCTCTCTCGATCCTGGTGTCTCTCTAGGTCCCTGTGTCTCACTCTCGGTCCCTGTGTCTCTCTCTCTGTCCCTGTGTCACTCACTCGGACCCTGTTTCTCTCTCAGTCCCTGTGTCTCTCTCGGTTCCTGTGTCTCTCTCCCCATCCCTGTGTCTCTCTCTCTCGGTCCCTGTGTCTCTCTCTCACCCCTGTGTCTCTCTCTGTCCCGATGTCTCTCTCGGTCGCTGTGTCTCACTCGGTCCCTGTGTCTCTCTCGGTCCCTGTGTCTCTCTCTCACCCCTGTGTCTCTCTCTGTCCCGATGTCTCTCTCGGTCCCTGTGTCTCTCTCTCGGTCCCTGTGTCTTTCTCTGGGTCCCTGTGTCTCTCTCGGTCCCTGTGTCTCTCTCTCACCCCTGTGTCTCTCTCTGTCCCGATGTCTCTCTCGGTCCCTGTGTCTCTCTCTCGGTCCCTGTGTCTCTCTCTGGGTCCCTGTGTCTCACTCGGTCCCTGTCTCTCTCTCGGTCTCTGTGTCTCTCTCTTGGTCCCTGTGTCTCTCTGTCGGTCCCTGTGTCTCTCTCTCGGTCCCTGTCTCTCTCTCTCGGTCTCTGTGTCTCTCTTGGTCCCTGTGTCTCTCTCTCGGTCCCTGTCTCTCTCTCGGTCCCTGTGTCTCACTCGGTCCCTGTATTTCTGACTCGGTACCTGTCTCTGTCTCGGTCCCTGTGTCTCGCTCGGTACCTGTGTCTCTCTCTCAGTCCCTGTGTCTCTCTCTCGGTCCCTGTGACTCGCTCAATCCCTGTGACTCTCTCGGTCCCTGTGTCTCACTCGGTACCTGTGTCTCTCTCTAGGTCCCTGTGTCTCTCTCTCGGTCCCTGTGTCTCTCTCGGTCCCTGTCTCTCTCTCAGTCCCTGTGTCTCTCTCTTGGTCCCTGTGTCTGTCTCTCGTTCCCTGTGTCTTTCTCGGTCCCTGTGTCTCTCTCACGGTCCCTGTGTCTCTCTCGGTCCCTGTGTCTCTCTCGGACGCTGTGTCTCTCTCGCTCCCTGTGTCTCTCTCTCGGTCCCTGTGTCTCTCTCGGTCCCTGTGTCTTACTCGGTTCCTGTGACTCTCTCAGTCCCTGTCTCTCTCTCAGTCTCTGAGTCTCTCTCTCGGTCCCTGTCTCTCTCTCGGTCCCTGTGTCTCTCTCGGTCCCGGTGTCTCTCTCGATCCCTGTGTCTCTCTCGCGGTCCCAGTGTCACTCTCGGTTCTGGTGTCTCTCTCGGTCCCTGTGTCTCTTTCTCGGTCCCTGTCTCTCTCTCTTGCTCTCTGCGTCTCTCTCTGTCCCTGTGTCTCACTTTGTCCCTGTGACTCTCACAGTCACAGTGTCTCTCTCGGTCCCTGTGTCTCTCTCTCGGTCACTGTGTCTCGCTCTCGGTCCCTGTGTCTCTCTCTCGGTCCCTATGTCTCTCTCTCGGTCCCTGTCTCTCTCTCAGTCCCTGTGTCTCTCTCGGTCCCGCTGTCTCTCTCGGTCCCTGTCTCTCTATCTTACTATCTGTGTCTCTCTCGGTCCCTGTCTCTCTCTCTCAGTCCCTGTGTCTCTCTCTCACCCCATGTCTCTCTCTGTCCCGGTGTCTCTCTCGGTCCCTGTCTCTCTCACGGTCCCTGTCACTCTCTCAGTCCCTGTGTCTCACTCGGTCCCTGTCTCCCTCTCGGTCCCTGTGCCTCTCTCTAAGACCCTGTGTCTCTGTCTCGGTCTCTGTGTCTCTCTCAGTCCCTGTGTCTCTCTCGGTCCCTGTGTCTCACTCTCGGTCCCTGTGTCTCTCTCTCGGTCCCTGTGTCACTCACTCGATCCCTGTTTCTCTCTCAGTCCCTGTGTCTCTCTCGGTCCCTGTGTCTCTCCCTCCATCCCTGTGTCTCTCTCTCGGTCCCTGTGTCTCTCTCTCTCAGTCCCTTTGTGTCTCACTCGGTCCCTGTGTCTCTCTCCGTCCCGATGTCTCTCTCGGTCCCTGTGTCTCTCTTGATCCCTGTGTCTCTCTCTGGGTCCCTGCGTCTCACTCGGTCCCTGTGTCTCTCACTCGGTACCTGTCTCTGTCTCGTTTCCTGTGTCTCGTTCGGTCCCTGTCTATCTCTCAGTCCCTGTGTCTCTTTCTCGGTCCCTGTGTCTCTCTCTCTCAGTCCCTGTGTCTCTCTCTTGGTCCCTGTGTCTCTCACTCGTTCCCTGTGTCTCTCTCGGTCCCTGTCTCTCTCTCAGTCCCTGTGTCTCTCTCTCAGTCCCTGTATCTCTCTCTCGGTCCCTGTGTCTCTCTCGGTCCCTGTGTCTCTCTCTCTCGGTCCCTGTGTCTTTCTCGGTCCCTGTGTCTTACTCGGTCCCTGTGACTCTCTCAGTCCCTGTCTCTCTCTCAGTCTCTGAGACTCTCTCTCGGTCCCTGTCTCTCTCTCGGTCCCTGTGTCTCTCTCGGTCCCTGTGTCTCTCTGTCTCGGTCCCTGTGTCTCTCTCGGTCGCTGTGTCTCATTCAGTCCATGTGTCTCTCTCGGTCCCTGTGTCTCCCTCTCACCCCTGTGTCTCACTCGGTCCCTGTGTCTCTCTCGGTCCTTGTGTCTCTCTCTCGTCCCTGTGTCTCTCTCTCTCAGTCCCTGTGTCTCTCTCGGTCACTGTCTCTCTCTTGGTCCCTGTGTCTCTCTCGGTCCCTGTCTCTCTCTCGGTCCCTGTGACTCGCTCAGTCCCTGTGTCTCTCTCTCGGTCCCTGTGTCTCTCTCACTCGGTCCCTTTCTCTCGCTCTCAGTTTCAGTGTCTCTGTCGGTCCCTGTGTCTCTCTCTCGGTCCCTGTGACTCTCTCCGTCCCTGTGTCTCTCTCTCTAGGTCCTTGTGTCTCTCTCGGTCCCTGTGTCTCTCTCTCTCTCGGTCCCTGTGTCTCTCTCGGTCCCTGTCACTCTCTCGGTCCCTGTGTCTCAATCGGTCCCTGTGTCTCTCTCTCGGTGCCTGTGTCTCTCTCTCGGTCCCTGTGTCTCTCTCAGTCCCTGTGTCTCTCTCTCGGTCCCTGTGTCTCTCTTGGTCCCTGTGACTCTCTCGGTCCCTGTGTCTCTCTCGGTACCTGTGTCTCTCTCTCGGTCCCTGTGTCTCTCTCTCGGTCCCTGTGACTCGCTCAATCCCTGTGTCTCTCTCTCGGTCCCTGTGTCTCTCTCTCGGTCCCTGTGTCTCTCTCGGTCCCTGTGTCTCTCTCTCGGTCCCTGTGTCTCTCTCGGTCCCTGTGTCTCTCACTCGGTCCCTGTGTCTCTCCCTCGGTTCCTGTGTCTCTCTCGGTCCCTGTGTCTCTCTCTCGGTCAATGTGTCTCTCTCTCACCCCTGTGTCTCTCTCGGTCCGTGTGTCTCTCTCGGTCGCCATGTCTCACTCGGTCCCTGTGTCTCTCTCGGTCCCTGTGTCTCTTTCTCACCCTTGTTTCTCTCTCTATCCCGGTGTCTCTCTCGGTCCCTGTCTCTCTCACGGTCCCTGTCACTCGCTCAGTCCCTGTGTCTCACTCGGTCCCTGTCTCCCTCTCGGTCCCTGTGCCTCTCTCTAAGACTCTGTGTCTCTATCTTGGTCCTTGTGTCTCTCTCAGTCCCTGTGTCTCTCTCTCTCGGTCCTGGTGTCTCTCTCGGTCCCTGTGTCTCTCTTGGTCCCTGTGTCTCTCTCTTGGTCACTGTGTCTCACTCGGTCCCTGTATTTCTCACTCGGTACCTGTCTCTGTCTCGGTACCTCTGTCTCTCTCTTGGTCCCTGTGTCTCTCTCAGTCCCTGCGTCTCTCTCTCGGTCCCTGTGACTCGCTCAATCCCTGTGACTCTCGAGGTCCCTGTGTCTCACTCGGTACCTATGTCTCTCTCTCGGTCTCTGTGTCTCTCTCTCGGCCCCGTGACTCTATCTCGGTCCCTGTGTCTCTCTCAGTCCCTGTGTCTCTCTCTCGTTCCCTGTGTCTCTCTCGGTCCCTGTGTCTCTCTCTCGGTCCCTGTGTCTCTCTCTCTAGGTCCCTGTGTCTCTCTCTCGGACCCTGTGTCTCTCTCGGTCCCTGTCTCTCTCTCAGTCCCTGTTTCTCTCTCTCGGTCCCTGTGTCTCTCTCTCGTTCCCTGTGTCTCTCTCGGTCCCTGTGTCTCTCTCTCGGTCCCTGTGTCTCTCTCTCACCCCTGTGTCTCTCTCGGTCCGTGTGTCTCTCTCGGTCGCTATGTCTCACTCGGCCCCTGTGTCTCTCTCTGTCCCGGTGTCTCTCTCGGTCCCTGTGTCTCTCTCACGGTCCCTGTCACTCTCTCAGTCCCTGTGTCTCACTCGGTCCCTGTCTCCCTCTCGGTCCCTGTGCCTCTCTCTAAGACTCTGTGTCTCTATCTTGGTCCCTGTGTCTCTCTCAGTCCCTGTGTCTCTCTCTCTCGGTCCTGGTGTCTCTCTCGGTCCCTGTGTCTCACTCTCGGTCCCTGTGTGTCTCTCTCTGTCCCTGTGTCACTCACTCGGACCCTGTTTCTCTCTCAGTCCCTGTGTCTCTCTCGGTCCCTGTGTCTCTCTCCCCATCCCTGTGTCTCTCTCTCGGTCCCTGTGTCTCTCTCTCGGTCCTTGTGTCTCTCTCGGTCGCTGTGTCTCACTCGGTCCCTGTGTCTCTCTCGGTCCCTGTGTCTCTCTCTCACCCCTGTGTCTCTCTCTGTCCCGATGTCTCTCTTGGTCCCTGTGTCTCTCTCTCGGTCCCTGTGTCTCTCTCTCTAGGTCCTTGTGTCTCTCTCGGTCCCTGTGTCTCTCTCTCTCTCGGTCCCTGTGTCTCACTCGGTCCCTGTCACTCTCTCGGTCCCTGTGTCTCAATCGGTCCCTGTGTCTCTCTCTCGGTCCCTGTCTCTCTCTCTCCGTCCCTGTGTCCCTCTCGGTCCCTGTGTCTCTCTCTCGGTCCCTGTGTCTCTCACTCGGTCCCTGTGTCTCTCACTCGGTACCTGTGTCAGCTCGGTCCCTGTGTCTCCATCTCGGTCCCTGTGTCTCTCTCGGTCCTTGTGTCTCTCTCTCGGTCACTGTCTCTGTCTCAGTCCCTGTGTCTCTCTTGGTCCCTGTGTCTCTCTCTCTCAGTCCCTGTGTCTCTCTCTCAGTCCCTGTGTCTCTCTCTTGGTCCCTGCGTCTCTCTCTCGTTCCCTGTGTCTTTCTCGGTCCCTGTGTCTCTCTCTCGGTCCCTGTGTCTCTCTCGGTCCCTGTGTCTCTCTCGGACGCTGTGTCTCTCTCGGTCCCTGTGTCTCTCTCTCGGTCCCTGTGTCTCTCTCGGTCCCTGTGTCTTACTCGGTTCCTGTGACTCTCTCAGTCCCTGTCTCTCTCTCAGTCTCTGAGTCTCTCTCTCGGTCCCGGTCTCTCTCTCGGTCCCTGTGTCTCTCTCGGTCCCGGTGTCTCTCTCAATCCCAGTGTCTCTCTCTCGGTTCTGGTGTCTCTCTCGGTCCCTGTGTCTCTTTCTCGGTCCCTGTCTCTCTCTCTTGCTCTCTGCGTCTCTCTCTGTCCCTGTGTCTCACTTTGTCCCTGTGACTCTCACAGTCACAGTGTCTCTCTCGGTCCCTGTGTCTCTCTCTCGGTCACTGTGTCTCGCTCTCGGTCCCTGTGTCTCTCTCTCGGTCCCTATGTCTCTCTCACGATCCCTGTGTCTCTCTCGGTCCCGCTGTCTCTCTCGGTCCCTGTCTCTCTATCTTACTATCTGTGTCTCTCTCGGTCCCTGTCTCTCTCTCAGTCCCTGTGTCTCTCTCTCACCCCATGTCTCTCTCTGTCCCGGTGTCTCTCTCGGTCCCTGTCTCTCTCTTGGTCCCTGTGCCACTCTCTAAGACCCTGTGTCTCTCTGTTGTCCCTGAGTCTCTCTCTCAGTTCCTGTGTCTCACTCGGTCCCTGTCTCTCTCTCTGTCCCGGTGTCTCTCTCTCGGGCCCTGTGTCTCTCTCTCGGTCACTGTGTCTCTCTTGGTCCCTGTGTCTCTCTGTCAGTCCCTGTGTCTCTCTCTCGGTCTGTGTCTCTCTCTCGGTGCCTGTGTCTCTCTCTCGGTCCCTGTGTCTCTCTCAGTCCCTGTGTCTCTCTCTCGGTCCCTGTGTCTCTCTTGGTCCCTGTGACTCTCTCGGTCCCTGTGTCTCTCTCGGTACCTGTGTCTCTCTCTCGGTCCCTGTGTCTCTCTCTCGGTCCCTGTGACTCGCTCAATCCCTGTGTCTCTCTCTCGGTCCCTGTGTCTCTCTCTCGGTCCCTGTGTCTCTCTCGGTCCCTGTGTCTCTCTCTCGGTCCCTGTGTCTCTCTCGGTCCCTGTGTCTCTCACTCGGTCCCTGTGTCTCTCCCTCGGTTCCTGTGTCTCTCTCGGTCCCTGTGTCTCTCTCTCGGTCAATGTGTCTCTCTCTCACCCCTGTGTCTCTCTCGGTCCGTGTGTCTCTCTCGGTCGCCATGTCTCACTCGGTCCCTGTGTCTCTCTCGGTCCCTGTGTCTCTTTCTCACCCTTGTTTCTCTCTCTATCCCGGTGTCTCTCTCGGTCCCTGTCTCTCTCACGGTCCCTGTCACTCGCTCAGTCCCTGTGTCTCACTCGGTCCCTGTCTCCCTCTCGGTCCCTGTGCCTCTCTCTAAGACTCTGTGTCTCTATCTTGGTCCTTGTGTCTCTCTCAGTCCCTGTGTCTCTCTCTCTCGGTCCTGGTGTCTCTCTCGGTCCCTGTGTCTCACTCTCGGTCCCTGTGTCTCTCTTGGTCCCTGTGTCTCTCTCTTGGTCACTGTGTCTCACTCGGTCCCTGTATTTCTCACTCGGTACCTGTCTCTGTCTCGGTACCTGTGTCTCTCTCTTGGTCCCTGTGTCTCTCTCTCGGTCCCTGTGACTCGCTCAATCCCTTTGACTCTCGAGGTCCCTGTGTCTCACTCGGTACCTATGTCTCTCTCTCGGTCTCTGTGTCTCTCTCTCGGCCCCGTGACTCTATCTCGGTCCCTGTGTCTCTCTCAGTCCCTGTGTCTCTCTCTCGGTCCCTGTGTCTCTCTCTCGTTCCCTGTGTCTCTCTCGGTCCCTGTGTCTCTCTCTCGGTCCCTGTGTCTCTCTCTAGGTCCCTGTGTCTCTCTCTCGGACCCTGTGTCTCTCTCGGTCCCTGTCTCTCTCTCAGTCCCTGTTTCTCTCTCTCGGTCCCTGTGTCTCTCTCTCGTTCCCTGTGTCTCTCTCGGTCCCTGTGTCTCTCTCTCGGTCCCTGTGTCTCTCTCTCACCCCTGTGTCTCTCCCAGTCCGTGTGTCTCTCTCGGTCGCTATGTCTCACTCGGCCCCTGTGTCTCTCTCTGTCCCGGTGTCTCTCTCGGTCCCTGTGTCTCTCTCACGGTCCCTGTCACTCTCTCAGTCCCTGTGTCTCACTCGGTCCCTGTCTCCCTCTCGGTCCCTGTGCCTCTCTCTAAGACTCTGTGTCTCTATCTTGGTCCCTGTGTCTCTCTCAGTCCCTGTGTCTCTCTCTCTCGGTCCTGGTGTCTCTCTCGGTCCCTGTGTCTCACTCTCGGTCCCTGTGTGTCTCTCTCTGTCCCTGTGTCACTCACTCGGACCCTGTTTCTCTCTCAGTCCCTGTGTCTCTCTCGGTCCCTGTGTCTCTCTCCCCATCCCTGTGTCTCTCTCTCGGTCCCTGTGTCTCTCTCTCGGTCCTTGTGTCTCTCTCGGTCGCTGTGTCTCACTCGGTCCCTGTGTCTCTCTCGGTCCCTGTGTCTCTCTCTCACCCCTGTGTCTCTCTCTGTCCCGATGTCTCTCTTGGTCCCTGTGTCTCTCTCTCGGTCCCTGTGTCTCTCTCTCTAGGTCCTTGTGTCTCTCTCGGTCCCTGTGTCTCTCTCTCTCTCGGTCCCTGTGTCTCACTCGGTCCCTGTCACTCTCTCGGTCCCTGTGTCTCAATCGGTCCCTGTGTCTCTCTCTCGGTCCCTGTCTCTCTCTCTCCGTCCCTGTGTCCCTCTCGGTCCCTGTGTCTCTCTCTCGGTCCCTGTGTCTCTCACTCGGTCCCTGTGTCTCTCACTCGGTACCTGTGTCAGTTCGGTCCCTGTGTCTCCATCTCGGTCACTGTCTCTGTCTCAGTCCCTGTGTCTCTCTCTCGGTCCCTGTGTCTCTCACTCGGTCCCTGTGTCTCTCACTCGGTACCTGTGTCAGTTCGGTCCCTGTGTCTCCATCTCGGTCACTGTCTCTGTCTCAGTCCCTGTGTCTCTCTCTCTCAGTCCCTGTGTCTCTCTCTCAGTCCCTGTGTCTCTCTCTCGTTGCCTGTTTCTCTCTCTCTCAGTACCTGTGTCTCTCTCTCAGTCCCTGTGTCTCACTCGGTCCCTGTATCTCTCTCGGTCCCTGTGTCTCCCTCTCACCCCTGTTTCTCACTCGGTCCCTGTGTCTCTCTCGGTCCCTGTGACTCGCTCAGTCCCTCTGTCTCTCTCGGTCCCTGTATCTCTCTCTCGGTCCCTGTCTCTCTCTCTGTCCCGGTGTCTCTCTCTCGGTCCCTGTGTCTCCCTCTCGGTCCCTGTGTCTCTCACTCAGTACCTGTGTCTCTCTTGTTCCCTGTGTCTCTCTCTCGGTCCCTCTGTCTCTCTCTCGGTCTCTGTGTCTCTCTCTCGGTCCCTGTGTCTGCTCGGTCCCTGTGTCTCCCTCTCGGTCCCTGTGTCTCTCTCGATCCTTGTGTCTCTCTCTCATTCCCTGTGTCTCTCTCGGTCACTGTCTCTCTCTAGGTCCCTGTGTCTCTCTCGGTCCCTGTGTCTCTCTCGGTCACTGTCTCTCTCAGTCCCTGTGTCTCACTCGGTCCCTGTGATTCTCTCGGTCCTTGTGTCTCTCTCTCGGTCCCTATGTCTCTCTCGGTCTTTGTGTCTCACTCGGTCCCTGTGTCTCTCTCAGTCCCTTTGTCTCTCTCTCGGTCCCTGTGTCTCTCTCTCGGTCCCTATGTCTCTCTCGGTCCCTATGTCTCTCACTCGGTCCCTGTGTCTCTCTCAGTCCCTTTGTCTCTCTCTCAGTCCCTTTGTCTCTCTCTCGGTCCTTGTGTCTCTCTCTCTCGGTCCCTGTGTCTCTCTCTCTCAGTCCCTGTGTCTCTCCCTCGGTCCCTGTGTCTCTCTCGGTCCCTGTGTCTCTCTCGGTCCCTGTGTCTCACTCGGTCCCTGTGTCTCTCTCGGTCCTTGTGTCTCTCTCTCGGTCCGTGTGTCTCTCTCTTTCAGTCCCTGTGTCTCTCTCGGTCACTGTCTCTCTCTCAGTCCCTGTGTCTCTCTCGGTCCCTGTGTCTCTCTCGGTCCCTGTGTCTCTCGCTCAGTCCCTGTCTCTCTCTCGGTCCCTGTGTCTCACTCAGTCCCTGTCTCTCTCTATGTTCCATGTCTCTGTCGGTCCCTGTGACTCTCTCGGTCCTTGTGTCTCTCTCTAGGTCCTTCTGTCTCTCTCTGGGTCCCTGTGTCTCTCTCTGGGTCCCTGTGTCTCACTCGGTCCCTGTCACTCTCTCGGTCCCTGTGTCTCACTCGGTCACTGTGTCTCTCTCTCGGTCCCTGTGTCTCTCTCTCGGTCCTTGTGTCTCTCTCGGTCGCTGTATCTCACTCGGTCCCTGTGTCTCTCTCTCACCCCTGTGTCTCTCTCTCACCCCTGTGTCTCTCTCTGTCCCGATGTCTCTCTCGGTCCCTGTGTCTCTCTCTCGGTCCCTGTGTCTCTCTCTGGGTCCCTGTGTCTCACTCGGTCCCTGTCTCTCTCTCGGTCTCTGTGTCTCTCTCTTGGTCACTGTGTCTCTCTGTCGGTACCTGTGTCTCTCTTTCAGTCCCTGTGTCTCTCTCTCGGTCCCTGTGACTCGCTCAATCCCTGTGACTCTCTCGGTCCCTGTGTCTCACTCGGTACCTGTGTCTCTCTCTAGGTCCCTGTGTCTCTCTCTCGGTCCCTGTGTCTCTCTCGGTCCCTGTCTCTCTCTCAGTCCCTGTGTCTCTCTCTTGGTCCCTGTGTCTCTCTCTCGTTCCCTGTGTCTTTCTCGGTCCCTGTGTCTCTCTCTCGGTCCCTGTGTCTCTCTCGGTCCCTGTGTCTCTCTCGGACGCTGTGTCTCTCTCGGTCCCTGTGTCTCTCTCTCGGTCCCTGTGTCTCTCTCGGTCCCTGTGTCTTACTCGGTTCCTGTGACTCTCTCAGTCCCTGTCTCTCTCTCAGTCTCTGAGTCTCTCTCTCGGTCCCTGTCTCTCTCTCGGTCCCTGTGTCTCTCTCGGTCCCGGTGTCTCTCTCGCGGTCCCTGTGTCTCTTTCTCGGTCCCTGTCTCTCTCTCTTGCTCTCTGCGTCTCTCTCTGTCCCTGTGTCTCACTTTGTCCCTGTGACTCTCACAGTCACAGTGTCTCTCTCGGTCCCTGTGTCTCTCTCTCGGTCCCTGTGTCTCGCTCTCGGTCCCTGTGTCTCTCTCTCGGTCCCTGTGTCTCTCTTTCGGTCCCTGTCTCTCTCTCGGTCCCTGTGTCTCTCTCGGTCCCGCTGTCTCTCTCGGTCCCTGTCTCTCTATCTTACTATCTGTGTCTCTCTCGGTCCCTGTCTCTCTCTCAGTCCCTGTGTCTCTCTCTCACCCCATGTTTCTCTCTGTCCCGGTGTCTCTCTCGGTCCCTGTCTCTCTCTTGGTCCCTGTGCCACTCTCTAAGACCCTGTGTCTCTCTGTTGTCCCTGAGTCTCTCTCTCAGTTCCTGTGTCTCACTCGGTCCCTGTCTCTCTCTCTGTCCCGGTGTCTCTCTCTCGGGCCCTGTGTCTCTCTCTCGGTCACTGTGTCTCTCTTGGTCCCTGTGTCTCTCTGTCAGTCCCTGTGTCTCTCTCTCGGTCTGTGTCTCTCTCTCGGTGCCAGTGTTTCTCTCTCGGTCCCTGTGTGTCTCTCAGTCCCTGTGTCTCTCTCTCGGTCCCTGTGTCTCTCTTGGTCCCTGTGACTCTCTCGGTCCCTGTGTCTCTCTCGGTACCTGTGTCTCTCTCTCGGTCCCTGTGTCTCTCTCTCGGTCCCTGTGACTCGCTCAATCCCTGTGTCTCTCTCTCGGTCCCTGTGTCTCTCTCTCGGTCCCTGTGTCTCTCTCGGTCCCTGTGTCTCTCTCTCGGTCCCTGTGTCTCTCTCGGTCCCTGTGTCTCTCACTCGGTCCCTGTGTTTCTCCCTCGGTTCCTGTGTCTCTCTCGGTCCCTGTGTCTCTCTCTCGGTCAATGTGTCTCTCTCTCACCCCTGTGTCTCTCTCGGTCCGTGTGTCTCTCTCGGTCGCCATGTCTCACTCGGTCCCTGTGTCTCGCTCGGTCCTTGTGTCTCTCTCTCTCGGTCCCTGTGTCTCTCTCTCTCAGTCCCTGTGTCTCTCCCTCGGTCCCTGTGTCTCTCTCGGTCCCTGTGTCCCTCTCGGTCCCTGTGTCTCACTCGGTCCCTGTGTCTCTCTCGGTCCTTGTGTCTCTCTCTCGGTCCGTGTGTCTCTCTCTTTCAGTCCCTGTGTCTCTCTCGGTCACTGTCTCTCTCTCAGTCCCTGTGTCTCTCTCAGTCCCTGTCTCTCTCTCTCAGTCCCTGTGTCTCTCTCGGTCCCTGTGTCTCTCTCGGTCCCTGTGTCTCACTCAGTCCCTGTCTCTCTCTATGTTCCATGTCTCTGTCGGTCCCTGTGACTCTCTCGGTCCTTGTGTCTCTCTCTAGGTCCTTCTGTCTCTCTCTGGGTCCCTGTGTCTCTCTCTGGGTCCCTGTGTCTCACTCGGTCCCTGTCACTCTCTCGGTCCCTGTATCTCACTCGGTCACTGTGTCTCTCTCTCGGTCCCTGTGTCTCTCTCTCGGTCCTTGTGTCTCTCTCGGTCGCTGTATCTCACTCGGTCCCTGTGTCTCTCTCGGTCCCTGTGTCTCTCTCTCACCCCTGTGTCTCTCTCTGTCCGATGTCTCTCTCGGTCCCTGTGTCTCTCTCTCGGTCCCTGTGTCTCTCTCTGGGTCCCTGTGTCTCACTCGGTCCCTGTGTCTCTCTCGGTCCCTGTGTCTCACTCGGTCCCTGTGTCTCTCTCGGTCCTTGTGTCTCTCTCTCGGTCCGTGTGTCTCTCTCTTTCAGTCCCTGTGTCTCTCTCGGTCACTGTCTCTCTCTCAGTCCCTGTGTCTCTCTCAGTCCCTGTCTCTCTCTCTCAGTCCCTGTGTCTCTCTCGGTCCCTGTGTCTCTCTCGGTCCCTGTGTCTCACTCAGTCCCTGTCTCTCTCTATGTTCCATGTCTCTGTCGGTCCCTGTGACTCTCTCGGTCCTTGTGTCTCTCTCGAGGTCCTTCTGTCTCTCTCTGGGTCCCTGTGTCTCTCTCTGGGTCCCTGTGTCTCACTCGGTCCCTGTCACTCTCTCGGTCCCTGTATCTCACTCGGTCACTGTGTCTCTCTCTCGGTCCCTGTGTCTCTCTCTCGGTCCTTGTGTCTCTCTCGGTCGCTGTATCTCACTCGGTCCCTGTGTCTCTCTCGGTCCCTGTGTCTCTCTCTCACCCCTGTGTCTCTCTCTGTCCCGATGTCTCTCTCGGTCCCTGTGTCTCTCTCTCGGTCCCTGTGTCTCTCTCTGGGTCCCTGTGTCTCACTCGGTCCCTGTCTCTCTCTCGGTCTCTGTGTCTCTCTCTTGGTCACTGTGTCTCTCTGTCGGTACCTGTGTCTCTCTTTCAGTCCCTGTGTCTCTCTCTCGGTCCCTGTGACTCGCTCAATCCCTGTGACTCTCTCGGTCCCTGTGTCTCACTCGGTACCTGTGTCTCTCTCTAGGTCCCTGTGTCTCTCTCTCGGTCCCTGTGTCTCTCTCGGTCCCTGTCTCTCTCTCAGTCCCTGTGTCTCTCTCTTGGTCCCTGTGTCTCTCTCTCGTTCCCTGTGTCTTTCTCGGTCCCTGTGTCTCTCTCTCGGTCCCTGTGTCTCTCTCGGTCCCTGTGTCTCTCTCGGACGCTGTGTCTCTCTCGGTCCCTGTGTCTCTCTCTCGGTCCCTGTGTCTCTCTCGGTCCCTGTGTCTTACTCGGTTCCTGTGACTCTCTCAGTCCCTGTCTCTCTCTCCGTCCCTGTGTCTCTCTCTCGGTCCCTGTGTCTCTTTCTCGGTCCCTGTCTCTCTCTCTTGCTCTCTGCGTCTCTCTCTGTCCCTGTGTCTCACTTTGTCCCTGTGACTCTCACAGTCACAGTGTCTCTCTCGGTCCCTGTGTCTCTCTCTCGGTCACTGTGTCTCGCTCTCGGTCCCTGTGTCTCTCTCTCGGTCCCTATGTCTCTCTCTCGATCCCTGTGTCTCTCTCGGTCCCGCTGTCTCTCTCGGTCCCTGTCTCTCTATCTTACTATCTGTGTCTCTCTCGGTCCCTGTCTCTCTCTCAGTCCCTGTGTCTCTCTCTCACCCCATGTCTCTCTCTGTCCCGGTGTCTCTCTCGGTCCCTGTCTCTCTCTTGGTCCCTGTGCCACTCTCTAAGACCCTGTGTCTCTCTGTTGTCCCTGAGTGTCTCTCTCAGTTCCTGTGTCTCACTCGGTCCCTGTCTCTCTCTCTGTCCCGGTGTCTCTCTCTCGGGCCCTGTGTCTCTCTCTCGGTCACTGTGTCTCTCTTGGTCCCTGTGTCTCTCTGTCAGTCCCTGTGTCTCTCTCTCGGTCTGTGTCTCTCTCTCGGTGCCTGTGTCTCTCTCTCGGTCCCTGTGTCTCTCTCAGTCCCTGTGTCTCTCTCTCGGTCCCTGTGTCTCTCTTGGTCCCTGTGACTCTCTCGGTCCCTGTGTCTCTCTCGGTACCTGTGTCTCTCTCTCGGTCCCTGTGTCTCTCTCTCGGTCCCTGTGACTCGCTCAATCCCTGTGTCTCTCTCTCGGTCCCTGTGTCTCTCTCTCGGTCCCTGTGTCTCTCTCGGTCCCTGTGTCTCTCTCTCGGTCCCTGTGTCTCTCTCGGTCCCTGTGTCTCTCACTCGGTCCCTGTGTCTCTCCCTCGGTTCCTGTGTCTCTCTCGGTCCCTGTGTCTCTCTCTCGGTCAATGTGTCTCTCTCTCACCCCTGTGTCTCTCTCGGTCCATGTGTCTCTCTCGGTCGCCATGTCTCACTCGGTCTCTGTGTCTCTCTCGGTCCCTGTGTCTCTTTCTCACCCTTGTTTCTCTCTCTATCCCGGTGTCTCTCTCGGTCCCTGTCTCTCTCACGGTCCCTGTCACTCGCTCAGTCCCTGTGTCTCACTCGGTCCCTGTCTCCCTCTCGGTCCCTGTGCCTCTCTCTAAGACTCTGTGTCTCTATCTTGGTCCCTGTGTCTCTCTCAGTCCCTGTGTCTCACTCTCGGTCCCTGTGTCTCTCTTGGTCCCTGTGTCTCTCTCTTGGTCACTGTGTCTCACTCGGTCCCTGTATTTCTCACTCGGTACCTGTCTCTGTCTCGGTCCCTGTGTCTCGCTCGGTACCTGTGTCTCTCTCTTGGTCCCTGTGACTCGCTCAATCCCTGTGACTCTCGAGGTCCCTGTGTCTCACTCGGTACCTATGTCTCTCTCTCGGTCTCTGTGTCTCTCTCTCGGCCCCGTGACTCTATCTCGGTCCCTGTGTCTCTCTCAGTCCCTGTGTCTCTCTCTCGGTCCCTGTGTCTCTCTCTCGTTCCCTGTGTCTCTCTCGGTCCCTGTGTCTCTCTCTCGGTCCCTGTGTCTCTCTCTAGGTCCCTGTGTCTCTCTCTCGGACCCTGTGTCTCTCTCGGTCCCTGTCTCTCTCTCAGTCCCTGTGTCTCTCTCTCGGTCCCTGTGTCTCTCTCTCGTTCCCTGTGTCTCTCTCGGTCCCTGTGTCTCTCTCTCGGTCCCTGTGTCTCTCTCTCACCCCTGTGTCTCTCTCGGTCCGTGTGTCTCTGTCGGTCGCTATGTCTCACTCGGCCCCTGTGTCTCTCTCTGTCCCGGTGTCTCTCTCGGTCCCTGTGTCTCTCTCACGGTCCCTGTCACTCTCTCAGTCCCTGTGTCTCACTCGGTCCCTGTCTCCCTCTCGGTCCCTGTGCCTCTCTCTAAGACTCTGTGTCTCTATCTTGGTCCCTGTGTCTCTCTCAGTCCCTGTGTCTCTCTCTCTCGGTCCCGGTGTCTCTCTCGGTCCCTGTGTCTCACTCTCGGTCCCTGTGTGTCTCTCTCTGTCCCTGTGTCACTCACTCGGACCCTGTTTCTCTCTCAGTCCCTGTGTCTCTCTCGGTCCCTGTGTCTCTCTCCCCATCCCTGGGTCTCTCTCTCGGTCCCTGTGTCTCTCTCTCGGTCCTTGTGTCTCTCTCGGTCGCTGTGTCTCACTCGGTCCCTGTGTCTCTCTCGGTCCCTGTGTCTCTCTCTCACCCCTGTGTCTCTCTCTGTCCCGATGTCTCTCTCGGTCCCTGTGTCTCTCTCTCTCGGTCCCTGTGTCTCTCTCTCTAGGTCCTTGTGTCTCTCTCGGTCCCTGTGTCTCTCTCTCTCTCGGTCCCTGTGTCTCACTCGGTCCCTGTCACTCTCTCGGTCCCTGTGTCTCAATCGGTCCCTGTGTCTCTCTCTCGGTCCCTGTCTCTCTCTCTCTCCGTCCCTGTGTCCCTCTCGGTCCCTGTGTCTCTCTCTCGGTCCCTGTGTCTCTCACTCGGTCCCTGTGTCTCTCACTCGGTACCTGTGTCAGCTCGGTCCCTGTGTCTCCATCTCGGTCCCTGTGTCTCTCTCGGTCCTTGTGTCTCTCTCTCGGTCACTGTCTCTGTCTCAGTCCCTGTGTCTCTCTTGGTCCCTGTGTCTCTCTCTCTCAGTCCCTGTGTCTCTCTCTCAGTCCCTGTGTCTCTCTCTCGTTGCCTGTTTCTCTCTCTCTCAGTCCCTGTGTCTCTCTCTCAGTCCCTGTGTCTCACACGGTCCCTGTGTCTCTCTTGGTCCCTGTGTCTCTCTCTCTCAGTCCCTGTGTCTCTCTCTCAGTCCCTGTGTCTCTCTCTCGTTGCCTGTTTCTCTCTCTCTCAGTCCCTGTGTCTCTCTCTCAGTCCCTGTTTCTCACTCGGTCCCTGTGTCTCTCTCGGTCCTTGTGTCTCTCTCTCGGTCACTGTCTCTCTCTCAGTCCCTGTGTCTCTCTCTCAGTCCCTGTGTCTCACACGGTCCCTGTGTCTCTCTTGGTCCCTGTGTCTCTCTCTCTCAGTCCCTGTGTCTCTCTCTCAGTCTCTATTGTTCCCTGTCTCTCTCTCTCGGTCCCTGTTTCTCTCTCTCGGTCTCTGTGTCTCTCTCTCGGTCTCTGTGTCTCTCTCTCGGTCCCGGTGTCCTCTCTCCGTCCCTGTGTCTCTCTCAGTCCCTCTGTCTCTCTCTCGGTCCCTGTGTCTCTCTCTCGGTCCCTGTCTCTCTCTCTGTCCCGGTGTCTCTCTCTCGGTCCCTGTGTCTCCCTCTCGGTCCCTGTGTCTCTCACTCAGTACCTGTGTCTCTCTTGTTCCCTGTGTCTCTCTCTCGGTCCCTCTGTCTCTCTCTCGGTCTCTGTGTCTCTCTCTCGGTCCCTGTGTCTGCTCGGTCCCTGTGTCTCCCTCTCGGTCCCTGTGTCTCTCTCGGTCCTTGTGTCTCTCTCTCGGTCGCTGTGTCTCTCTCTCTCTCAGTCCCTGTGTCTCTCTCGGTCACTGTCTCTCTCTAGGTCCCTGTGTCTCTCTCGGTCCCTGTGTATCTCTCGGTCCCTGTGTCTCCCTCTCGGTCCCTGTGTCTCTCTCGGTCCCTGTGTATCTCTCGGTCCCTGTGTCTCCCTCTCGGTCCCTGTGTCTCTCTCGATCCTTGTGTCTCTCTCTCATTCCCTGTGTCTCTCTCGGTCACTGTCTCTCTCTAGGTCCCTGTGTCTCTCTCGGTCCCTGTGTCTCTCTCGGTCACTGTCTCTCTCAGTCCCTGTGTCTCACTCGGTCCCTGTGATTCTCTCGGTCCTTGTGTCTCTCTCTCGGTCCCTGTGTCTCTCTCTCGGTCCCTATGTCTCTCTCGGTCTTTGTGTCTCACTCGGTCCCTGTGTCTCTCTCAGTCCCTTTGTCTCTCTCTCGGTCCCTGTGTCTCTCTCTCGGTCCCTATGTCTCTCTCGGTCTTTGTGTCTCACTCGGTCCCTGTGTCTCTCTCAGTCCCTTTGTTTCTCTCTCAGTCCCTTTGTCTCTCTCTCGGTCCCTGTGTCTCGCTCGGTCCCTGTGTCTCTCTCGGTCCTTGTGTCTCTCTCTCTCGGTCCCTGTGTCTCTCTCTCTCAGTCCCTGTGTCTCTCCCTCGGTCCCTGTGTCTCTCTCGGTCCCTGTGTCTCTCTCGGTCCCTGTGTCTCACTCGGTCCCTGTGTCTCTCTCGGTCCTTGTGTCTCTCTCTCGGTCCGTGTGTCTCTCTCTTTCAGTCCCTGTGTCTCTCTCGGTCACTGTCTCTCTCTCAGTCCCTGTGTCTCTCTCGGTCCCTGTGTCTCTCTCGGTCCCTGTGTCTCTCGCTCAGTCCCTGTCTCTCTCTCGGTCCCTGTGTCTCACTCAGTCCCTGTCTCTCTCTATGTTCCATGTCTCTGTCGGTCCCTGTGACTTTCTCGGTCCTTGTGTCTCTCTCTAGGTCCTTCTGTCTCTCTCTGGGTCCCTGTGTCTCTCTCTGGGTCCCTGTGTCTCACTCGGTCCCTGTCACTCTCTCGGTCCCTGTGTCTCACTCGGTCACTGTGTCTCTCTCTCAGTCCCTGTGTCTCTCTCAGTCCCTGTGTCTCTCTCCCCGCCCTGTGTCTCTCTCTCGGTCCTTGTGTCTCTCTCGGTCGCTGTATCTCACTCGGTCCCTGTGGCTCTCTCGGTCCCTGTGTCTCTCTCTCACCCCTGTGTCTCTCTCTGTCCCGATGTCTCTCTCGGTCCCTGTGTCTCTCTCTCGGTCTCTGTGTCTCTCTCTTGGTCACTGTGTCTCTCTGTCGGTACCTGTGTCTCTCTTTCAGTCCCTGTGTCTCTCTCTCGGTCCCTGTGACTCGCTCAATCCCTGTGACTCTCTCGCTCCCTGTGTCTCACTCGGTCCCTGTGTCTCTCTCTCGGTCCCTGTGTCTCTCTCGGTCCCTGTGTCTCTCTCTCAGTCCCTGTGTCTCTCTCTTGGTCCCTGTGTCTCTCTCTCGTTCCCTGTGTCTTTCTCGGTCCCTGTGTCTCTCTCTCGGTCCCTGTGTCTCTCTCGGTCCCTGTGTCTCTCTCGGACGCTGTGTCTCTCTCGGTCCCTGTGTCTCTCTCTCGGTCCCTGTGTCTCTCTCGGTCCCTGTGTCTTACTCGGTTCCTGTGACTCTCTCAGTCCCTGTCTCTCTCTCAGTCTCTGAGTCTCTCTCTCGGTCCCTGTCTCTCTCTCGGTCCCTGTGTCTCTCTCGGTCCCTGTGTCTCTCTCGGTCCCGGTGTCTCTCTCAATCCCTGTGTCTCTCTCTCGGTCCCTGTCTCTCTCTCGGTCCCTGTCTCTCTCTCGGTCCCTGTGTCTCTTTCTCGGTCCCTGTCTCTCTCTCTTGCTCTCTGCGTCTCTCTCTGTCCCTGTGTCTCACTCGGTCCCTGTGTCTCTCTCTCGGTCACTGTGTCTCGCTCTCGGTCCCTGTGTCTCTCTCTCGGTCCCTATGTCTCTCTCTCGATCCCTGTCTCTCTATCTTACTATCTGTGTCTCTCTCGGTCCCTGTCTCTCTCTCAGTCCCTGTGTCTCTCTCTCACCCCATGTCTCTCTCTGTCCCGGTGTCTCTCTCGGTCCCTGTCTCTCTCTTGGTCCCTGTGCCACTCTCTAAGACCCTGTGTCTCTCTGTTGTCCCTGAGTCTCTCTCTCAGTTCCTGTGTCTCACTCGGTCCCTGTCTCTCTCTCTGTCCCGGTGTCTCTCTCTCGGGCCCTGTGTCTCTCTCTCGGTCACTGTGTCTCTCTTGGTCCCTGTGTCTCTCTGTCAGTCCCTGTGTCTCTCTCTCGGTCTGTGTCTCTCTCTCGGTGCCTGTGTCTCTCTCTCGGTCCCTGTGTCTCTCTCAGTCCCTGTGTCTCTCTCTCGGTCCCTGTGTCTCTCTTGGTCCCTGTGACTCTCTCGGTCCCTGTGTCTCTCTCGGTACCTGTGTCTCTCTCTCGGTCCCTGTGTCTCTCTCTCGGTCCCTGTGACTCGCTCAATCCCTGTGTCTCTCTCTCGGTCCCTGTGTCTCTCTCTCGGTCCCTGTGTCTCTCTCGGTCCCTGTGTCTCTCTCTCGGTCCCTGTGTCTCTCTCGGTCCCTGTGTCTCTCACTCGGTCCCTGTGTCTCTCCCTCGGTTCCTGTGTCTCTCTCGGTCCCTGTGTCTCTCTCTCGGTCAATGTGTCTCTCTCTCACCCCTGTGTCTCTCTCGGTCCGTGTGTCTCTCTCGGTCGCCATGTCTCACTCGGTCCCTGTGTCTCTCTCGGTCCCTGTGTCTCTTTCTCACCCTTGTTTCTCTCTCTATCCCGGTGTCTCTCTCGGTCCCTGTCTCTCTCACGGTCCCTGTGACTCGCTCAGTCCCTGTGTCTCACTCGGTCCCTGTCTCCCTCTCGGTCCCTGTGCCTCTCTCTAAGACTCTGTGTCTCTATCTTGGTCCCTGTGTCTCTCTCAGTCCCTGTGTCTCTCTCTCTCGGTCCTGGTGTCTCTCTCGGTCCCTGTGTCTCACTCTCGGTCCCTGTGTCTCTCTTGGTCCCTGTGTCTCTCTCTTGGTCACTGTGTCTCACTCGGTCCCTGTATTTCTCACTCGGTACCTGTCTCTGTCTCGGTCCCTGTGTCTCGCTCGGTACCTGTGTCTCTCTCTTGGTCCCTGTGTCTCTCTCTCGGTCCCTGTGACTCGCTCAATCCCTGTGACTCTCGAGGTCCCTGTGTCTCACTCGGTACCTATGTCTCTCTCTCGGTCTCTGTGTCTCTCTCTCGGCCCCGTGACTCTATCTCGGTCCCTGTGTCTCTCTCAGTCCCTGTGTCTCTCTCTCGGTCCCTGTGTCTCTCTCTCGTTCCCTGTGTCTCTCTCGGTCCCTGTGTCTCTCTCTCGGTCCCTGTGTCTCTCTCTAGGTCCCTGTGTCTCTCTCTCGGACCCTGTGTCTCTCTCGGTCCCTGTCTCTCTCTCAGTCCCTGTGTCTCTCTCTCGGTCCCTGTGTCTCTCTCTCGTTCCCTGTGTCTCTCTCGGTCCCTGTGTCTCTCTCTCGGTCCCTGTGTCTCTCTCTCACCCCTGTGTCTCTCTCGGTCCGTGTGTCTCTCTCGGTCGCTATGTCTCACTCGGCCCCTGTGTCTCTCTCTGTCCCGGTGTCTCTCTCGGTCCCTGTGTCTCTCTCACGGTCCCTGTCACTCTCTCAGTCCCTGTGTCTCACTCGGTCCCTGTCTCCCTCTCGGTCCCTGTGCCTCTCTCTAAGACTCTGTGTCTCTATCTTGGTCCCTGTGTCTCTCTCAGTCCCTGTGTCTCTCTCTCTCGGTCCTGGTGTCTCTCTCGGTCCCTGTGTCTCACTCTCGGTCCCTGTGTGTCTCTCTCTGTCCCTGTGTCACTCACTCGGACCCTGTTTCTCTCTCAGTCCCTGTGTCTCTCTCGGTCCCTGTGTCTCTCTCCCCATCCCTGGGTCTCTCTCTCGGTCCCTGTGTCTCTCTCTCGGTCCTTGTGTCTCTCTCGGTCGCTGTGTCTCACTCGGTCCCTGTGTCTCTCTCGGTCCCTGTGTCTCTCTCTCACCCCTGTGTCTCTCTCTGTCCCGATGTCTCTCTCGGTCCCTGTGTCTCTCTCTCTAGGTCCTTGTGTCTCTCTCGGTCCCTGTGTCTCTCTCTCTCTCGGTCCCTGTGTCTCACTCGGTCCCTGTCACTCTCTCGGTCCCTGTGTCTCAATCGGTCCCTGTGTCTCTCTCTCGGTCCCTGTCTCTCTCTCTCCGTCCCTGTGTCCCTCTCGGTCCCTGTGTCTCTCTCTCGGTCCCTGTGTCTCTCACTCGGTCCCTGTGTCTCTCACTCGGTACCTGTGTCAGCTCGGTCCCTGTGTCTCCATCTCGGTCCCTGTGTCTCTCTCGGTCCTTGTGTCTCTCTCTCGGTCACTGTCTCTGTCTCAGTCCCTGTGTCTCTCTTGGTCCCTGTGTCTCTCTCTCTCAGTCCCTGTGTCTCTCTCTCAGTCCCTGTGTCTCTCTCTCGGTCCCTGTTTCTCTCTCTCGGTCTCTGTGTCTCTCTCTCGGTCCCTGTGTCTGCTCGGTCCCTGTCTCTCTCTCTGTCCCGGTGTCTCTCTCTCGGTCCCTGTGTCTCCCTCTCGGTCCCTGTGTCTCTCACTCAGTACCTGTGTCTCTCTTGTTCCCTGTGTCTCTCTCTCGGTCCCTCTGTCTCTCTCTCGGTCTCTGTGTCTCTCTCTCGGTCCCTGTGTCTGCTCGGTCCCTGTGTCTCTCTCTCATTCCCTGTGTCTCTCTCGGTCACTGTCTCTCTCTAGGTCCCTGTGTCTCTCTCGGTCCCTGTGTCTCTCTCGGTCACTGTCTCTCTCAGTCCCTGTGTCTCACTCGGTCCCTGTGATTCTCTCGGTCCTTGTGTCTCTCTCTCGGTCCCTGTGTCTCTCTCTCGGTCCCTGTGTCTCTCTCGGTCCCTGTGTCTCTCTCGGTCTTTGTGTCTCACTCGGTCCCTGTGTCTCTCTCAGTCCCTTTGTCTCTCTCTCGGTCCCTGTGTCTCTCTCTCGGTCCCTATGTCTCTCTCGGTCTTTGTGTCTCACTCGGTCCCTGTGTCTCTCTCAGTCCCTTTGTTTCTCTCTCAGTCCCTTTGTCTCTCTCTCGGTCCCTGTGTCTCGCTCGGTCCCTGTGTCTCTCTCGGTCCTTGTGTCTCTCTCTCTCGGTCCCTGTGTCTCTCTCTCTCAGTCCCTGTGTCTCTCCCTCGGTCCCTGTGTCTCTCTCGGTCCCTGTGTCTCTCTCGGTCCCTGTGTCTCACTCGGTCCCTGTGTCTCTCTCGGTCCTTGTGTCTCTCTCTCGGTCCGTGTGTCTCTCTCTTTCAGTCCCTGTGTCTCTCTCGGTCACTGTCTCTCTCTCAGTCCCTGTGTCTCTCTCGGTCCCTGTGTCTCTCTCGGTCCCTGTGTCTCTCGCTCAGTCCCTGTCTCTCTCTCGGTCCCTGTGTCTCACTCAGTCCCTGTCTCTCTCTATGTTCCATGTCTCTGTCGTTCCCTGTGACTCTCTCGGTCCTTGTGTCTCTCTCTAGGTCCTTCTGTCTCTCTCTGGGTCCCTGTGTCTCTCTCTGGGTCCCTGTGTCTCACTCGGTCCCTGTCACTCTCTCGGTCCCTGTGTCTCACTCGGTCACTGTGTCTCTCTCTCAGTCCCTGTGTCTCTCTCAGTCCCTGTGTCTCTCTCCCCGCCCTGTGTCTCTCTCTCGGTCCTTGTGTCTCTCTCGGTCGCTGTATCTCACTCGGTCCCTGTGTCTCTCTCGGTCCCTGTGTCTCTCTCTCACCCCTGTGTCTCTCTCTGTCCCGATGTCTCTCTCGGTCCCTGTGTCTCTCTCTCGGTCTCTGTGTCTCTCTCTTGGTCACTGTGTCTCTCTGTCGGTACCTGTGTCTCTCTTTCAGTCCCTGTGTCTCTCTCTCGGTCCCTGTGACTCGCTCAATCCCTGTGACTCTCTCGCTCCCTGTGTCTCACTCGGTCCCTGTGTCTCTCTCTCGGTCCCTGTGTCTCTCTCGGTCCCTGTGTCTCTCTCTCAGTCCCTGTGTCTCTCTCTTGGTCCCTGTGTCTCTCTCTCGTTCCCTGTGTCTTTCTCGGTCCCTGTGTCTCTCTCTCGGTCCCTGTGTCTCTCTCGGTCCCTGTGTCTCTCTCGGACGCTGTGTCTCTCTCGGTCCCTGTGTCTCTCTCTCGGTCCCTGTGTCTCTCTCGGTCCCTGTGTCTTACTCGGTTCCTGTGACTCTCTCAGTCCCTGTCTCTCTCTCAGTCTCTGAGTCTCTCTCTCGGTCCCTGTCTCTCTCTCGGTCCCTGTGTCTCTCTCGGTCCCGGTGTCTCTCTCAATCCCTGTGTCTCTCTCTCGGTCCCTGTCTCTCTCTCGGTCCCTGTCTCTCTCTCGGTCCCTGTGTCTCTTTCTCGGTCCCTGTCTCTCTCTCTTGCTCTCTGCGTCTCTCTCTGTCCCTGTGTCTCACTTTGTCCCTGTGACTCTCACAGTCACAGTGTCTCTCTCGGTCCCTGTGTCTCTCTCTCGGTCACTGTGTCTCGCTCTCGGTCCCTGTGTCTCTCTCTCGGTCCCTATGTCTCTCTCTCGATCCCTGTCTCTCTATCTTACTATCTGTGTCTCTCTCGGTCCCTGTCTCTCTCTCAGTCCCTGTGTCTCTCTCTCACCCCATGTCTCTCTCTGTCCCGGTGTCTCTCTCGGTCCCTGTCTCTCTCTTGGTCCCTGTGCCACTCTCTAAGACCCTGTGTCTCTCTGTTGTCCCTGAGTCTCTCTCTCAGTTCCTGTGTCTCACTCGGTCCCTGTCTCTCTCTCTGTCCCGGTGTCTCTCTCTCGGGCCCTGTGTCTCTCTCTCGGTCACTGTGTCTCTCTTGGTCCCTGTGTCTCTCTGTCAGTCCCTGTGTCTCTCTCTCGGTCTGTGTCTCTCTCTCGGTCCCTGTGACTCTCTCGGTCCCTGTGTCTCTCTCGGTACCTGTGTCTCTCTCTCGGTCCCTGTGTCTCTCTCTCGGTCCCTGTGACTCGCTCAATCCCTGTGTCTCTCTCTCGGTCCCTGTGTCTCTCTCTCGGTCCCTGTGTCTCTCTCGGTCCCTGTGTCTCTCTCTCGGTCCCTGTGTCTCTCTCGGTCCCTGTGTCTCTCACTCGGTCCCTGTGTCTCTCCCTCGGTTCCTGTGTCTCTCTCGGTCCCTGTGTCTCTCTCTCGGTCAATGTGTCTCTCTCTCACCCCTGTGTCTCTCTCTCGGTCCGTGTGTCTCTCTCGGTCGCCATGTCTCACTCGGTCCCTGTGTCTCTCTCGGTCCCTGTGTCTCTTTCTCACCCTTGTTTCTCTCTCTATCCCGGTGTCTCTCTCGGTCCCTGTCTCTCTCACGGTCCCTGTGACTCGCTCAGTCCCTGTGTCTCACTCGGTCCCTGTCTCCCTCTCGGTCCCTGTGCCTCTCTCTAAGACTCTGTGTCTCTATCTTGGTCCCTGTGTCTCTCTCAGTCCCTGTGTCTCTCTCTCTCGGTCCTGGTGTCTCTCTCGGTCCCTGTGTCTCACTCTCGGTCCCTGTGTCTCTCTTGGTCCCTGTGTCTCTCTCTTGGTCACTGTGTCTCACTCGGTCCCTGTATTTCTCACTCGGTACCTGTCTCTGTCTCGGTCCCTGTGTCTCGCTCGGTACCTGTGTCTCTCTCTTGGTCCCTGTGTCTCTCTCTCGGTCCCTGTGACTCGCTCAATCCCTGTGACTCTCGAGGTCCCTGTGTCTCACTCGGTACCTATGTCTCTCTCTCGGTCTCTGTGTCTCTCTCTCGGCCCCGTGACTCTATCTCGGTCCCTGTGTCTCTCTCAGTCCCTGTGTCTCTCTCTCGGTCCCTGTGTCTCTCTCTCGTTCCCTGTGTCTCTCTCGGTCCCTGTGTCTCTCTCTCGGTCCCTGTGTCTCTCTCTAGGTCCCTGTGTCTCTCTCTCGGACCCTGTGTCTCTCTCGGTCCCTGTCTCTCTCTCAGTCCCTGTGTCTCTCTCTTGGTCCCTGTGTCTCTCTCTCGTTCCCTGTGTCTCTCTCGGTCCCTGTGTCTCTCTCTCGGTCCCTGTGTCTCTCTCTCACCCCTGTGTCTCTCTCGGTCCGTGTGTCTCTCTCGGTCGCTATGTCTCACTCGGCCCCTGTGTCTCTCTCTGTCCCGGTGTCTCTCTCGGTCCCTGTGTCTCTCTCACGGTCCCTGTCACTCTCTCAGTCCCTGTGTCTCACTCGGTCCCTGTCTCCCTCTCGGTCCCTGTGCCTCTCTCTAAGACTCTGTGTCTCTATCTTGGTCCCTGTGTCTCTCTCAGTCCCTGTGTCTCTCTCTCTCGGTCCTGGTGTCTCTCTCGGTCCCTGTGTCTCACTCTCGGTCCCTGTGTGTCTCTCTCTGTCCCTGTGTCACTCACTCGGACCCTGTTTCTCTCTCAGTCCCTGTGTCTCTCTCGGTCCCTGTGTCTCTCTCCCCATCCCTGTGTCTCTCTCTCGGTCCCTGTGTCTCTCTCTCGGTCCTTGTGTCTCTCTCGGTCGCTGTGTCTCACTCGGTCCCTGTGTCTCTCTCGGTCCCTGTGTCTCTCTCTCACCCCTGTGTCTCTCTCTGTCCCGATGTCTCTCTCGGTCCCTGTGTCTCTCTCTCGGTCCCTGTGTCTCTCTCTGGGTCCCTGTGTCTCACTCGGTCCCTGTCTCTCTCTCGGTCTCTGTGTCTCTCTCTTGGTCACTGTGTCTCTCTGTCGGTCCCTGTGTCTCTCTCTCGGTCCCTGTCTCTCTCTCTCGGTCTCTGTGTCTCTCTTGGTCCCTGTGTCTCTCTCTCGGTCCCTGTCTCTCTCTCGGTCCCTGTGTCTCACTCGGTCTCTGTATTTCTGACTCGGTACCTGTCTCTGTCTCGGTCCCTGTGTCTCGCACGGTACCTGTGTCTCTCTCTCAGTCCCTGTGTCTCTCTCTCGGTCCCTGTGACTCGCTCAATCCCTGTGACTCTCTCGGTCCCTGTGTCTCACTCGGTACCTGTGTCTCTCTCTAGGTCCCTGTGTCTCTCTCTCGGTCCCTGTGTCTCTCTCGGTCCCTGTCTCTCTCTCAGTCCCTCTGTCTCTCTCTTGGTCCCTGTGTCTGTCTCTCGTTCCCTGTGTCTTTCTCGGTCCCTGTGTCTCTCTCTCGGTCCCTGTGTCTCTCTCGGTCCCTGTGTCTCTCTCGGACGCTGTGTCTCTCTCGGTCCCTGTGTCTCTCTCTCGGTCCCTTTGTCTCTCTCGGTCCCTGTGTCTTACTCGGTTCCTGTGACTCTCTCAGTCCCTGTCTCTCTCTCAGTCTCTGAGTCTCTCTCTCGGTCCCTGTCTCTCTCTCGGTCCCTGTGTCTCTCTCGGTCCCGGTGTCTCTCTCGATCCCTGTGTCTCTCTCGCGGTCCCAGTGTCACTCTCAGTTCTGGTGTCTCTCTCGGTCCCTGTGTCTCTTTCTCGGTCCCTATGTCTCTCTCTCGGTCCCTGTCTCTCTCTCTTGCTCTCTGCGTCTCTCTCTGTCCCTGTGTCTCACTTTGTCCCTGTGACTCTCACAGTCACAGTGTCTCTCTCGGTCCCTGTGCCTCTCTCTCGGTCACTGTGTCTCGCTCTCGGTCCCTGTGTCTCTCTCTTGGTCCCTATGTCTCTCTCTCGGTCCCTGTCTCTCTCTCGGTCCCTGTGTCTCTCTCGGTCCCGCTGTCTCTCTCGGTCCCTGTCTCTCTATCTTACTATCTGTGTCTCTCTCGGTCCCTGTCTCTCTCTCAGTCCCTGTGTCTCTCTCTCACCCCATGTCTCTCTCTGTCCCGGTGTCTCTCTCGGTCCCTGTCTCTCTCACGGTCCCTGTCACTCTCTCAGTCCCTGTGTCTAACTCGGTCCCTGTCTCCCTCTCGGTCCCTGTTCCTGTCTCTAAGACCCTGTGTCTCTCTCTTGGTCCCTGTGTCTCTCTCAGTCCCTGTGTCTCTCTCGGTCCCTGTGTCTCACTCTCGGTCCCTGTGTCTCTCTCTCGGTCACTGTGTCACTCACTCGATCCCTGTTTCTCTCTCAGTCCCTGTGTCTCTCTCTCGGTCCCTGTGTCTCTCTAAGACCCTGTGTCTCACTCGGCCCCTGTGTCTCTCTCTCACCCCTGTGTCTCTCTCGGTCCCTGTGTCTCTCTCGGACGCTGTGTCTCTCTTGGTCCCTTGTCTCTCTCTCGGTCCCTGTGTCTCTCTCGGTCCCTGTGTCTTACTCGGTTCCTGTGACTCTCTCAGTCCCTGTCTCTCTCTCAGTCTCTGAGTCTCTCTCTCGGTCCCTGTCTCTCTCTCGCTCCCTGTGTCTCTCTCGGTCCCGGTGTCTCTCTCGGTCCCTGTGTCTCTCTCTCGGTCCCTGTGTCTCTCTCGGTCCCTGTGTCTTACTCGGTTCCTGTGACTCTCTCAGTCCCTGTCTCTCTCTCAGTCTCTGAGTCTCTCTCTCGGTCCCTGTCTCTCTCACGGACGCTGTGTCTCTCTCGGTCCCTGTGTCTCTCTCGCGGTCCCTGTGTCTCTCTCTCTCGGTTCTGGTGTCTCTCTCGGTCCCTGTCTCTCTCTCTTGCTCTCTGCGTCTCTCTCTGTCCCTGTGTCTCACTTTGTCCCTGTGACTCTCACAGTCACAGTGTCTCTCTCGGTCCCTGTGTCTCTCTCTCGGTCCCTGTGTCTCTCTCTCGGTCCCTATGTCTCTCTCTCGGTCCCTGTCTCTCTCTCGGTCCCTGTGTCTCTCTCGGTCCCGCTGTCTCTCTCGGTCCCTGTCTCTCTATCTTACTATCTGTGTCTCTCTCGGTCCCTGTCTCTCTCTCAGTCCCTGTGTCTCTCTCTCACCCCATGTCTCTCTCTGTCCCGGTGTCTCTCTCGGTCCCTGTCTCTCTCATGGTCCCTGTCACTCTCTCAGTCCCTGTGTCTCTCTCGGTTCCTACCTCTCTCTCGGTCCCTGTGCCTCTCTCAAAGACCCTGTGTCTCTCTCTTGGTCCCTGTGTCTCTCTCAGTCCCTGTGTCTCTCTCGGTCCCTGTGTCTCACTCTCGGTCCTTGTGTCTCACTCTCGGTCCCTGTGTCACTCACTCGATCCCTGTTTCTCTCTCAGTCCCTGTGTCTCTCTCGGTCCCTGTGTCTCTCCCTCCATCCCTGTGTCTCTCTCTCGGTCCCTGTGTCTCTCTAAGACCCTGTGTCTCTCTCGGTCCCTTTGTCTCACTCTCACCCCTGTGTCTCTCTCCGTCCCGATGTCTCTCTCGGTCCCTGTGTCTCTCTTGGTCCCTGTGTCTCTCTCTTGGTCCCTGTGTCTCTTTCTCGGTCCCTGTGTCTCTCACTCGTTCCCTGCGTCTCACTCGGTCCCTGTGTCTCTCTCTCGGTCCCTGTGTCTCGCTCGGTCCATGTGTCTCTCTCGGTCCCTGTGTGTCACTCGGCCCCTGTGTCTTTCTCGGTCCCTGTGTCTCTCTCTGTCCCTGTCTCTCTCTCAGTCCCTGTGTCTCTCACTCGTTCCCTGTGTCTCTCTCGGTCCCTGTCTCTCTCTCAGTCCCTGAGTCTCTCTCTCAGTCCCTGTGTCTCTCTCTCGTTCCCTGTGTCTCTCGCGGTCGCTGTCTCTCTCTCTTGCTCTCTGTGTCTCTCTCGGTCCCTGTCTCTCTCTCAGTCCCTGTGTCTCTCTCTCTCGGTCCCTGTGTCTCTCTCGGTCCCTGTGTCTTACTCGGTCCCTGTGACTCTCTCAGTCCCTGTCTCTCTCTCAGTCTCTGAGTCTCTCTCTCGGTCCCTGTGTCTCTCTCGCGGTCCCTGTGTCTCTCTCGGTTCCGGTGTCTCTCTCGGTCCCTGTGTCTCTTTCTCGGTCCCTGTCTCTCTCTCTTGCTCTCTGCATCTCTCTCGGTCCCTGTGTCTCACTTTGTCCCTGTGTCTCTCTCGGTCCCTGTGTCTCTCTCTCGGTCCCTGTGTCTCTCTCTCGGTCCCTGTGTCTCTCTCTCGGTCCCTATGTCTCTCTCTCGGTCCCTGTCTCTCTCTCGGTCCCTGTGTCTCTTTCGGTCCCGGTGTCTCTCTCGGTCCCTGTCTCTCTATCTTACTCTTTGTGTCTGTCTCGGTCCCTGTCTCTCTCTCAGTCCCTGTGTCTCTTTCTCGGTCCCTGTGTCTCTCTCTCGGTCCCTGTGTCTCTCCCTTGCTCCCTGTGTCTCTCTCGGTCCCTGTGTCTCGCTCTCGGTCCCTGTGTCTTTCTCTCGGTCCCTGTGTCTCTCTCTCGGTCCCTGTGTCTCTCTAGGTCCTGGTGTCTCTCTCGGTCCCTGTGTCTCTCTCTCGGTCCCTGTCTCTCTCTCTCGGTCTCTGTCTCTCTCTCGTGCTCTCTGCGTCTCTCTCGGTCCCTGTGTCTCTCTCAGTCACAGTGTCCCTCTCGGTCCCTGTGTCTCTCTCGGTCCCTGTGTCTCTCACTCGGTCCCTGTCTCTCTCTCTCGGTCCCTGTGTCTCTCTCGGACCCTGTGTCTCCCTCGGTCCGTGTGTCTCACTCGGTCCCTCGACAATTTCCCTAAAGGACACCCCTTGGGACAGAGGGACAATTTATCCCGGACAATCCCCCTAAAGGACACATCATGGGACAGAGGGACAATTTATCCCGGACAATCCCCCTAAAGGACACACTATGGGACAGAGGGACAGTTTATCCTGGACAATCCCCCTAAAGGACACATCATGGGACAGAGGGACAGTTTATCCCGGTCAATCCCCCTAAAGAACACACCATGGGACAGAGGGATAGATTATCACGTACATAGAACATAGAACATAGAACATTACAGAGCAGAACAGGCCCTTCGGCCCACGATGTTGCGCCGACCAGTTACAAAACAATGACCCACTAACCTAAACCCAATCCCTTTTCATCCATAAACCTATCCACAGATCTCTTAAACGCCCCCAAACTAGGTGCATTTACAACTGCAGCTGGCAGGGCATTCCAGTCCCTCACCACCCTCTGGGTAAAGAACCTACCCCTGACATCTGTCCTATAACTACCCCCTCTTAATTTAAAATCGTGCCCCCTCGTGTTAGCTTTCTCCATCCTAGGAAAAAGGCTATCACTATCTACCCTGTCTAAACCTCTAATCATCTTATATGTTTCAATAAGATCCCCTCTTAGCCGCCTTCTTTCCAGCGAAAACAACCCCAAATCTCTCAATCTCTCCTCATAGGATCTCCCCTCCATACCAGGCAACATCCTGGTAAACCTCCTCTGCACCCTCTCCAATGCCTCTACATCCTTCCTGTAATGTGGGGACCAGAACTGCACACAAAACTCCAAGTGTGGCCGCACCAGAGTTGTGTACAGTTGCATCATGACGCTGCGACTCTTAAATTCAATCCCCCTACCAATAAACGCCAAGACTCCGTATGGCTTCTTAACAACCTTATCGACTTGACAATCCCCCTAATGGACACACCATGGGACAGAGGGACAGTTTATCCCGGACAATCCCCCTAAAAGACACATCATGGGACAGAGGTACAGTTTATCCTGGACAATCCCCCTAAAGGACACACCATGGGACAGAGGGACAGTTTATCCCGGACAATCCCCCTAAAAGACACATCATGGGACAGAGGGACAGTTTATCCTGGACAATCCCCCTAAAGGACAAACCATGGGACAGAGGGACAGTTTATCCCGGACAATCCCCCTAAAGGACACCCCTTAGGAAAGAGGGACAGTTTATCCCGGACAATCCCCCTAAAGGACACACCATGGGACCGAGGGACAGTTTATTCCGGACAATCCCCCTAAAGGACACACCATGGGACAGAGGAACAGTTTATCCCGGACAATCCCCCTAAAGGACACATCATGGGACAGAGGGACAGTTTATCCTGGACAATCCCCCTAAAGGACACATCATGGGACAGAGGGACAGTTTATCCTGGACAATCCCCTAAAGGACACATCATGGGACAGAGGGACAGTTTATCCCGGACAATCCCCCTAAAGGACACATCATGGGAAAGAGGGAACGTTTAACCTGGACAATCCCCCTAAAGGACACACCATGGGACAGAGGGACAGTTTATCCCGGACAATCCCCCTAAAGGACACATCATGGGAAAGAGGGAACGTTTAACCTGGACAATCCCCCTAAAGGACACACCATTGGACAGAGGGACAGTTTGTCCTGGACAATCCCCCTAAAGGACACACCATGGGACAGAGGGACAGTTTATCCCGGACAATCCCCGTAAAGGACACATCATGGGACAGAGGGACAGTTTATCCTGGACAATCCCCCTAAAGGACACCCCATGGGACAGAGGGACAGTTTATCCTGGACAATCCCCCTAAAGGACACACCATGGGACAGAGGGACAGTTTATCCCGGACAATCCCCCTAAAGGACACCCCATGGGACAGAGGGACAGTTTATCCCGGACAATCCCCCTAAAGGACACATCATGGGACAGAGGGACAGTTTATCCTGGACAATCCCCCTAAAGGACACATCATGGGACAGAGGGACAGTTTATCCCGGACAATCCCCCTAAAGGACATATCATGGGACAGAGGGACAGTTTATCCCGGACAATCCCCCTAAAGGACACAACATGGGACAGAGGGACAGTTTACCCTGGACAATCCCTCTAAAGGACACACCATGGGACAGAGGGACAGTTTATCCTGGACAATCCCCCTAAAGGACACACCATGGGACAGAGGGACAGTTTATCCTGGACAATCCCCCTAAAGGACACACCATGGGACAGAGGGACAGTTTACCCTGGACAATCCCCCTAAAGGACACACCATGGGACAGAGGGACAGTTTATCCTGGACAATCCCCCTAAAGGACACATCATGAGACAGAGGGACAGTTTATCCTGGACAATCCCCCTAAAGGACACACCATGGGACAGAGGGACAGTATATCCTGGACAATCCCCCTAAAGGACACACCATAGGACAGAGGGACAGTTTATCTCGGACAATCCCCCTAAAGGACACATCATGGGAAAGAGGGAAAGTTTATCATGGACAATCCCCCAAAAGGACACACCATGGGACAGAGGGACGATTTATCCTGGACAATCCCCCTAAAGGACACACCATGGGACAGAGGTACAGTTTACCTTGGACAATCCCCCTAAAGGACACATCATGGGACAGAGGGACAGTTTATCCCGGACAATGCCCCTAAAGGACATATCATGGGACAGAGGGACAGTTTATCCCGGACAATCCCCCTAAAGGACACATTATGGGACAGAGGGACAGTTTACCCCGGACAGTGCCCCTAAAGGACACATCATGGGGCAGAGGGACAGTTTATCCTGGACAATTCCCCTAAAGGACACATCATGCGACAGAGAGACAGTTTATCCCGGACAATCCCCCTAAAGGACACATCATGGGACAGGGGGACAGTTTATCCTGGACAATCCCCCTAAAGGACACATCATATGACAGAGGGACGATTTATCCTGGACAATCCCCCTAAAGGACAGCCCTTGGGACAGTTTATCCCGGATAATGAACCAAAAGGACACATCATGGGACAGAGGGACAGTTTATCCCGGAAAATCCCCCTAAAGGACACATCATGGGAAAGAGGGAACGTTTATCATGGACAATCCCCCTAAAGGATACATCATGGGACAGAGGGACAGTTTATCCTGGACAATCACCCTAAAGGACAAACCATGGGACAGAGGGACAGTTTATCCTGGACAATCCCCCTAAAGGACAAACCATGGGACAGAGGGACAGATTATCCTGGACAATCCCCCTAAAGGACACACCATGGGACAGAGGGACAGTTTGTCCTGGACAATCCCCCAAAGGACACACCATTGGACAGAGGGACAGTTTATCCCGGACAATGCCCCTAAAGGACATATCTTGGGACAGAGGGACAGTTTATCCCGGACAATCCCCCTAAAGGACACATTATGGGACAGAGGGAAAGTTTATCCTGGGTAATCCCCCTAAAGGACACACCATGGGACAGAGGGACAGTTTACCCTGGACAATCACCCTAAAGGACACACCATGGGACAGAGGGAAAGTTTATCCTGGACAATCCCCCTAAATGACACATCATGGGGAAGAGGGAACGTTTATCATGGACAATCCCCCTCAAGGACACACCTTGGGACAGAGGGACAGTTTATCCTGGACAATCACCCTAAAGGACACACCATGGGACAGAGGGACAGTTTACCCTGGACAATCACCCTAAAGGACACAACATGGGACAGAGGGACAGATTATCCCGGACAATCCCCCTAAAGGACACACCATGGGACAGAGGGACAGTTTATCCTGGACAATCCCCCTAAAGGACACATCATGGGACAGAGGGACAGATTATCCCGGACAATCCCCCTAAAGGACACATCATGGGACAGAGGGACAGTTTATCCCGGACAATCCCCCTAAAGGACACAACATGGGACAGAGGGACAGATTATCCTGGACAATCCCCCTAAAGGACACACCATGGGACAGAGGGACAGTTTATCCCGGACAATTGCCCTAAAGGACATATCATGTGACAGAGGGACAGTTTATCCTGGACAATCCCCCTAAAGGACACATCATGGGACAGAGGGACAGTTTATCCCGGTCATTCCCCCTAAAGCACACACCATTAGACAGAGGGACAGTTTATACCGGACAATCCCCCTAGAGGACACACCATTAGACAGAGGGACAGTTTATCCTGGACAATCCCCCTAAAGGACACATCATGGGACAGAGGGACAGTTTATCCCAGCCAATCCCCCTAAAGGACACATCATGGGACAGAGGGACAGTTTATCGCGGACAATCCCTCTAAATGATACATCATGGGACAGAGGGACAGTTTATCCTGGACAATCCCCCTAAAGGACACACCATTGGACTGAGGGACAGTTTATCCCGGACAATCCCCCTAAAGGACACATCATGGGACAGAGGGACAGTTTATCCTGGACAATCCCCCTAAAGGACACCCCTTGGGACAGAGGGTGAGTTTATCCCGGACAATGCCCCTAAAGGACACATCATGGGACAGAGGGACAGTTTATCCCGGACAATGCCACTAAAGGATATATCATGGGACAGAGGGACAGTTTATCCCGGACAATGCCACTAAAGGACACATTATGGGACAGAGGGACAGTTTGTCCCGGACAATCCCCCTAAAGGACACACCATTGGACAGAGGGACAGTTTATCCCGGACAATCCCCCTAAAGGACACATCATGGGACAGAGGGACAGTTTATCCTGGACAATCCCCCTAAAGGACACATCATGGGACAGAGGGACAGTTTATCCTGGACAATCCCCCTAAAGGACACATCATGGGACAGAGGGACAGTTTATCCTGGACAATCCACCCAAAGGACACATCATGGGACAGAGGGACAGTTTATCCTGGACAATCCCCCCAAAGGACACACCATTGGACAGAGGGACAGTTTATCCTGGACAATCCCTCTAAAGGACACATCATGGGTCAGAGGGACGATTTAAGAACATAAGAACATAAGAACATAAGAAATAGGAGCAGGAGTAGGCCATCTGGCCCTTCGAGCCTGCCCCGCCATTCAATAAGATCATGGCTGATCTGTCGTGACTCAGCTCCACCTTCCCGCCCTCTCCCCATAACCCTTAATCCCTTCTCTTATCAAAAACCCATCAACCCGTTTCTTAAAAATATTTAGCGAGGCAGCCTCCACCACTTCAACGGGCAGAGAATTCCAGAGATTCACCACCCTTTGAGTGAAGAAGTTCCTCCTCAACTCTGTTCTAAACCGCCCCCCCTTTATCTTGAGGCTGTGCCCCCTAGTCCTACTGTCTTTTTTGAGCGGGAACAGTCTCTCCACCTCTATCCTATCCATCCCATTCATCATCTTATACGTCTCAATGAGATCTCCCCTCATTCTTCTAAACTCTAACGAGTACAAGCCTAGTTTATTCAGCCTCTCCTCATAGCTCAATCCCCTCAACTCCGGTATCAGCCGAGTAAACCTCCTCTGCACTCCCTCCAGGGCCAAAACATCCTTGCGCAGGTGCGGCGCCCAAAACTGCACACAGTACTCCAGCTGCGGCCTCACCAATGCCCTATACAGCTGCAGCAAGACCTCCCTACTTTTATATTCAATCCCCTTCGCTATGAAGGCCAGCATCCCATTCGCCTTCCTGACCACCTGCTGCACCTGCAAGCTGGGTTTTTGCGACTCATGCACAAGGACCCCGAGGTCCCTCTGCACCGTCGCCTGCTGCAGTTTTTCGCCCCGTAAGTAATAGTCCTTCCTACCATTCCTCCTACCAAAGTGGACCACCTCACACTTGCCAACATTAAATTCATTTGCCATTTCCTGGCCCATTCGCCCAGCCTATCTAGATCCTTCTGCAGACTCTCCACACCCTCCGCACAATTTGCCTTTCCCCAATCTTGGTGTCATCAGCAAATTTCGACACCCTGCACTCGGTTTCCTCCTCCAGATCATCTATATAAATGGTAAATAGCTGAGGCCCCAGCACCGACCCCTGGGGCACCCCACTAGTCACCAACCGCCAATCCGAATAGCATCCATTGACCCCCACTCTCTGCCTCCTATTTGACAACCAATCCTCTATCCACGCTAACACCCTACCCCCAACTCCATGTCCCCTGACCTTCTGCAATAACCTCTTGTGAGGTACCTTGTCAAACGCCTTCTGAAAATCCAGAAAGACCACATCCACCGGCTCTCCTCCATCCACTGCCCTAGACACATCCTCATAGAACTCCAGTAAATTGTCAGACACGACTTCCCTTTAATGAAACCGTGTTGCGTCCGCCCTATCAAGCAATTCCCCTCAAGATGCCTCGCTATTTCCTCCTTAATGACGGTTTCTAACATTTTACCTACCACAGACGTTAAACTAACCGGCCTATAATTCCCCGCCTTTTGCCTGCCACCCTTCTTAAACAACGGCGTAACATTAGCCGTTTTCCAATCTTCCGGCACTTCCCCGGAATCCAGCGACGTCTGGAAAATAACCACCAAGGCATCCACTATCACCTCCGCCATTTCTTTCAGAACCCTCGGATGCATTTATCCTGGACAATCCCCCTAAAGGACACCCCTTGGGACAGAGGGACAGTTTATCCCGGACAATCCCCCTAAAGGACACATTATGGGACAGAGGGAAAGGTTATCCTGGGTAATCCCCCTAAAGGACACACCATGGGACAGAGGGACAGATTATCCCGGACAATCCCCCTAAAGGACACACCATGGGACAGAGGGACAGTTTATCCCGGACAATCGCCCTAAAGGACATATCATGGGACAGAGGGACAGTTTATCCCGGACAATCCCCCTAAAGGACACATCATGGGACAGAGGGACAGTATATCCCTGCCAATCCCCCTAAAGGACACATCATGGGACAGAGGGACAGTTTATCCTGGACAATCCCCCTAAAGGACACACCATGGGACAGAGGGACAGTTTATCCTGGACAATCCCCCTAAAGGACACCCCTTGGGACAGAGGGTCAGTTTATCCCGGACAATGCCACTAAAGGACATATCATGGGACAGAGGGACAGTTTATCCTGGACAATCCCCCCAAAGGACACACCATTGGACAGAGGGACAGTTTATCCTGGACAATCCCTCTAAAGGACACACCATGGGACAGAGGGACAGTTTATCCTGGACAGTCCCCCTAATGGACACATTATGGGACAGAGGGAAAGTTTATCCTGGGTAATCCCCCTAAAGGACACACCATGGGACAGAGGGACAGTTTATCCCGGACAATCACCCTAAAGGACACATCATGGGGCAGAGGGACAGTTTATCCTGGACAATCCCCCTAAAGGACACATTATGGGACAGAGGGAAAGTTTATCCTGGGTAATCCCCCTAAAGGACACACCATGGGACAGAGGGACAGTTTATCCCGGACAATCGCCCTAAAGGACACACCATGGGACAGAGGGACAGTTTATCCTGGACAATCACCCTAAAGGACACATCATGGGACAGAGGGACAGTTTATCCTGGACAATCCCCCTAAAGGACACATCATGTGACAGAGGGACAGTTTATCCCGGACAATCCCCCTAAAGGACACCCCTTGGGACAGAGGGACAGTTTATCCTGGACAATCACCCTAAAGGACACATCATGGGACAGAGGGACAGTTTATCGCGGACAATCCCCCTAAAGGACACATTATGGGACAGAGGGACAGTTTATCCTGGACAATCCCCCTAAAGGACACACCATGGGACAGAGGGACAGTTTATCCAGGACATTCCCCCTAAAGGACACACCATGGGACAGAGGGACAGTTTATCCTGGACAATCCCCCTAAAGGACACCCCTTGGGACAGAGGGTCAGTTTATCCCGGACAATCACCCTAAAGGACACACCATGGGACAGAGGGACAGTTTATCCCGGACAATCCCACTAAAGGACATATCATGGGACAGAGGGACAGTTTATCCCGGACAATTCCCCCAAAGGACACACCATGGGAGAGAGGGACAGTTTATCCTTCGCAATCCCCCTAAGGACACACCATGGGACAGAGGGACAGTTTATCCCGGACAATCCCCCAAAAGGATACACCATGGGACAGTGGGATAGATTATCTCGGACAATCCCCCAAAAGGACACATCATGGGACAGAGGGACAGTTTATCCTGGACAATCCCCCTAAAGGACACACCATGGGACAGAGGGACGATTTATCCTGGACAATCACCCTAAAGGACACATCATGGGACAGAGGGACAGTTTATCCTGGACAATCCCCCAAAAGGATACACAATGGGACAGAAGGACAGGTTATCGCGGACAATCCCCCTAAAGGACACACCATGGGACAGAGGGACAGTTTATCCTGGACAATTCCCCTAAAGGACACATCATGGGACAGAGGGACAGTTTATCCTGGACTATCCCCCTAAAGGACACACCATGGGACAGAGGGACAGTTTATCCTGGACAATCCCCCTAAAGGACACACCATGGGACAGAGGGACAGTTTATCCTGGACAATCCCCCTAAAGGACACACCATGGGACAGAGGGACAGTTTATCCTGGACAATCCCCCTAAAGGACACATCAGGGGACAGAGGGACAGTTTATCCTGGACAATCCCCCTAAAGGACACCCCATGGGACAGAGGGTCAGTTTACCCCGGACAATCCCCCTAAAGGACACTTCATGGGACAGAGGGACAGTTTATCCTGGACAATGCCCCTAAAGTTCACACCATGGGACAGAGGGACAGTTTACACTGGACAATCCCCCTAAAGGTCACTTCATGGGACTGAGGCACAGTTTATCCTGGACAATCCCCCTAAAGGACACGACATGGGACAGAGGGACAGTTTACCCTGGACAATCCCCCTAAAGTTCACATCATGGGATAGAGGGACAGTTTACCCTGGACAATCCCCCAAAAGGTCCCATCATGGGAAAGGGGGACAGTTTATCTTGGACAATCCCCCTAAAGGACACATCATGGGTCAGAGGGACAGTTTATCCCGGACAATCCCCCTAAAGGACACACCATGGGACAGAGGGACAGTTTATCCCGGCCAATCCCCCTAAAGGACACATCATGGGACAGAGGGACAGTTTATCGCGGACAATCCCCCTAAAGGACACATCATGGGACAGACGGACAGTTTATCCTGGACAATCCCCCTAAAGGACACATCATGGGACAGACGGACAGTTTATCCTGGACAATCCCCCTTAAGGATACCCCATGGGACAGAGGGACTGCTTATCCCGGACAATCCCCCTAAAGTACATACCATGGGACAGAGGGACAGTTTATCCTGGACAATCCCCCTAAAGTACATACCATGCGACAGAGGGACAGTTTATCCTGGACAATCCCCCTAAAGGACACATCATGGGACAGAGGGACAGTTTATCACGGACAATCCCCCTACTGGACATACCATGGGACAGAGGGACAGTTTATCCTGGACAATACCCGTAAAGGAAACACCATGGGACAGAGGGACAGTTTATCCCGGACAATCCCCCTACTGGACATACCATGGGACAGAGGGACAGTTTATCCTGGACAATACCCGTAAAGGAAACACCATGGGACAGAGGGACAGTTTATCCCGGACAATCCCCCTAAAGGATACACCATGGGACAGAGGGACAGTTTATCCCGGACAATCCCCCTAAAGGATACATCATGGGACAGAGGGACAGTTTATCCCGGACAATCCCCCTAAAGGACATACCATGGGACAAGGGACAGTTTATCCTGGACAATCCCCCTAAAGGACACATCATGGGACAGAGGGACAGTTTATCCTGGACAATCCCCCTAAAGGACACACCATGGGACAGAGGGGCAGTTTATCCCGGACAATCCCCCTAAAGTACATACCATGGGACAAGGGACAGTTTATCCTGGACAATCCCCCTAAAGGACACATCATGGGACAGAGGGACAGTTTATCCTGGACAATCCCCCTAAAGGACACATCATGGGACAGAGGGGCAGTTTATCCCGGACAATGCCCCTGTAGGACACATCATGGGACAGAGGGGCAGTTTATCCTGGACAATCCCCCTAAAGGACACATCATGGGACAGAGGGACAGTTTATCCTGGACAATCCCCCTAAAGGACACCCCTTGGGACAGAGGGTCAGTTTATCCCGGACAATGCCACTAAAGGACATATCATGGGACAGAGGGACAGTTTATCCCGGACAATCCCCCTAGAGGACACATTATGGGACAGTGGGACAGTTTATCCCGGACAATCCACCTAAATGACACATCATGGGACAGAGGGACAGTTTATCCTGGACAATTCCCCTAAAGGACACACCATGGGACAGAGGGATTATTTATCCTGGACAATCCCCCTAAAGGACTCATCATGGGACAGAGGGACAGTTTTTTCCGGACAATCCCCCTAAAGGACACATCATGGAAAAGAGGGACAGTTTATCCTGGACAATCCCCCTAAAGGACACATCATGGGACAGAGGGACAGTTTATCCCGGACAATCCCCCTAAAGGACACATCATGGAAAAGAGGGACAGTTTATCCTGGACAATCCCTCTAAAGTACACACCATGGGACAGAGGGACAGTTTATCCCCGCCAATCCCACTAAAGGACACATTATGGGACAGAGGGACAATTTATCGCGGACAATCCCCCTAAAGGACACATCATGGGACAGAGGGACAGTTTATCATGGACAATTCCCCCAAAGGACACACCATGGGACAGAGGGACAGTTTATCCTTCGCAATCCCCCTAAAGGACACACCATGGGACAGAGGGACTGTTTATCCTTCGCAATCCCCCTAAAGGACACACCATGGGACAGAGGGACTGTTTATCATGGACAATTCCCCCAAAGGACACACCATGGGACAGAGGGACAGTTTATCCTTCGCAATCCCCCTAAAGGACACACCATGGGACAGAGGGACTGTTTATCCCGGACAATCCCCCAAAAGGATCCACCATGGGACAGTGGGATAGATTATCTCGGACAATCCCCCAAAAGGATACACCATGGGACAGAGGGACAGTTTATCCCGGACAATCCCCCTAAAGGACACATCATGGGACAGAGGGACAGTTTATCCCGGACAATCTCCCTAAAGGACACACCATGGGACAGAGGGACAGTTTATTCTGGACAATCCCCCAAAAGGATACACAATGGGACAGAAGGACAGTTTATCATGGACTATCCCCCTAAAGGACACACCATGGGACAGAGGGACAGTTTATCATGGACTATCCCCCTAAAGGACACACCATGGGACAGAGGGACAGTTTATCCTGGACAATCCCCCTAAAGGACACACCATGGGACAGAGGGACAGTTTATCCTGGACAATCCCCCTAAAGGACACACCATGGGACAGAGGGACAGTTTATCCTGGACAATCCCCCTAAAGGACACACCATGGGACAGAGGGACAGTTTATCCTGGACAATCCCCCTAAAGGACACATCATGGGACAGAGGGGCAGTTTATCCCGGACAATCCTCCTAAAGGACACACCATGGGACAGAGGGACAGTTTATCCGGAACAATCCTCCTAAAGGACACAGCATGGGAGAGAGGGACAGTTTATCCCGGACAATCACCCTAAAGGACACACCATGGGACAGAGGGACAGTTTATCCGGAACAATCCCCCTAAAGGACACTTCATGGGACAGAGGGACAGTTTATCCAGGACAGTCCCCCTAAAGGACACACCATGGGACAGAGGGACAGTTTACACTGGACAATCCCCCTAAAGGTCACTTCATGGGACTGAGGCACAGTTTATCCTGGACAATCCCCCTAAAGGACACGACATGGGACAGAGGGACAGTTTACCCTGGACAATCCCCCTAAAGTTCACATCATGGGACAGAGGGACAGTTTACCCTGGACAATCCCCCAAAAGGTCCCATCATGGGAAAGGGGGACAGTTTATCTTGGACAATCCCCCTAAAGGACACATCATGGGTCAGAGGGACAGTTTATCCTGGACAATCCCCCTAAAGGACACATCATGGGACAGAGGGACAGTTTATCCTGGACAATCCCCCTAAAGGACACACCATGGGCAGAGGGACAGTTTATCGCGGACAATCCCCCTAAAGGACACATCATGGGACAGACGGACAGTTTATCCTGGGCAATCCCCCATAAGGATACCCCATGGGACAGAGGGACTGTTTATCCCGGACAATCCCCCTAAAGTACATACCATGGGACAAGGGACAGTTTATCCTGGACAATCCCTCTAAAGGACACACCATGGGACAGAGGGACAGTTTATCCTGGACAATACCCCTAAAAGACATATCATGGGACAGAGGGGCAGTTTATCCCGGACAATCCCCCTAAAGGACACACCATGGTACAAAGGGACAGTTTATCCCGGACAATCCCCCAAAAGGACCCACCATGGGACAGAGGGACAGTTTATCCTCGACAATCCCCCTAAAGGACACACCATGGTACAAAGGGACAGTTTATCCCGGACAATCACCCTAAAGGACACACCATGGGACAAAGGGACAGTTTATCTCGACAAACCCCCTAAAAGACACAACATGGGACAGAGGGACAGTTTATCCTGGACAATCCCCCTAAAGGACACACCATGGGACAGAGGGACAGTTTATCCTGGACAATCCCCCTAAAGGACACACCATGGTACAAAGGGACAGTTTATCCCGGACAATCACCCTAAAGGACACACCATGGGACAAAGGGACAGTTTATCTCGACAAACCCCCTAAAAGACACAACATGGGACAGAGGGACAGTTTATCCTGGACAATCCCCCTAAAGGACACACCATGGGACAGAGGGACAGTTTATCCTGGACAATCCCCCTAAAGGACACACCATGGTACAAAGGGACAGTTTATCCCGGACAATCCCCCTAAAGGACACATCATGGGACAGAGGGACAGTTTATCCAGATCTATCCCCCTACTGGACATACCATGGGACAGAGGGAGAGTTTATCCCGGACAATCCCCCTAAAGGACACACCATGGGACAGAGGGACAGTTTATCCCGGACAATCCCCCTAAAGGAGAGACCATGAGACAGAGGGACAGTTTATCCTGGACAATCCCCCTAAAGGACACACCATGGGGCAGAGGGACAGTTTATCCTGGACAATCCCCCTAAAGGACACATCAGGGGACAGAGGGACAGTTTATCCTGGACAATCCCCCTAAAGGACACACCATGGGACAGAGGGACAGTTTATCCCGGACAATCCCCTTAAAGGACACACCATGGGACAGAGGGACAATTTATCCTGGACAATCCCCCTAAAGGACACATCATGGGACAGAGGGACAGTTTATCCGGAACAATCCTCCTAAAGGACACACCATGGGACAGAGGGACAGTTTATCCCGGACAATTCCCCTTAAAGGACACATCATGGGACAGATGGACAGTTTATCCTGAACAATCCCCCTAAAGGACACATCATGGGACAGAGGGGCAGTTTATCCCGGACAATCCCCCTAATGGACACACCATGGGACAGAGGGGCAGTTTACCCCGGACAATCCCCCTAAAGGACACTTCATGGGACAGAGGGACAGTTTACCCCGGACAATCCCCCTAAAGGACACTTCATGGGACAGAGGGACAGTTTATCCTGGACAATCCCCATAAAGGTCACGACATGGGACAGAGGGACAGTTTATCCTGGACAATCCCCCTAAAGGACACACCATGGGACAAAGGGACAGTTTATCTCGACAAATCCCCTAAAAGACACAACATGGGACAGAGGGACAGTCTATCCTGGACAATCCCCCTAAAGGACACACCATGGGACAGAGGGACAATTTATCCTGGACAATCCCCCTAAAGGACACACCACGCGACAGAGGGATAGTTTATCCCGGATAATCCCCCTAAATGACACATCATTGGACAGAGGGACAGTTTATCCTGGACAATCCTCCTAAAGGACACACCATGGGACAGAGGGACATTTTATCCTGGACAATCCCCCTAAAGAACACACCGTGGGACAGAGGGACAGTTTGTCCTGGACATTCCCCCTAAAGGAGAGACCATGGGACAGAGGGACATTTTATCCTGGACAATCCCCCTAAAGGACACACCATGGGACAGAGGGACATTTTATCCTGGACAATCCCCCTAAAGGACACACCATGCGACAGAGGGACAGTTTATCCCGGATAATCCCCCTAAATGACACATCATGGGACAGAGGGAGAGTTTATCCTGGACAATCCCCCTAAAGGACACACCATGGGACAGAAGGACAGTTTATCCTGGACAATCCCCCTAAAGGGCTCACCATGGGACAGAGGGAGAGTTTATCCCGGACAATTCCCCTAAAGGACAAACCATGGGATAGAGGGACAATCTTTCCCGGACAATCCCCCTAAAGGACACATCATGGGACAGAGGGACAGTTTTTCCCGGACAATCCCCCTAAAGGACACATCATGGGACAGAGGGATAGTTTATCCTGGACAATCCCCCTAAAGGACACACCATGGGACAGAGGTACAGTTTATCCCGGACAATCCCCCTAAAGGACACACCATGGGACAGAGGGACAGTTTATCCCGGACAATCCCCCTAAAGGACACATCATGGGACAGAGGGACAGTTTATCCTGGACAATCCCCCTAAAGGACACACCATGGGACAGAGGGACAGTTTATCCTGGACAATCCCCCTAAAGGACACATCATGGGACAGTGGGACAGTTTATCCTGGACAATCCCCCTAAAGGACACACCATGGGACAAAGGGACAGTTTATCCCGGACAATCCCCCTAAAGGTCACACCATGGGACAGAGGGACAGTTTATCCCGGACAATCCCCCTAAAGGACACACCATGGGACAGAGGGGCAGTTTACCCCGGACAATCCCCCTAAAGGACACTTCATGGGACAGAGGGACAGTTTATCCAGGACAGTCCCCCTAAAGGACACACCATGGGACAGAGGGACAGTTTACACTGGACAATCCCCCTAAAGGTCACTTCATGGGACTGAGGCACAGTTTATCCTGGACAATCCCCCTAAAGGACACGACATGGGACAGAGGGACAGTTTACCCTGGACAATCCCCCTAAAGTTCACATCATGGGACAGAGGGACAGTTTACCCTGGACAATCCCCCAAAAGGTCCCATCATGGGAAAGGGGGACAGTTTATCTTGGACAATCCCCCTAAAGGACACATCATGGGTCAGAGGGACAGTTTATCCTGGACAATCCCCCTAAAGGACACATCATGGGACAGAGGGACAGTTTATCGCGGACAATCCCCCTAAAGGACACATCATGGGACAGACGGACAGTTTATCCTGGACAATCCCCCTTAAGGATACCCCATGGGACAGAGGGACTGTTTATCCCGGACAATCCCCCTAAAGTACATACCATGGGACAAGGGACAGTTTATCCTGGACAATCCCTCTAAAGGACACACCATGGGACAGAGGGACAGTTTATCCTGGACAATACCCCTAAAAGACACATCATGGGACAGAGGGGCAGTTTATCCCGGACAATCCCCCTAAAGGACACATCATGGGAAAGAGGGACAGTTTATCCTGGACAATCCCCCTAAAGGACACACCATGGTACAAAGGGACAGTTTATCCCGGACAATCCCCCAAAAGGACCCACCATGGGACAGAGGGACAGTTTATCCTGGACAATCCCCCTAAAGGACACACCATGGTACAGAGAGACAGTTTATCCCGGACAATCCCCCTAAACTACATACCATGGGACAAGGGACAGTTTATCCTGGACAATCCCCCTAAAGGACACATCATGGGACAGAGGGACAGTTTATCCTCGACAATCCCCCTAAAGGACACACCATGGTACAGAGAGACAGTTTATCCCGGACAATCCCCCTAAACTACATACCATGGGACAAGGGACAGTTTATCCTGGACAATCCCCCTAAAGGACACATCATGGGACAGAGGGGCAGTTTATCCCGGACAAGCCCCCTGTAGGACACATCATGGGACAGAGGGACAGTTTATCCTGGACAATCCCCCTAAAGGACACACCATGGTACAAAGGGACAGTTTATCCCGGACAATCACCCTAAAGGACACACCATGGGACAGAGGGACAGTTTATCCCGGACAATCCCCCTAAAGGACACACCATGGGGCAGAGGGACAGTTTATCCTGGACAATCCCCCTAAAGGACATACCATGGGACAGAGGGACAGTTTATCCCGGACAATCCCCCTAAAGGACACACCATGGGACAGAGGGACAGTTTATCCCAGACAATCCCCCTAAAGGAGAGACCATGAGACAGAGGGACAGTTTATCCTGGACAATCCCCCTAAAGGACACACCATGGGGCAGAGGGACAGTTTATCCTGGACAATCCCCCTAAAAGACACACCATGGGACAGAGGGACAGTTTATCCTGGACAATCACCCTAAAGGACACACCATGGGACAGAGGGACAGTTTATCGTGGACAATCCCCCTAAAGGACACACCATGGGACAGAGGGACATTTTATCCTGAACAATCCCCCTAAAGGACACATCATGGGACAGAGGGACAGATTATCCTGGACAATCCCCCTAAAGGACACATCATGGGACAGAGGGACAGATTATCCTGGACAATCCCCGTAAAGGACACATCAGGGGACAGAGGGACAGTTTATCCTGGACAATCCCCCTAAAGGACACACCATGGGACAGAGGGACAGTTTATCCCGGACAATCCCCTTAAAGGACACATCATGGGACAGAGGGACAGTTTATCCTGGGAAATCCCCCTAAAGGACACACCATGGGACAGAGGGACAATTTATCCTGGACAATCCCCCTAAAGGACACATCATGGGACAGAGGGACAGTTTATCCGGAACAAGCCTCCTAAAGGACACACCATGGGACAGAGGGACAGTTTATCCCGGACAATTCCCCTTAAGGACACACCATGGGACAGAGGGACAATTTATCCTGGACAATCCCCCTAAAGGACACATCATGGGACAGAGGGACAGTTTATCCCGGACAATCCCCCTAATGGACACACCATGGGACAGAGGGGCAGTTTACCCCGGACAATCCCCCTAAAGGACACTTCATGGGACAGAGGGACAGTTTACCCCGGACAATCCCCCTAAAGGACACTTCATGGGCCAGAGGGACAGTTTATCCTGGACAATCCCCCTAAAGGACACGACATGGGACAGAGGGACAGTTTATCCTGGACAATCCCCCTAAAGGACACACCATGGGACAAAGGGACAGTTTATCTCGACAAACCCCCTAAAAGACACAACATGGGACAGAGGGACAGTTTATCCTGGACAATCCCCCTAAAGGACACACCATGGGACAGAGGGACAATTTATCCTGGACAATCCCCCTAAAGGACACACCACGCGACAGAGGGATAGTTTATCCCGGATAATCCCCCTAAATGACACATCATTGGACAGAGGGACAGTTTATCCTGGACAATCCTCCTAAAGGACACACCATGGGACAGAGGGACATTTTATCCTGGACAATCCCCCTAAAGGACACACCGTGGGACAGAGGGACAGTTTGTCCTGGACATTCCCCCTAAAGGAGAGACCATGGGACAGAGGGACATTTTATCCTGGACAATCCCCCTAAAGGACACACCATGGGACAGAGGGACATTTTATCCTGGACAATCCCCCTAAAGGACACACCATGCGACAGAGGGACAGTTTATCCCGGATAATCCCCCTAAATGACACATCATGGGACAGAGGGAGAGTTTATCCTGGACAATCCCCCTAAAGGACAGACCATGGGACAGAAGGACAGTTTATCCTGGACAATCCCCCTAAAGGGCTCACCATGGGACAGAGGGAGAGTTTATCCCGGACAATTCCCCTAAAGGACAAACCATGGGATAGAGGGACAATCTTTCCCGGACAATCCCCCTAAAGGACACATCATGGGACAGAGGGACAGTTTTTCCCGGACAATCCCCCTAAAGGACACATCATGGGACAGAGGGATAGTTTATCCTGGACAATCCCCCTAAAGGACACACCATGGGACAGAGGTACAGTTTATCCCGGACAATCCCCCTAAAGGACACACCATGGGACAGAGGGACAGTTTATCCCGGACAATCCCCCTAAAGGACACATCATGGGACAGAGGGACAGTTTATCCTGGACAATCCCCCTAAAGGACACACCATGGGACAGAGGGACAGTTTATCCTGGACAATCCCCCTAAAGGACACATCATGGGTCAGTGGGACAGTTTATCCTGGACAATCCCCCTAAAGGACACACCATGGGACAGAGGGACAGTTTATCCTGGACAATCCCCCTAAAGGACAAACCATGGGACAGAGGGACAATCATTCCTGGACAATCCCCCTAAAGGACACACCATGGGACAGAGGGACAGTTTATCCTGGACAATCCCCCTAAAGGACACATCATGGGACAGAGGGACAGTTTATCCTGGACAATCCCCCTAAAGGACACACCATGGGACAGAGGGACAGTTTATCCAGATCTATCCCCCTAATGGACATACCATGGGACAGAGGGGCAGTTTATCCGGGACAATCCCCCTAAAGGACACACCATGGGACAGAGGGACAGTTTATCCCGGACAATCCCCCTAAAGGACGCACCATGGGACAGAGGGACAGTTTATCCTGGACAATCCCCCTAACGGACACACCATGGGACAGAGGGACAGTTTATCCCGGACAATCCCCCTAAAGGACACACGATGGGACAGAGGGACAGTTTATCCTGGACAATCCCCCTAAAGGACACACCATGGGACAGAGGGACAGTTTATCCTGGACAAGCCCCCTAAAGGACACATCATGGGACAGAGGGAAATTTTATCCGGGACAATCCCCCTAAAGGACACATCATGGGACAGAGGGACAGATTATCCTGGACAATCCCCCTAAGGACACATCATGGGACAGAGGGACAGTTTATCCTGGACAATCCCCTTAAAGGACACACGATGGGACAGAGGGACAGTTTATCCTGGACAATCCCCCTAAAGGACACACCATGGGACAGAGGGACAGTTTATCCAGATCTATCCCCCTAATGGACATACCATGGGACAGAGGGACAGTTTATCCAGGACAATCCCCCTAAAGGACACACCATGGGACAGATGGACACTTTACCCTGGACAATCCCCCTAAAGGACACACCATGGGACAGAGGGACAGTTTATCCTGGACAATCCCCCTAAAGGACACATCATGGGACAGAGGGACAGTTTATCCTTCGCAATCCCCCTAAAGGACACACCATGGGACAGAGGGACTGTTTATCCTTCGCAATCCCCCTAAAGGACACACCATGGGACAGAGGGACTGTTTATCATGGACAATTCCCCCAAAGGACACACCATGGGACAGAGGGACTGTTTATCATGGACAATTCCCCCAAAGGACACACCATGGGACAGAGGGACAGTTTATCCTTCGCAATCCCCCTAAAGGACACACCATGGGACAGAGGGACTGTTTATCCTTCGCAATCCCCCTAAAGGACACACCATGGGACAGAGGGACTGTTTATCATGGACAATTCCCCCAAAGGACACACCATGGGACAGACGGACAGTTTATCCTTCGCAATCCCCCTAAAGGACACACCATGGGACAGAGGGACTGTTTATCCCGGACAATCCCCCAAAAGGATCCACCATGGGACAGTGGGATAGATTATCTCGGACAATCCCCCAAAAGGATACACCATGGGACAGAGGGACAGTTTATCCCGGACAATCCCCCTAAAGGACACATCATGGGACAGAGGGACAGTTTATCCCGGACAATCTCCCTAAAGGACACACCATGGGACAGAGGGACAGTTTATTCTGGACAATCCCCCAAAAGGATACACAATGGGACAGAAGGACAGTTTATCATGGACTATCCCCCTAAAGGACACACCATGGGACAGAGGGACAGTTTATCATGGACTATCCCACTAAAGGACACACCATGGGACAGAGGGACAGTTTATCCTGGACAATCCCCCTAAAGGACACACCATGGGACAGAGGGACAGTTTATCCTGGACAATCCCCCTAAAGGACACACCATGGGACAGAGGGACAGTTTATCCTGGACAATCCCCCTAAAGGACACACCATGGGACAGAGGGACAGTTTATCCTGGACAATCCCCCTAAAGGACACATCATGGGACAGAGGGGCAGTTTATCCCGGACAATCCTCCTAAAGGACACACCATGGGACAGAGGGACAGTTTATCCGGAACAATCCTCCTAAAGGACACACCATGGGAGAGAGGGACAGTTTATCCCGGACAATCACCCTAAAGGACACACCATGGGACAGAGGGACAGTTTATCCGGAACAATCCCCCTAAAGGACACTTCATGGGACAGAGGGACAGTTTATCCAGGACAGTCCCCCTAAAGGACACACCATGGGACAGAGGGACAGTTTACACTGGACAATCCCCCTAAAGGTCACTTCATGGGACTGAGGCACAGTTTATCCTGGACAATCCCCCTAAAGGACACGACATGGGACAGAGGGACAGTTTACCCTGGACAATCCCCCTAAAGTTCACATCATGGGACAGAGGGACAGTTTACCCTGGACAATCCCCCAAAAGGTCCCATCATGGGAAAGGGGGACAGTTTATCTTGGACAATCCCCCTAAAGGACACATCATGGGTCAGAGGGACAGTTTATCCTGGACAATCCCCCTAAAGGACACATCATGGGACAGAGGGACAGTTTATCCTGGACAATCCCCCTAAAGGACACACCATGGGCAGAGGGACAGTTTATCGCGGACAATCCCCCTAAAGGACACATCATGGGACAGACGGACAGTTTATCCTGGACAATCCCCCATAAGGATACCCCATGGGACAGAGGGACTGTTTATCCCGGACAATCCCCCTAAAGTACATACCATGGGACAAGGGACAGTTTATCCTGGACAATCCCTCTAAAGGACACACCATGGGACAGAGGGACAGTTTATCCTGGACAATACCCCTAAAAGACACATCATGGGACAGAGGGGCAGTTTATCCCGGACAATCCCCCTAAAGGACACACCATGGTACAAAGGGACAGTTTATCCCGGACAATCCCCCAAAAGGACCCACCATGGGACAGAGGGACAGTTTATCCTCGACAATCCCCCTAAAGGACACACCATGGTACAAAGGGACAGTTTATCCCGGACAATCACCCTAAAGGACACACCATGGGACAAAGGGACAGTTTATCTCGACAAACCCCCTAAAAGACACAACATGGGACAGAGGGACAGTTTATCCTGGACAATCCCCCTAAAGGACACACCATGGGACAGAGGGACAGTTTATCCTGGACAATCCCCCTAAAGGACACACCATGGGGCAGAGGGACAGTTTATCCTGTACAATCCCCCTAAAGGACACACCATGGGACAGAGGGACAGTTTATCCCGGACAATCCCCCTACAGGAGAGACCATGAGACAGAGGGACAGTTTATCCTGGACAATCCCCCTAAAGGACACACCATGGGGCAGAGGGACAGTTTATCCCGGACAATCCCCTTAAAGGACACACCATGGGACAGAGGGACAGTTTATCCTGGACAATCCCCCTAAAGGACACATCAGGGGACAGAGGGACAGTTTATCCTGGACAATCCCCCTAAAGGACACACCATGGGACAGAGGGACAGTTTATCCCGGACAATCCCCTTAAAGGACACACCATGGGACAGAGGGACAATTTATCCTGGACAATCCCCCTAAAGGACACATCATGGGACAGAGGGACAGTTTATCCGGAACAATCCTCCTAAAGGACACACCATGGGACAGAGGGACAGTTTATCCTGGACAATCCCCCTAAAGGACACATCATGGGACAGAGGGACAGTTTATCCCGGACAATTCCCCTTAAAGGACACATCATGGGACAGATGGACAGTTTATCCTGAACAATCCCCCTAAAGGACACACCATGGGACAAAGGGACAGTTTATCCCGGACAATCCCCCTAATGGACACACCATGGGACAGAGGGGCAGTTTACCCCGGACAATCCCCCTAAAGGACACTTCATGGGACAGAGGGACAGTTTACCCCGGACAATCCCCCTAAAGGACACTTCATGGGACAGAGGGACAGTTTATCCTGGACAATCCCCCTAAAGGTCACGATATGGGACAGAGGGACAGTTTATCCTGGACAATCCCCCTAAAGGACACACCATGGGACAAAGGGACAGTTTATCTCGACAAACCCCCTAAAAGACACAACATGGGACAGAGGGACAGTTTATCCTGGACAATCCCCCTAAATGACACATCATTGGACAGAGGGACAGTTTATCCTGGACAATCCTCCTAAAGGACACACCATGGGACAGAGGGACATTTTATCCTGGACAATCCCCCTAAAGAACACACCGTGGGACAGAGGGACAGTTTGTCCTGGACATTCCCCCTAAAGGAGAGACCATGGGACAGAGGGACATTTTATCCTGGACAATCCCCCTAAAGGACACACCATGGGACAGAGGGACATTTTATCCTGGACAATCCCCCTAAAGGACACACCATGCGACAGAGGGACAGTTTATCCCGGATAATCCCCCTAAATGACACATCATGGGACAGAGGGAGAGTTTATCCTGGACAATCCCCCTAAAGGACACACCATGGGACAGAAGGACAGTTTATCCTGGACAATCCCCCTAAAGGGCTCACCATGGGACAGAGGGAGAGTTTATCCCGGACAATTCCCCTAAAGGACAAACCATGGGATAGAGGGACAATCTTTCCCGGACAATCCCCCTAAAGGACACATCATGGGACAGGGGGACAGTTTATCCTGGACAATCCCCCTAAAGGACACACCATGGGACAGAGGTACAGTTTATCCCGGACAATCCCCCTAAAGGACACACCATGGGACAGAGGGACAGTTTATCCCGGACAATCCCCCTAAAGGACACATCATGGGACAGAGGGACAGTTTATCCTGGACAATCCCCCTAAAGGACACACCATGGGACAGAGGGACAGTTTATCCTGGACAATCCCCCTAAAGGACACATCATGGGACAGTGGGACAGTTTATCCTGGACAATCCCCCTAAAGGACACACCATGGGACAAAGGGACAGTTTATCCCGGACAATCCCCCTAAAGGTCACACCATGGGACAGAGGGACAGTTTATCCCGGACAATCCCCCTAAAGGACACACCATGGGACAGAGGGGCAGTTTACCCCGGACAATCCCCCTAAAGGACACTTCATGGGACAGAGGGACAGTTTATCCAGGACAGTCCCCCTAAAGGACACACCATGGGACAGAGGGACAGTTTACACTGGACAATCCCCCTAAAGGTCACTTCATGGGACTGAGGCACAGTTTATCCTGGACAATCCCCCTAAAGGACACGACATGGGACAGAGGGACAGTTTACCCTGGACAATCCCCCTAAAGTTCACATCATGGGACAGAGGGACAGTTTACCCTGGACAATCCCCCAAAAGGTCCCATCATGGGAAAGGGGGACAGTTTATCTTGGACAATCCCCCTAAAGGACACATCATGGGTCAGAGGGACAGTTTATCCTGGACAATCCCCCTAAAGGACACATCATGGGACAGAGGGACAGTTTATCGCGGACAATCCCCCTAAAGGACACATCATGGGACAGACGGACAGTTTATCCTGGACAATCCCCCTTAAGGATACCCCATCGGACAGAGGGACTGTTTATCCCGGACAATCCCCCTAAAGTACATACCATGGGACAAGGGACAGTTTATCCTGGACAATCCCTCTAAAGGACACACCATGGGACAGAGGGACAGTTTATCCTGGACAATACCCCTAAAAGACACATCATGGGACAGAGGGGCAGTTTATCCCGGACAATCCCCCTAAAGGACACATCATGGGAAAGAGGGACAGTTTATCCTGGACAATCCCCCTAAAGGACACACCATGGTACAAAGGGACAGTTTATCCCGGACAATCCCCCAAAAGGACCCACCATGGGACAGAGGGACAGTTTATCCTGGACAATCCCACTAAAGGACACACCATGGTACAGAGAGACAGTTTATCCCGGACAATCCCCCTAAACTACATACCATGGGACAAGGGACAGTTTATCCTGGACAATCCCCCTAAAGGACACATCATGGGACAGAGGGACAGTTTATCCTCGACAATCCCCCTAAAGGACACACCATGGTACAGAGAGACAGTTTATCCCGGACAATCCCCCTAAACTACATACCATGGGACAAGGGACAGTTTATCCTGGACAATCCCCCTAAAGGACACATCATGGGACAGAGGGACAGTTTATCCTCGACAATCCCCCTAAAGGACACACCATGGTACAGAGAGACAGTTTATCCTGGACAATCCCCCTAAAGGACACATCATGGGACAGAGGGGCAGTTTATCCCGGACAAGCCCCCTGTAGGACACATCATGGGACAGAGGGACAGTTTATCCTGGACAATCCCCCTAAAGGACACACCATGGTACAAAGGGACAGTTTATCCCGGACAATCACCCTAAAGGACACACCATGGGACAAAGGGACAGTTTATCTCGACAAACCCCCTAAAAGACACAACATGGGACAGAGGGACAGTTTATCCTGGACAATCCCCCTAAAGGACACACCATGGGGCAGAGGGATAGTTTATCCTGTACAATCCCCCTAAAGGACACACCATGGGACGAGGGACAGTTTATCCAGATCTATCCCCCTACTGGACATACCATGGGACAGAGGGACAGTTTATCCCGGACAATCCCCCTAAAGGACACACCATGGGACAGAGGGACAGTTTATCCCAGACAATCCCCCTAAAGGAGAGACCATGGGACAGAGAGACAGTTTATCCTGGACAATCCCCCTAAAGGACACACCATGGGACAGAGGGACATTTTATCCTGAACAATCCCCCTAAAGGACACATCATGGGACAGAGGGACAGATTATCCTGGACAATCCCCCTAAAGGACACATCATGGGACAGAGGGACAGATTATCCTGGACAATCCCCCTAAAGGACACATCAGGGGACAGAGGGACAGTTTATCCCGGACAATCCCCTTAAAGGACACATCATGGGACAGAGGGACAGTTTATCCTGGGAAATCCCCCTAAAGGACACACCATGGGACAGAGGGACAATTTATCCTGGACAATCCCCCTAAAGGACACATCATGGGACAGAGGGACAGTTTATCCGGAACAATCCTCCTAAAGGACACACCATGGGACAGAGGGACAGTTTATCCCGGACAATTCCCCTAATGGACACATCATGGGACAGAGGGGCAGTTTACCCCGGACAATCCCCCTAAAGGACACTTCATGGGACAGAGGGACAGTTTACCCCGGACCATCCCCCTAAAGGACACGACATGGGACAGAGGGACAGTTTATCCTGGACAATCCCCCTAAAGGACACACCATGGGACAAAGGGACAGTTTATCTCGACAAACCCCCTAAAAGACACAACATGGGACAGAGGGACAGTTTATCCTGGACAATCCCCCTAAAGGACACACCATGGGACAGAGGGACAATTTATCCTGGACAATCCCCCTAAAGGACACACCACGCGACAGAGGGATAGTTTATCCCGGATAATCCCCCTAAATGACACATCATTGGACAGAGGGACAGTTTATCCTGGACAATCCTCCTAAAGGACACACCATGGGACAGAGGGACATTTTATCCTGGACAATCCCCCTAAAGGACACACCGTGGGACAGAGGGACAGTTTGTCCTGGACATTCCCCCTAAAGGAGAGACCATGGGACAGAGGGACATATTATCCTGGACAATCCCCCTAAAGGACACACCATGGGACAGAGGGACATTTTATCCTGGACAATCCCCCTAAAGGACACACCATGCGACAGAGGGACAGTTTATCCCGGATAATCCCCCTAAATGACACATCATGGGACAGAGGGAGAGTTTATCCTGGACAATCCCCCTAAAGGACAGACCATGGGACAGAAGGACAGTTTATCCTGGACAATCCCCCTAAAGGGCTCACCATGGGACAGAGGGAGAGTTTATCCCGGACAATTCCCCTAAAGGACAAACCATGGGATAGAGGGACAATCTTTCCCGGACAATCCCCCTAAAGGACACATCATGGGACAGAGGGACAGTTTTTCCCGGACAATCCCCCTAAAGGACACATCATGGGACAGAGGGATAGTTTATCCTGGACAATCCCCCTAAAGGACACACCATGGGACAGAGGTACAGTTTATCCCGGACAATCCCCCTAAAGGACACACCATGGGACAGAGGGACAGTTTATCCCGGACAATCCCCCTAAAGGACACATCATGGGACAGAGGGACAGTTTATCCTGGACAATCCCCCTAAAGGACACACCATGGGACAGAGGGACAGTTTATCCTGGACAATCCCCCTAAAGGACACATCATGGGTCAGTGGGACAGTTTATCCTGGACAATCCCCCTAAAGGACACACCATGGGACAGAGGGACAGTTTATCCCGGACAATCCCCCTAAAGGGCACATCATGGGACAGAGGGACAGTTTATCCCGGACAATCCCCCTAAAGGACACACCATGGGACAGAGGGACAGTTTATCCCGGACAATCCCCCTAAAGGGCACATCATGGGACAGAGGGAAAGTTTATCCTGGACAATCCCCCTAAAGGACACACCATGGGACAGAGGGACAGTTTATCCTGGACAATCCCCCTAAAGGACAAACCATGGGACAGAGGGACAATCATTCCTGGACAATCCCCCTAAAGGACACACCATGGGACAGAGGGACAGTTTATCCTGGACAATCCCCCTAAAGGACACATCATGGGACAGAGGGACAGTTTATCCTGGACAATCCCCCTAAAGGACACACCATGGGACAGAGGGACAGTTTATCCAGATCTATCCCCCTAATGGACATACCATGGGACAGAGGGGCAGTTTATCCGGGACAATACCCCTAAAGGACACACCATGGGACAGAGGGGCAGTTTATCCCGGACAATCCCCCTAAAGGACGCACCATGGGACAGAGGGACAGTTTATCCTGGACAATCCCCCTAAAGGACACACAATGGGACAGAGGGACAGTTTATCCTGGACAAGCCCCCTAAAGGACACATCATGGGACAGAGGGACAGTTTATCCTGGACAATCCCCCTAAAGGACACACGATGGGACAGAGGGACAGTTTATCCTGGACAATCCCCCTAATGGACACACCATGGGACAGAGGGACAGTTTATCCAGGACAATCCCCCTAAAGGACACACCATGGGACAGATGGACACTTTACCCTGGACAATCCCCCTAAAGGACACACCATGGGACAGAGGGACAGTTTATCCTGGACAATCCCCCTAAAGGACACATCATGGGACAGAGGGACAGTTTATCCTGGACAGTCCCCCTAAAGGACACACCATGGGACAGACGGACAGTTTATCCTGGACAATCCCCCTAAAGGACACACAATGGGACAGAGGGTCAGTTTATCCTGGACAAATCCCCCTAAATACACATCATGGGTCAGAGGGACAGTTTATCCTGGACAATCCCCCTAAAGGACACACCATGGGACAGAGGGACAGTTTATCCTGGACAATCCCCCTAAAGGACACACCATGGGACAGAGGGACAGTTTATCCCGGACAATCCCCCTAAAGGACACACCATGGGACAGAGGGACAGTTTATCCTGGACAATCCCCCTAAAGGACAAACCATGGGACAGAGGGACAGTTTATCCTGGACAATCCCCCTAAAGGACACACCATGGGACAGAGGGAAAGTTTATCGTGGACAATCCCCCTAAAGGACACACGATGGGACAGAGGGACAGTTTATCCTGGACAATCCCCCTAAAGGACAAACCATGGGACAGAGGGACAATCATTCCTGGACAATCCCCCTAAAGGACACACCATGGGACAGAGGGACAGTTTATCCGGGACAATCCCCCTAAAGGACACACCATGGGACAGACGGACAGTTTATCCTGGACAATCCCCCTAAAGGACTCACCATGGGACAGAGGGACAGTTTATCCTTGACAATCCCCCTAATGGACACACCATGGGACAGAGGGTCAGTTTATCCGGGACAATCCCCCTAAAGGACACACCATGGGACAGACGGACAGTTTATCCTGGACAATCCCCCTAAAGGACACACCATGGGACAGAGGGACAGTTTATCCTGGACAATCCACCTAAAGGACACACAATGGGACAGAGGGACATTTTATCCTGGACAATCCTCCTAAAGGACACACCATGGTACAGAGGGACAGTTTATCTCGACAAACCCCCTAAAAGACACAACATGGGACAGAGGGACAGTTTATCCCGGACAATCCCCCTAAAGGTCACACCATGGGACAGAGGGACAGTTTATCCGGGATATTCCCCCTAAAGGACACACCATGGGACAGAGGGACAGTTTATCCCGGACAATCCCCCTAAAGGACAAACCATGGGACAGAGGGACAGTTTATCCTGGACAATCCCCCTAAAGGACACACCATGGGACAGAGGGACAGTTTATCCTGGACAATCCCCCTAAAGGACACACCATGGGACAGACGGACAGTTTATCCTGGACAATCCCCCTAAAGGACACACCATGGGACAGAGGCACAGTTTATCCTGGACAATCCCCCTAAAGGACACACCATGGGACAGAGGCACAGTTTATCCTGGACAATCCCCGTAAAGGACACACCATGGGACAGAGGGACAGTTTATCCTGGACAATCCCCCTAAAGGACAAACCATGGGACAGAGGGACAGTTTATCCTGGACAATCCCCCTAAAGGACACACCATGGGACAGAGGGACAGTTTATCCTGGACAATCCCCCTAAAGGACACACCATGGGACAGACGGACAGTTTATCCTGGACAATCCCCCTAAAGGACACACCATGGGACAGAGGGACAGTTTGTCCTGGACAATCCCCGTAAAGGACACACCATGGGACAGAGGGACAGTTTATCCTGGACAATCCCCCAAAAGGACACACCATGGGACAGAGGGAAATTTTATCCTGGACAATCCCCCTAGAGGACACACGATGGGACAGAGGGACAGTTTATCCTGGACATTCCCCCTAAAGGAGAGACCATGGGACAGAGGGACAGTTTATCCTGGACAATCCACCTAAAGGACACATCATGGGACAGAGGGACAGTTTATCCTGGACAATCCCCCTAAGGACACACCATGGGACAGAGGGACAGTTTATCCCGGACAATCCCCCTAAAGGACACACCATGGGACAGAGGGACAGTTTATCCCGGACAATTCCCCTAAAGGACAAACCATGGGACAGAGGGAAAATCTTTCCCGGACAATCACCCTAAAGGACACACCGTGGGACAGAGGGACAATTTATCCCCGCCAATCCCCCTAAAGGACACACCATGGGACAGAGGGACAGTTTATCCCGGACAATCCCCCTAAAGGACACATCATGGGACAGGGGGACAGTTTATCCTGGACAATCCCCCTAAAGGACACATCATGGGACAGAGGGACAGTTTATCCCGGACAATCGCCCTAAAGGACACATCATGGGGCAGAGGGACAGTTTATCCTGGACATTCCCACTAAAGGAGAGACCATGGGACAGAGGGACAGTTTATCCTGGACAATCCCCCTAAATGACACATCATGGGGCAGAGGGACGATTTATCCTGGACAATCCCCCTAAAGGACACACCATGGGACAGAGGGACAGATTATCCTGGACAATCTCCCTAAAGGACACATCATGGGCAGAGGGACGATTTATCCTGGACAATCCCCCTAAAGGACACACCATGGGACAGAGGGACAGTTTGTCCTGGACATTCCCCCTAATGGAGAGACCATGGGACAGAGGGACAGTTTATCCTGGACAATCCCCCTAAAGGACACACCATGGGACAGAGGGACAGTTTGTCCTGGACATTCCCCCTAATGGAGAGACCATGGGACAGAGGGACAGTTTATCCTGGACAATCCCCCTAAAGGACACACCATGGGACAGAGGGACATTTTATCCTGGACAATCCCCCTAAGGACACATCATGGGACAGAGGGACAGTTTATCCCGCCAATCCCCCTAAAGGACACATCATGGGACAGAGGGACGATTTATCCTGGACAATCCCCCTAAAGGACACACCATGGGACAGAGGGACATTTTGTCCTGGACAATCCCCCTAAAGGACACATCATGGGACAGAGGGACAGATTATCCTGGACAATCCCCCTAAATGACACATCATGGGCAGAGGGACGATTTATCCTGGACAATCCCCCTAAAGGACACACCATGGGACAGAGGGACAGTTTGTCCTGGACATTCCCCCTAATGGAGAGACCATGGGACAGAGGGACAGTTTATCCTGGACAATCCCCCTAAAGGACACACCATGGGACAGAGGGACATTTTATCCTGGACAATCCCCCTAAGGACACATCATGGGACAGAGGGACAGTTTATCCAGGACAATCCCCCTAATGGACACACCATGGGACAGAGGGACAGTTTATCATGGACAATCCTCCTAAAGGACACATCATGGGACAGAGGGACAGTTTATCCTGGACAATCCCCCTAAATACACATCATGGGACAGAGGGACAGTTTATCCTGGACAATCCCCCTAAAGGACACACCATGGGACAGAGGGACAGTTTATCCTGGACAATCCCCCTAAAGGACACACCATGGGACAGAGGGAAAGTTTATCGTGGACAATCCCCCTAAAGGACACACGATGGGACAGAGGGACAGTATATCCTGGACAATCCCCCTAACGGACACACCATGGGACAGAGGAACAGTTTATCCTGGACAATCCCCCTAAAGGACACACCACGGGACAGAGGGACAGTTTATCCTGGACAATCCCCCTCAAGGACACATCATGGGACAGAGGGACAATTTATCCTGGACAATCCCCCTAAAGTACGCACCATGGGACAGAGGGACAGTTTATCCTGGACAATCCCCCTAAAGGACACACCATGGGACAGAGGGACAGTTTATCCCGGACAATCCCCCTAAAGGACACACCATTAGACAGAGGGACAGTATATCCTGGACAATCCCCCTAAAGTACGCACCATGGGACAGAGGGAAAGTTTATCCTGGACAATCCCCCTAAAGGACAGAGGGACAGCGTCTCAGTGTATCTGTGCCTCTGTGTCTCAGTGTATCAGAGTCTCAGAGTCTCAGTGTCTCTGTGTCTCTGTGTCTCAGTGGTGCAGTGTCTCAGAGTCACAGTGTCTCTGTGTCTCTGTGTCTCAGTGTCTCAGAGTCTCAGTGTCACAGTGTCTCTGTGTCTCAGTGTCTCAGTGTCTCTGTGTCTCTGTGTCTTAGTGTCTCAGTGTCTCTGTGTCTCAGTGAGTCTGAGTCTCAGTGTCTCTGTGTCTCTGAGTCACAGTGTCTCTGTGTCTCAGTGGTGCAGTGTCTCAGTGTCACAGTGTTTCTGTGTCTCAGAGTCTGTGTCTCTGTGTCTCAGTGTCTCTGTGTCTCATTGTCTCTGATTATCGGTGCCTCAGTGTCTCAGAACCTCAGTGTTAGAGTGTCTCTGTGTCTCAGTGTCTCTGTGTCTTAGTGTCTCAGTGTCTCTGTATCTCAGAGTCTCAGAGTCTCAGTGTCTCAGTGTCTCTGTGCCTCAGTGTTGCTGTGTCTCAGTGTCTCTGTGTCTCTGTATCTCAGAGTCTCAGTGTCACAGTGTCTCTGTGTCTCTGTGTCTTAGTGTCTCTGTGTCTCAGTGTCTCAGAGTCTCAGTGTCACACTGTCTCTGTGTCTCTGTGTCTCAGTGTCTCAGAATCTCAATGTCTCAGTGTCTCAGAGTATCAGTGTCTCAGTGTCTCAGAGTCTCAGTGTCTCTGTGTCTTAGTGTCTCTGTGTCTCAGAGTCTCAGTGTCACAGTGTCTCTGTGCCTCAGTGTCTCAGTGTCTCAGAGTCTCAGTTTCTCTGTGTCTCTGTGTCTCAGTGTCTCAGTGTCTCTGTGCCTCAGTGTCTCAGAGTCTCTGTGCCTCAGTGTCTCAGTCTCTCAGAGTCTCAGTGTCACAGTGTCTCTGTGTTTCAGTGTGTCAGTTTCTCTGTGTCTCAGTGTCTCAGTGTCTCAGAGTCAGTGTCTCTGTGCCTCAGCGTCTCAGTGTCTCAGTGTATCGGAGTCTCAGTGCCTCAGTGTCTCTGTGTCTCAGTGACTCTTGTCTCTGTGTCTTAGGATCTCTGTGCCTTCGTGTCTCAGAGTTGCATTGTCACAGTGCCTCAGTGTTTCTGTGTCTCTGTGTCTCAATGTTTCAGAGTCTCAGTGTCTCAGTGTCTCAGAGTCTCAGTGTCTCTGTGTCCCTGAGTTTCTGTGTCTCAGTGTCTCTGTGTTTCTGTGTCTCCGTGTCTCTGTGCCTTTGTGTCTCAGAGTCTCAGTGTCACAGTGTCTCTGTGCCTCAGTGTCTCAGAGTCTCAGTGTCTCAGAGTCGCAGAGTCTCAGTGTCTCAGAGTCTCAGTCTCTCTGTGTCTCAGTGTCTCAGTGTCTTAGGGTCCCTGTGTCTATGTGTCTTGGTCTCTCTGTGCCTCAGTGGCTCTGTATCTCTGGGTCTCAGTGTCTCTGTGCCTCAGTTTCTCAGTGTCTCAGAGACTCAGTGTCTCTGTGTCTCAGTGTCTCCGTGTCTCAGAGTATCTGTGTCTCTGTGTCTCAGTGTCTCACAGTCTCAGTGTCTCTGTGCCTCAGTTTCTCAGTGTCTCAGAGTCTCTGTGTCTCAGAGTCCCTGTGTCTCAGTGTCTCAAATTCTCTGTGTCTGTGTCTCAGTGCCTCAGTGTCTCTGTGCCTCAGTGTCTCTGTGCCTCAGTGCCTCAGTGTCTCAGAGTCTCAATGTCTCTGTGTCTCTGTGATTCAGTTTCTCAGTGTCTCAGTCTCACTGTGTCTTTGTCTCTCAGACTCTCTGTTCCTTCGTGTCTCAGTATCTCAGTGTCTCAGTTTCCCAGAGTTTCAGTGTCTCTGTGTCTCATTGACACTGAGTCTCAGTGTCTCAGTGTCTCTGTGCCTCAGTTACTCAGTGTCTCAGAGTCTCAGTGTCTCTGTGTCTCAGTGTCTCAGTGTCTCAGAGTCTCAGTGTCTCTGTGCCTCAGTTTCTCAGTGTCTCAGAGTCTCAGTGTCTCTGTGTCTCAGTGTCTCTGCCTCAGAGTCTCAGTGTCTCAGAGTCTCAGTCTCTCTGTGTCTCTATGTCTCAGTGTCTCAGAGTCGCAGAGTCTCAGTGTCTCTGTGTGTCTGTGCATCAGTGCCTCAGTGTCTCAGAGTCTCAGTGTCTCCGGGCCTCAGTTTCTCAGTGTCTCAGAGTCTCAGTGTCTTAGTGTCTCAGTGTCTCTGTGTTTCTGTTTCTCAGTGTCTCAGTGTTTCAGAGTCTCAGTGTCAGAGTCTCAGTCTCTCTGTGCCTTAGTGTCTCAGTATCTCAGTGCCTCAGAGACTCAGAGTCTCTGTGCCTTAGTGTCTCAGTATCTCAGTGTTTCAATTTCTCAGTCTTTCAGAGTCTCAGTGTCACAGTGTCTCTCTGTCTCAGTGTCTCAGTGTATCGGAGTCTCAGTGTCTCAGTGAATCTGTGCCTCAGTGTCACAGTGTCCCAGTGTCTCAGTGTCTCAGAGTCTCAGTGTCTCTGTGCCTCAGAGTCTCAGTGTCTTAGAGTCTCAGTCTCTCTATGTCTCTGTGCCTCAGTGTCACAATGTCTCAGATTTTCAGTGTCTCAGTGTCTCAGAGTCTCAGTGTCTCTGTGCCTCAGCGTCTCAGTGTCTCAGAGTCTCAGTCTCTCTATGTCTCTGTGTCTCAGTGTCTCAGAGTCTCAGTGTCTCAGTGACTCAGAGTCTCAGTGTCTCAGTGTCTCTGTGTCTCAGTGTCTCAGTGTCTCTGTGTCTCAGTGTCTCTGTGCCTCTGTGTCTCAGAGTCTCAGAGTCTCAATGTCTCAGTGTCTCTGTGTCTCAGAGTCTCAAAGTCTCAGGGTCTCAGTGTCTCTGTTTCTCAGTGTCTCTGCGTCTCTGTGTCTCAGTGTCTCAGTGTCACTGTGTCTCAGTGTCTTTGTGCCTCTGTGTCTCAGAGTCTCTGTGCGTTTGTGTCTCAGAGTCTCAGAGACTCAGTGTCTCAGAGTCTCTGTGCCTTAGTGTCTCAGTATCTCAGTGTTTCAGTTTCTCAGTCTTTCAGAGTTTCAGTGTCACAGTGTCTCTCTGTCTCAGTGTCTCAGTGTATCGGAGTCTCAGTGTCTCAGTGAATGTGTGCCTCAGTGTCACAGTGTCCGTGTCTCAGTGTCTCAGAGTCTCAGTGTCTCTGTGCCTCAGAGTCTCAGTGTCTCAGAGTCTCAGTCTCTCTATGTCTCTGTGTCTCAGTATCACAGTGTCTCAGTGACTCAGAGTCTCAGAGTCTCAGTGTCTCAGTGTCTCAGTGTCTCTGTGTCTCAGTGTCTCTGTGTCTCTGTGTTTCAGTGTCTTTGTGCCTCTGTGTCTCAGAGTCTCATTGTCTCAGTGTCTCTGTGTCTCAGTGTCTCATTGTCTCAGTGTCTCTGTGTCTCAGTGTCTCTGCGTCTCTGTGTCTCAGTGTCTCAGTGTCACTGTGTCTCTGTGTTTCAGTGTCTTTGTGCCTCTGTGTCTCAGAGTCTCATTGTCTCAGTGTCTCAGTGTCTCCGAGTCTCTGTGTCTCTGTGTCTCTGTGTCTCAAAGTCTCAGTGTCTCTGTGTCTCAGTGTCTCAGTGCCTCAAAGTCTCAGTGTCTCAGTGTCTCTACGTCTCTGTGTCTCTCTGTCCCTGTTTCCCAGTGTATCAGTGTCTCAGAGACTCAGTGTCTCTTTGTCTCTGTGTCTGAGTGTCCCTGTGCCTCAGTGTCACCGTGTCTCAGTGTCTCAGTGTCTCTGTGTCTCAGTGTCTCAGGGTCTCAGTGTCACAGTGTCTCAGTGTCTCAGTGTCTCTGTGTCTCAGTGTCTCAGACTGTCAGTGTCTCTGTGTCCAAGTATCTCTGTGTCTCAGTGTCTCACAGTCTCTTTGTCTCTGTGTCTTAGTGCCTCGGAGAATCAGTGTCTCGGTGTCTCTCTGTCTGACAGTCTCTGTGCCTCAGTGTCACAGTGTCTCAATGTCTCAGAGTCTCAGTGTCTCAGTGTCCCTGTGCCTGAGTTTCTCTGTGCCTCAGTGTCACAGTGTCTCAGATTATCAGTGTCTCAGTGTCTCAGAGTCTCAGTGACTCTGTGTCTCAGTGTCTCTATGCCTCAGTGTCTCATTGCCTCAGTGTCTAAGAGTCTCAGTGTCTCAGAGTCTCAGTGTCTCAGTGTCTCTGTTTCTTTGTGTCTCAATGTCTCTGTGTCCCAGTGTCTCTGTGTCTCAGTGTCTCAGAGTTTCAGTGTCTCTTTGTCTCTGTGTCTCAGTGTCTCTGTGCCTCTGTGTCTCTGTGCCTCAGAATCTCAGTGTATCTGTGTTTTAGTGTCTCAGTGTCTCAGTGTCTCAGAGATTCATTGTCTCTTTGTCTCTCTGTCTCAGTGTCTCTGTGTCCCAGTGTCTCAGTGTCTCAGAGTTTCAGTGTCTCTATGTTTCTGTGTCTCAGTGTCTCCTTGCCTCAGTGTCTCAGTGTCTCTGTGTCTCAGAGTCTCAGTGTCTCTTTGCCTCTGTGCCTCAGTGTCTCTGTATCTCTGTGCCTCATTGTCTCTGTGTCTCTGTGTTACTGTGTCTCAGTGTCTCTGAGTCGAAGAGTCTCAATCTCTCAGAGTCTCTGTGTCTTGGTGCCTCAGTGTCTCAGTGTCTCTCTGTCTGAGTGTCTCTGTGCCTCACTGTCTCAGAGTCTCTGTGTCTCAGTGTCTCTGTGTCTCACTGTCTCTGTGTCTCAGTGTCTCTGAGACTCTGTGCCTCAGTGTCTCATTGTCTCAGTGTCTCTGTGTCTCAGTGTCTCTGTGTCTCTGTGTCTCCGAGTCTCAGTGTCTCTGTGTCTCAGTCTCTCAAAGTCTCAG